>CM021107.1:490707875-490809639 GCA_007115665.2 Sequoiadendron giganteum
CTTCTTCTCGGTCAATAATTCTTCCTCACCTCTCTTGGTTAGTTTATAATGGTTAGAAAGTGAAGTCCTGGGAGGATGTCTAGAATGGATACCCCGATTTGTCACATCTGAGAGATTGGGGCCCTTTGATTCCATTCCTTAAAAACTATTGGGACTCTAAAGTGGCAGATTATCTTACTATAGATCTATCCCAAGAGATCCCAAAAGTTAAATGGAAATCAATTGGCCCCCTTCCTTTTCCTTCTCATCTTAAATTAGCATTCAAAGAGGAATTGGAAAAAAGATCTGTAATCTACTTGCAGAAGGAGGATGTCCTAATTTGGACAAAATCAAAATTAGGCAATTATAATGTCAAGGATGGATATAAGTCTCTCTTGCCTTCCATCACCCAACGTCAACTCCCCTCTATACTTTTTTGTAATGATGCTTGCCCCCTGAAGGCCGAGGCTTTTAATTGGGTAGCACTTCAGGATAGAGCCCTCACAGGTGCTAGATTGGACAAATTAGACATTATAGTTGCCTTCCCTTGTGTTTTCTATGGGTATTTTTTAGAATCTTTAGACCATCTTTTCTTGCATTGCCCCTTTGCTTCACATTGCTGGTACAGGTTATTTGGGAAGTTGGGATGGAAATCATTAATTGGCCCTTCGTTGTCTACCCAGTTTAAATATTGGCCTTAGATCTTTAGCTCATCCTTTTTCTCTTGTCTTTGGGTGGTTTTTGCTTCCTTGCTTCTTTGGAACACATGGATTGAAAGAAACAATAGAATTTTAAGAGGTATTTCTGCCTCTTTGGAATTTGTAGTGTTAAAAATTGAAAAGGCAATATCAGAAGTAGTTAAATCCCACATCATTAAACAAATAAAAAATTTCAAAACATTCTCAAATTGGGTTAGCTTCATCATCAACTCATGGCCAAAGCTAAAATCGTTGCCCTTTCATGGCTCGATCTCAAATAAGGTTGATAAAATAAAGGCAAGAAATGAAGCCAAATGGATCCCCCCTCCTCTGAATATACACAAGCTAAACTATGATGGAGTGTCTCATGGTAACCCAGGCCAATTTGGAATTGAGATTTCTATATTTAATTATAATTATCATATTTAGAAGGTGGCCTGTAAAATTATCCCTCCTAGGTCTAATAATAAAGCAAAATTGGAAGCTTTAAGCCCTGGCTTGGATTTGGCTCAATCTATGGGCATAAAGGATACCATAATTGAAGGTGATTCGATGGTAATCTTTAACAAAATCATCAATAAGAAATCTCACACTTGGCATTTGCAATATCTCCTAGAAAAATTACTTATGCAATTATTCGTTTTTACCAACTATTCAATATCTCATTGTTATAGAGAGGCCAATTATGTGGCAGACTTCCTTGTCGATAAGGAAATTGAAAACCGATGGATCTACAAGGAATTATTAGAGAATGACATCCCCTTAGTAAAGGAGAACCCACCCAGAAATTCCTTATTAGGTACAAAATAAGTTTATATTATTTGTTTCTCTTGCCCCTAGGTTGGTATGGTCAGCTCTCATGTAACACTTGTCGCTTTGTTTAATAATCTCTGGCAGTTTTTGTTGGATGTAATTTTGGCCAACATTGGTATCTGGCAATCATTAGTCCTACTTGTCAGTTATGTTTCAGCCTTTTTTTAAAATCATTATTTTTATTGGCCTTTTCCTTGTCTTAATCACCATCATTCTTTGGGTCAATATCTTGCAGCATGGGTAATATTTCGTAGGTGTTTTGAGTAATGTGTATCCTATCTTCATAAGTGTGGTAATCATGTTTTATTAAGATTCGGTCCTTTCCACTCAGTTTCCAATGCTAATAAAGATCGACAATCTTTTTCTTCAATATTTGTTTAGTAAATGGGTTACTATCTTATAATTTTTCTGACATCACTTACATTTGATGTGACTCTCTCACATGTTTCTTACTTGGCTCACATAGGGTGAAGCCGACTGTGTTTAATATGGCAATGATATTTTTTTGTGGCAAGCTCGAGCATGATTGTATATTGATTCAGGTGTATTTATGGTAATATCTTTGTCACATGTGAGACAACTATTAGTATACATCCAACAATAATAAATATGGCCTAAATGGATTTCCATTTCAAGCGGTATCGTGGGTTTACTGTGGAATATTTCTCTTTGCTATAATGTCTTTCCATATTAGTGGTGATTGGTACAAAATTTTGCTCCATCCAAAAGTGAAAGAATTTAGTGATCCTTATCCATTCGACCATGAAAAATTGGGTAGAGTTTTTTGTCTTGATGATGCTGACACTTTTCGGGCTTGCAAAAATGTGGTGGGCTCTAACTAGTTGCGGTCCATAACAGTAATGCCACCTTTCATGAAGTTCTCTCTTGTTTCTTTACTATTTGTATGGATATTTTAAACGACCCTGAGTTGGTCATGGTCATTGCTATTAGATTTTCTCAACCTAGGTTTCTCTCTAACTTGGATCTTCATCAAGATTTGGATAATTATAATCTTGATTCTATTCTTTTCCCTATTGGGGGCTTTATTTCTTATAATGAGTTGATTACTAATGGTTTTTGACGAGAATTGCTGTTTATTCTCAGGTTCGACATCTCTTGTGATGATTTTGATAGGACGGTTCTAAATTGCAACAAACTGCATGAAAACGTTCTACCAAAAATCCTTATTGTTGGTGTAGATGTCTTCCGTGCTCTTCATTTCTTGTTTGACATTGCTACTAGAGAAAAAGCAACAGATCAAGCTTTTCCTTATATCAAAAATTCTAAGAAAAATATCGCTATGCATAATCCAATGCCTCCATCTCATTATGAGGCTAGTTCATCTTCCATGGTGGAATATTCTTAGCTAGTTTGTTCTGCTAATTTTGTTATCATGAGCTTTGCATACTCATCTAGCATATGCTAGACTAGGGTTTGGTGGGTGGTTTATCTTCTTCTCTTTTTGGGTTTTCCATACTTGGTTGGGATTAATAGTATGCAAATCAAGTTTTGAATTAAGATTGGGTTCTCCTATTCAAAGGATTGAGTTTCATATCTGACAATGTAATCTTCTTTTTTATAAATAAATTAAGTGGCTTTGCCACTTTTATTGAAAAAATATATATATATTATATATATATAAATTTTAAAATTATACTTTTTGGAAAGATTATAATAATAACTATATAATTATAAAATATAATTTCTAAATGACTTTATTTAATCCCTCAAAAGGTAAAGAGAAAGTGTTTTTTTCCAAGGTTTTGATAGGTGTGAAGGAGACTCCATTATGGACATGATTTAAGGCTAGAGAGGTTTTATCCAAGGGGGTTTGATCTAAGGGGGTCGTATCTAATCCTCTTCATTAAAACCCTTTAAATGGAATCCATCAAGGATTAAATCATTAATTTTTCTAATAAATATGTAATTTCAAAGAAAATTTTGGATGTCCAAAGTTTGGGATTCATTATTTGTAGGAGATGACAACTCCTTCGTAGGATCCTCAACCTATAACAACAAACCACCCTCACAATGTACAAGAGAAACATGAAGGTTATTCTGCCAAATATGGAGAGTGATATTTAGAATGAGATGAAAAATTACATATTGTACAATCCTTTTAAAGGCCCATGAAAAATGCAATAGGTGAAAAACTACCCGATATAGGAAAAAACCGCCTGAGTAATTTATCCCTAAATTAGACTTAACACTACACTAACACCCCCTTTAAGTGCAAAATTAGGGAGATTATTATGCAAAAGGAAAATGAAAGATGGGTCCCGACTACAAGGCCACGTTAGGTACCCATGCACAACTACTATGCAATGCAATGCAATCTCTCACAACCGGAGAAAAGGAGAAAAACCTTGTGGGAGAAAACTCCTCTCCAAAAGAGAGAAAAAAATTGGAAAAGTGAAAGATGAAAAAGTGAAAGGAGGAATTCACAAGACCACCCAAGGACAACTCCTATCACTAATCTCAACAAAATACAAAAGGAGAGAGACTATGTAGCCCCCCATAGAAAATGTTGAAGATCCCCCCCATGATGAAGAAACTCCTATGTTGATCCTGAAAGTCAGAATAATATCCCATGTCTGCAAACAACTTGCCTCCCTTTATGGAGAAACAACCACTAATTTAAGAGAAACTCCAAATCTGAAACAAGAGAAGGGAGAGGAAGAATCAACATGAAAGATGGCTCTGAAAACTGTCCCAGTTCCTCCATGTAACCAAATTTCACATCATGATTAGGTGCAATCTCAATTGAAGAAGGTTGCTCAACAAGACCATGTGGAAAATCTAAAGAAATAATCTCCAAAGACACAAATGGTGTGATGTAGTGCAGATATTGTCATAAAAAAGAAGGGATATACCCTCAAATTCATCATCCAAATAAGAAATGTGAGATTCACAAAACAAATTTGCAAGACCTGTCAAGTGACTATCCCACAAAGAATGATATAAAAGATAAAAAACATCGTCCTATACTAAAGAACCAACCTCTGAAGCAACATGAGATGAATCAACATAGGTCTAAAGAACTCCAAAGTTCAAATGACCAATATCTCTCGAGGAATTACTATCAACATTAGCAAGAGGGGTGTGAGGCTCATATCATCATCATCAACAAAATGAGAAAATGCATAGAAACAAGACTCATGATCAACTTCACCAACAACAATGACTTTGCTAGTATCAACCTCTCTAATGAAAACAAAATTTGTAGTGAACTCTACAGTCTTAGGTACCTCACCATGAGTAATCTAATATATGGAAAGTAGATTTATGTGCAAATTAGGAATACACAATACATCTTTGAAACAACCATCACCAATATCAAAATTGCCTATCCCTGCAACATCCAAAAGCTTACTATCTCCCAACAAAATATTAGAAGTATTAGTAGGATGAAGACCCAAAAAAGGATAGGGAGTAAAACCCATGTGATGAGATGCTCTTGAATCGAAAATTCATCTATCACGACCAAAATAAGTTGAAGAAGTTACTAATGCATGTCCTTTACCCATGTAGATTTTATCTTCTTTACCACTTGCAAATATTGCATTGCTAACTGTGTAAGTTCGGATGATGATGTAGATGGAGAGGCTATAGAAGAAGGAGTCGTAGATGAGGGTAGTGGAATATTGTTCTTCTCAAGAAGATGTGAAATCAGATCAATATTCTTCGTATAACAGTGGTATTTATCATGACCTTTCTTCCTGCAATACACACAACTTAACTTCTCCTTCTTAGGTTTATCCTCTTTTGAAGAGGTGGAGGACTCATTAGACTCTATCTTAGCCTTAGGTTTCTTCTTCCCTTTGCTTTGAGATGATTTTTTCTATTTAAATAGCTTTGTAGTGCCTTTTATTATTATGAGAAAGTCTCATAGGAGGCTATCTTTCTTGTGTGCTTAGTGGAGTTTGCTTGGTGTTGGCATGGAGATTAGGCAATAGGTCACTCTAATTTTTTCACCAAATCAAGTTTAATTCTTTTTTGGAAGTTTTTATATAAATATGAAAACACTATCTTTAATTTTTTTGAAGAATTAAATTATAATGGTTTGTCTAGAGAAAGGGAACTTTAGGCAATAGAGTGATTTTATTCTCACTCATCTTAGTGAGTAGAATCAATTGCCATATTTGTATAATGAAGTTCCTATTCTAGACACATGCAGTAGGTATATGATTTGGAAAGGATATAGGACTCAAGTCTTTAGAGATATTTTTGAACATATAAATGATTATGACCTTTTGGATTCACTTTTTCATTTTGAGTGCCCTTATGCTCTTTGGAATTGCATTCAAGAGTCATATGGAGATCCTAATACTCTACCATCTCTCGATGATCCTCTTTCTAGTACTAGTGTGCCTTGTTATTATTTGGAGAAGATAAACCATGCTTGTGATCCTTTGGAGGTTTTTAAGACTTCAGATAAGGTTGCAATTGCTTCAGAGGTTCTTGATTCTTTGTTAGAGATAGTTGATCCACATTCATTAAGTACTTCCCGCATTCCTGAGCAACAGGGTTATCGTCGTCTTCTTGATTGGGATTCTTATTTGTTGGACATTGGTTCATTGTTCATGGAATCTCACATTTTAGAATTGGAAGACACATTTGAGGGATTAATTTTCCTATAAATGATGATAGTTGTGGTAAAACTGTTGTCACTACATCTTTGTCTTTGGAGAATGTTCAAAATTAGTTTCCAGTGGTACCTTTTTTGTCACCTTCTATTGTGATTGGGAATGTTCCTAATTGGTTTGTGGCATCATCTTCCAAGGTCTTGGCGACACATGAGTAGATTTCAAATACATTATCATCCTACATTTGGATTTCACTTGCTAATTCCTATCTAGAATGGGAAGCATTCTTGCATTTGTACTTGGTTGTTTTTCTTCTAAAAGGGAGACAATTTTTTTGTCGACATTGGATTATATTTTGTCTTCAGGTACTTATCATTTTTGCAAGATATTACAAATTATGGGAGGGGGAGCTATTGATTGTATATACATGATATATGTAGTCCTTGGGGGGTGTTATTGAGTCGTCCATCCATGCATCTTGTTTTTTCTTTGCTTTTCTCTCTTTTGGAGAGGAGTTTTCTCCCATAGGGTTTTTCTCATTTTCTCTAGTTGTGAGAGATTACATTGTATTTTGCATTGTAAATGGGTATGTAACATGGTCGTGTAGCTAGGACCCATGTTGCATCTTGATATTGCATAATAATCTTCCTAAGTTGCACGTAAGGGGGGGTGTTAGGGTAAATAGGCTATTTACCATGCTTAGGTTTTACTTAGGAAAATATTCTTAGATATTAATTAGGTGCATATAATTTATTAGTGGGTAGGTTTTTTCGGTTACATTTTTACCGAATTGCATCTTGCCAAGTTATAAGGCACTAATGTACATTATGTATTCTATATTTCATCTCAAAATTTTCATCTTTGGTGAAATAGCATAGTGCTTCTCTTGTCTATAAAGATTTATTTGCAGGTTGTGCTCCTAGGAGGTGGTTGACACCAATAGTTTTGAGCATCTATGAAGTAGATTTTCCATCGTTTATGTAGTGGTAGCATCAATAGAGTATTCATAGGTAGCTTTAGAAGTCATCCACAATTGAGCTCTAGGCAATCCAAAAGTTGATCTCCAAACAAAAGCTTCAATTTTAGAGCTTTAGAAAATCTAGAAGTTGAGCTTTGGAATGAAATATCTTGAATTTGAGCTCTAAAAGCTCCAAAATTTTAGCTTTGGAAATTAAGTGCTAGAAGTCAAGATCTAGAAGCTTCAAAAGTTGGGCTCCAAAACTCAAGCTTTGGAAGCTCCAAAAGTTCAACTCAAGAAAATTCAAGCTATAGATGAGCTCCAAAAATTGAGATAAAAAATAACTTTGGAAGTATAGCTTCGAAACGCCAAGCTTTGGAAGTCTTTGGGATGAACAATTTTAGCTCTAGAGGTACAAAATGAACATAAACGAGACTCACAATTAAGGGGGAGCATTGGAATATTAAAATCCCAAATCAAATTTTTTTATGTATATCTAATTATTGACTAATATCTCTAGGATCTTTCCCCTTTATTCCTCTTGCAACTACCCAACAAATTTTTATTTTTGTGGCTTGTATTTCTAATGCCTAGATTTGGATTCTGAGTATTAGTTCATTTTGGGGGGAATTTATCGTGGTAGGTGAATTTGAAATTGGAAGAGAGAAAAAAAATTAAAGAAAATATTTAGCAAGAGTAGAGAAGAAGAATTTAAGGAGGAACATAGAAGATAATGACAACAATAGTAGAGTGTTGAACAAAAGAGTAGCAAAAACTACATGACGTGGTTTACATAGAAACTTCATATAGTTAGCTACTACAAAATAGCAACAATAGTAAATGCAACTTTGAGTTGGTATTTTTGGGAACTTAAGTGTAGTCACATGGGGATATCAATTCACACAATTATTGTGATAATCACCTAACATAGATCTTCTATCTTGTTTGATATAATCTTGTATTGTATTTATAGTTATTTGTATGTTTCTCTTAATTCTATGTTGGTATAGGATATGAATGCATTAGCAAAGAATGATGGATGGATGGTTATTGGTTAAGGTACTAACTATTGTGCATGTGGTATAGTGTGTGTAATGATTTCATTTTCCTCACAATCGATGTTGTTCACTATTGTGCATGTGACATGCTGTCTTGAGGATACTTTTGTGCAGGTATAATTATTGTAGTTATCAATAGTAAACATGCATAGAGATCTGGCCTATATCTTGTTTAGGAGCACTAAGTTTCTCACAATCCTTCGATGACTAGATCAGTCAATACAAAATAGGTGAATGTGGTACTATTTTTATTATAACTAGTTGATCAATTGGATTTATGAATCATCTATGTCATGATCATCTTCATATTTTTATTTCTAATGGTGGGATAAAAAAGTCTCCATCTTCATATTAAAAATCAAGCTAAAAGTGCTTATAGTAAATTTAGAAATTTAGAAATAATTCTTCTATTCAAATACATAGTATGACAACAAAATGACACATAATAATACTAGATAGAATAAGCATAAAACCTTAATAAAATATACTCTACATATTATAATTTGATTAGTCAACTACTCTTATGAATATCATCACTTAATATTGTTTAGACTTATAATTTTGAAATCTATACTATAAATATTTTATCTTCATATTTTAGAATTAACAAAACTATTAGTTGAATAATACATTTTTGAGTGTTAAATAATAGAAATGTATGCTATTAAAATATCTTGTAGAGTAATATATGTGTAGGAAACTTGAGGTGAAAAATAAGTTAAAAACATGATATAATTATAAATCATTCAGCAACTTGTGAAATAATTGGATGCCAAATAGCATAAAAGTGGGTTCTTAAATATGAACAACGAAATTGAATTGTAGCTTAGTCAACACAAGATTAAATGGTGATCAAATATAAACTAACCAAATTAACTGATATCTAAGAAAATGTAGACAAGGAGATTTTTGGTATTCCTTCCTACTCTCGTGCACCTCATGCGTTTACTCAACATTGAAAAACCTCCCTGAGAGTTTGATTTTTTATATATGGATGGTAAAATAAATGGGCAAGCCAGTAGTGATGTCAGCACTGAACAATTTATTTGGAGTCACGTTGCTCCAAATAAATTTTGTCTAGCTGCCTTTGCCATTAAAGTTGTGACATTAAACTTTTGGAGTCAAGTCAAGCAGACCAAAAGACGTTTCGAATACGTTCTGAACATTGAATTTTGATATATGCCAAAACAGTTAGTTTCTAAGTATGTATCAATGATTAAATAAACACAATTGAATTCAAAAATTTCCTATCTAACTTTCTTCGGAGTCACGTTGCTCCAAATAAAATTTGTCTTTCTGTCCTGGAGACATTAAACTTGGAGACATTAAACTTTTGGAGTCAAGTCAAGCAGACTAAAAAAATGTTTCGTATACGTTCTGAACATTGAATTTCGATAGATGCCAAAACAGTCAGTTTCTAAGTATGCATCATTGATTAAATCAAGTAGTTGAATTTTGGCACGATTTGAACTCATCTTCCAGAGCTGTAGTCATTTTGCCGTATTCAACAAGGAGTTCACCACAATTCGAACTCTGATTTTTTTAAACCTTGGAATCGTATCTCTGTGTCCAATGTAAATCGTCTATAATTTCATCGATTCTTATCTGCTCGCACCCAACGCAGTACCTAAGGCATGACTCACGACGTTTTCGAAACAACGCGGTAACTTTTATACCGACATTTTGTAAGACTAGAAAAGTCTCTTCAGCCTATTCCATACGCATACGTTAATCACTTCCCACGTCATTTTAATAGATTGTTGGCATGTGGGGAGAAGATTTATGAGGTTGCCTTCCTATTTGGTAATGTTTTATGAGATTAAGAAAAGGCTCCTCAGCGAATTGTCTATGTATTTGCAAGTTTTTGTATTTAACTGTGTATGTTTTTGTGTCAATATTTCGGATTACATTCAGCAATTCAATATCGGGAAGATGAATCCAAAAACTTACAACAATTTCAATGGACTGTGGAAAACTCATTCCAACTATATACAATGTATTTTTTATTTTCGATAAATTAATAAATCCAGTCAAATGTGCAGTCTGATGGTTGGGTAGATGTTGCCTCTCTTTAGATTATTTTATGTGCATACAAATTAATGTATCATCACTTTCTATGTCATTTTAATAGATTGTTGACAAGTCAAGAGATGATATATGTGGTCGCCTTTGCAATCTCCCAATAAATAATAATTTATTGAAATTTTGTAGCCTTTTTTAATAGGTAGGGAAAGGACTATGGTGTTGGCCCACATTTGGTAGTCACCTCTGTTGATATTTTGTCTTGATGTCAAATTTGGAATTATGGCATTTTGACTTTGACACTCTGCTACTTGATTGATACTTGTTTGGTTCAGCTATGGCAGATTGGTCTATACATATTATGACATTCAGCATCTTGTTTATGGACAACATTATTGCTTTGCTTTGGTATTGATTAGGTTGAGCTTCATGTGCAGATAAAGGTTATCTTGCTTATAGGTTTTTGGCATGGTTACTCAAGTATATCATTATCAGTTGGTTTTCAATTCCATTATTTCTTGTCAGATTAGTTCACTAGTATCATTGGTTGATCTTGGCACATATCACTCTATGATACTTTACATGTTACATGGAAAATTTGGGTTGGAATTATTCAAAAGCTCTCTTTGGCATTCGAGTTTGATATCTCAGTTGATAAATATGACATTGGTATATAATATGGTTCATGGCTTATAAGTTTATTTCAATTAGCCTCAATTTCGAAAAAGGCAACATCATGGCAATTTTGTTATATTGATTTGAGGCATTGCATTGGCTTACTTGCATTAGTAAATGACTTTTAATGGATTCATACTTGTTTCGGGCTTTATCTCTTAGTAAAAGACTTTGAATAAAGTCATATATGCTTTGGGTTCTAAAGGTCAAAAAGCTCTTTTTGAAATAGCCAAGGTTCATTTGGCAATATTGATTGGCTAAGTATTTCGGGGCCTAAAGGCTGACAGCAGGTTTGAGGAAATCATTAAATTAAGTCACTTTAAAAGTGACAAGTCTTCGACTCTTGGAAACAAATGTTTTAATTTTTAAGGTGATTGATTTTTTGTTAAAGTCTTAACAATTATCATGGTGATAATTGTGTTGGCTACATGGGGCTTTGTTAGTGAAATCTCTAAATATGTAGAATGATGTTTTTTTTTGGTCTTAAGTCCTTTCGGACCTCAAACATTATTAATGACTTGTCAAGTCATCGAATGAAAAGGTGTTGAAAGCCAAGTAAAATGAAATTAGGGCAAGCATTGTTTTTGGTTTTCATTTCGCTATGGGTTTGAAACCCTAGTCTTCGTTGCCACCATGAAAGAACTTGTAATTGTTGCTAATGCTCGATTATTCTTCTCTGTTTCAAACTTGTTCATTGCTCTATTTGATATCATGACAAGTATGGAAGGTCATTGTGAGGTGCACGGTTTCAAGATTGAAGAAATATAGTTAGAGACCTGGGCATACATCGAATTACTTTGGTATTTGCATGTTTTTCTTGCAGTCCAATTAGGTATTATTCATTCTTTGTTTTTTTGGAATTTTCCAAGTTAAAGATGGAAAAGGCAGTTACAATTCTCTTAGTTCAAATCTGAAAATGCTTGCACTTACAGTTGGTCTTTTAAAATCAAAAATTGCAAGAGTGGTTTCTTGCAAGGCATGGCATGATTTCAGTTACTTTTCTTCCCTCATAATGGGTTGTATGAAAACAACGTTTATTTTTTATGGGTTCATTTACATGTTCATGCAATAATATTCCTCAGTGTTTTCAATATTAAGAATGACTACCTGAATCATATTATTGTTTCCTTTCCTCCACCTATTGCAAATTCTATTGAAGATTCACCTGATCAGTTAAATAGGGGTTTATGAAATCTGGTTCAAAAGGGAATTACTGTTTATTTTCTCTCTTTGAAAAATAGTTTTTCTGGTACAAATGTTACTATTCTTTTTGGTTCAGATTATATTTTTGGGTGCATTAATTTTTCATTGTCAGGGTTATGAGATAAAACGTGCTAATTCCCCTTTGTCTCTTTCAGAAGGAAATCCCACCTACATGGTCGTTGAGGGTTGTAGTGTTATTTTTCTTAAAATACACCTTCCTGCACATTCTGTCAGAAGAAATCTATTTGGGTGGCCACTTCTCTGAATTTGAAATGATACCTAGCATATAATCTGACATAATTTTGTCATATTATATATACCTCTATTGTTAAACAACACACATAGGTTTTTGATTGTAATGATTGAAACTAAAGTGAGATTGAATACAACATAATGTATGGTCTATTCTGATAGACATGTTTTAGTCTGAGATTGTAAATCTGAAACAAAAGAACAACACAAGCAGATGTGATTATGTCTAGAATTATGAAGGTTCAATTGAGAACCTTGTGGATTTTAGGGATAGTCAGTTGAGAGGCTCTTGTGAGAAAAAAGAGAAATAGAGAGACCCTTTGTGTTATTGTAATTCTGTAAAATGAAAAGGGGTTGGTGCTCCTTGAAATTAGTGTTTCAAAATAAGGGGTTGGTGCTCCTTGAGATTGGCGTCTCTAAATGAGGGGTTGGTGTTGCTTGAGTTGGTTCTCATAAATTATCCTATAAGGCACTGTAAGAAGTGGTTTTTGAAATTAAGCCAGTTAAGGCAGTTTAGGAGTGGTTTTTCTACCCCGGGATGGTTTTCCACTCGAAAAATTCTTTGTCTTATGGTCTCAATGGCTTTGATGTGATAATGCTTCATGACTATGATATTTTTGTGAGTAGTTGTTCTTATCAGTCTAAGCTTGGTTGAATGTCAGTCCCTTCATCGCTGAAAATGTTCATATCAAAATATTTTTCTTAAGTGTTCTATTATTGTTAAAGATTTAGATTCAAAAGAAAGCTTAAATGTGTTCATTTGTTTCAGAGCTCAAGAATTTTTTTGTTGAACTAAATCCCTTTTTTGTTTCATGCTTATCATATGTCATTCCATTGCATAGTTGGTTCTAACTCTGCATTGAAATCTAGTAATCCTAAAGTGTTTAAACAATGTTAGTCATCTCCTTTACAATTGCAAGATAAATCTCACAAGGATTTTTGGGATAAGTTGTCAAAATGAACAATCCTAATGTTGTCATAAATGCTCGCAATGCAAACAGTCAACCCTATTATCAATAGAAAGGATATCAAGTTTGAAAGTCTTGATTAAAGTTTAAAAAGTTTTAGACACTAATTCACCCCCCCCTCTTAGTGTTTGTCCATACTCCAATAGGGGTTTGCCCAAGCAAACCCCTAATCCCTAACAATCAACATTTTCTCTTTCTCTCCTTGTGTGTTTGCCGATTTAGGTGCTTTGAAGATCATTGAAGACTTTGAAGAATTTTTGAAGACCTCTCCTTGTTTTCAAATTCCAAACATCCACCAAAAGTCACTTTCAAGCCCGAATATCAAAGTTTCAGAAGCAGACAACTATGAAGAACCAAGGTGCAAACCGGGGGCTTACGTTTCCCCTTTAGGAATTCCAAAAATCCTGAAGAGGACTAAGTTGCCAAAAATGGTGAACTAGTCCCACTAGATAGGTATTTATGTGATTTCCACATTCCAAACACCCATTTGGCAGAAACAAGCTCCATACCAGTTTTCTCAAATCTGGTACTAGGTCACCCAAATTGGAACAAGTGTCCCTTTTAGCTTCTACAACATTTTCATCAATGTTCCAGACCTCCATCAGATCCTTCTTCAAATTCCAAGTGCACACATTCTATCTCCTTCATTTATTTTTAGTTTATTGTACATTCCTTGGTCATTTTGTATATGTTTGCATATCATTATGTATTTTCCAGCAGTTTAGATTTCTATAGTTTAGCATTAATAAATCATTCTATTTTCAGTTTATCAAATTCACACACCTCACAAAACCCTCCAATAAACCCTTAATTCTTTGAATTCAATCACCAAAAAAGGCATATCATCAAGTGGAAAGAGAGTCATTTCCTAAACCAAGTGCTTTGTAGGTGAAATATGCTAAGGGCCTAGTAAGGGGGAATCCTCTTTCCCTTTTAGCATATGCATCATTTTTAATCGTTCATTTTGGTGAAGGCGACATCCTTACATGCTCTTGTCTGATTTAGAGTCCTTCTTTGTCCTAGAATTCACTTATATTGCATGTTGCATTAGTGAAGTTGCCTCCTAGGGTTTCAAAATTTATGTTAGTGAAAGTGCATAATAGGTTGCATTTTTGCATCTTAGAAAATTATATATCCGTAAAATTTTGCATTTTCATGTTAGGCCTAAATCACCCCATATAGAAACCACCTAAATCAATCCAAAATATAAAAAATCTCAAAAAAATCACCACGAGGACTAGGTCGCCACCCTAGTCCCTTCAGGCTTCTGAAACTGCCCTTTATAGAGCTGAAAACTCTATTTTTATGCTTTTGTTTTGTGCCATTATCTATCTATATCAATTGGTTGTATTTATGTAACATGCATTTCATTCCATTTAGCTTAAATTAGCTCATTTCATGCATTGCACATTTTCACATTTTGCATTCACAACATTTTATTTTCAGATTATCCCATAGTTCAATCAGTGAGCTCCTTTGTTTGACATCTGAAAATTGCATTTCATTTTAAGTCTTTACATTACATTGTAAATTATTCAAACATCTTAGTTTCAATTCTTTCAAAAATTGCAAAGAAAAATTTAGTAAATAAACATGTTAATCATTCATTCAATGCATTCCCTAGTTATGAGAGTCTAGCGAATGAAAATGTTAATAATTGTCTTACACTACCTTCTATCTCTCCTATTTGTGAGGATGATGTGTTAGAAGAAAATACAAACATAGAAAATCATGATGATCATAATTATTCCTCTCTTGATACCTCTCCTTCTAGTGATGAAGGTATCTTGCTAAAAGAAGTTACAATCATTGAGCATCATGAAGGTCTTGCTTGTTCTTCTCATCATCCCCTTTGGGAAGATATTTTAACAGAAGAAAATAAAATTATACACACATTTCTAAACATTACCTTACCTATTCTCCCTAACCATGATTATCAACCTTTCCCTTCTTCTAATATCCCTCCTCAATGCCAAGAGGGTAGGTTGGTGCTAGAAGATATACCTCTTACAAGTCATAAGACTCTCGACCCTCCCTACCTATTTGAAGCATGTGTTGAACCTCTTCCAAGCTCTCCTACTAGGGTAGATATTATGGAACAAGATAATGAGACCTTTGGCAATCAAATTAAATCCTATCCTAATCCTTCCTCTCCTCATAATCTCCTCATTAATAATTAATATTATTCCCTTACAAGAAGATGTAGAGCCTATATTAGACTCTCCTTCCCTAGGGGATGTCAATATTATTCAACCTCAACTCATCCTTTACCCTCCTTCAACCAAACCTAAACCTGAATTTACCCTCTACCCACCTACATCTAATGTGTTTCTGCAACCAAGTCATAATACCATTACTCATACACATTACACCTGAAACAACCCGTGATCCCAACAACCACCCTCCACTTCCATACCTTTATCCCCTCCAATCTTACCTATTTCCCCTCGCCTAAATTCATTCCTTAGGGAGTAAGACCTTGTTGATCAACTAAAAAATACTCCCGCAAAAATATCCTTATCGGATCTTATTCAAGTTTCCCATCACTAGCACAACATGATGCAAGAAGCCTTACAACAAGTTACGATCCCTTCTAATGAGAAAAAAATGGCATAGTAGCTATTATTCAAAGAATAAATGTTGATATTGTTTTTCACCAAAGTGAGCTCCCTCCTTTGGATGTACAAAAATAAAATGAAGCCTTCCTAATAATATCTTAATACAAAAGAAAAGGGATCAAGAGAACTCTTGTAGATATTTATTCTTCTCTTAATCTATGTAGTGTAAGCCTTTTGGATAGTCTTGGTATTGATAGATCCCACATCAAACCTAATTCTCTATCTATCAGAGGATTTGACAACGTAACTAAGCAACCACACGGTGTGATCACTATACCTCTTACAGTTGGAATAGCCACATTGGACACAAAAATCCATGTTATGCCTCATGACCTTTCATATAATATTCTCTTAGGGAGGTCATGGATTCATACTATGAATGGAGTGCCTTCCACTCTTCATCATAAGATGAAGTACATCTACAATAACAAAGTGTACACTCTTGATGTCGATCTTGAACCTAATAGTTGCTTACACATTGACAAATCCAAAGAGAATCACTTCCACACCTTAAAACTGACCACCCAAGTGGAACCCATAAAACAAGCATCCATAGATGATGATTGGGGTTCCTTAGACTTCCCACCCCCTTTACTAGGTGAATCCAAGATCATAACCAAAGACTCTAAAAGGGGAAATGCAGTCTTGTCAACACAAGACTCGGTCGATCCTTCGCAAGCATACCCCTCAGGTACTTTAGCCAACAAAGCCAACAATGAACCCTCACCTAGTCCAAAAAAGCTAAAAAATCTCTAGGGAAAGGTTATGAGCTTATGAAAAAACTTTTCTATAGTGGAAAAGTTTTTGGTGTTAACAAACAAGGTATCTGAAACCCTATCGAGCCTCCTACATTAACATCTAATCATGGTCTTTGATTTTTTCCTTTAATCAAAATCACAAAACCTTCCTCCAACATCAACACCAACTCAAACCATCACCCTTCTCACCCAACCTTAGAAAGTGATCCTTTGAAACCAATAAATGACTCTTTTCTTAATGCCAATGTCATCTTGAAACCCACTACTAATTCTGATTTTACACACTCCTCCAAAGGAGTGTAAAAAATATCACAATCTATAGCACCTTGTGTAGGTAAGACATCCTCTACTAAGCAAGACCCTCCTTTGTTACACACCAAAAATATCACATTCTACCCTTGATCAAGAGAGCATCTTATTGAGACTCCTCCAAGATCACTTGATCTCCCTTCCTCTATGAACTCAAAATAAATGTTACCACAAACATTAATTTTGTGCCTGCCACTAATTTCATAGTCATTCCACTAATGAGTGTAAGGCCTTAAGTAGAAAATCCAACATCTTAAGGACTTTGGTGCTCTCCCTTATGTGGGGCACCTAATTCCTCTAATTGATACCAATTTTCACTCAACCTTACATTTCCTCAACTCTTTCGGCTCACTCTTGTCTTGCACTAAGTGGGGGCAAGAGGTTAGTTAGCCTTTTCCCACTTATGTCACTTGTCATTGTCTCTTTTGACTACTCATTAACCTTTCATGAACATATAAGAGAAATCTTGGGATGTGGATGACCTGTCTTAAGTTAACTCGTATGTGACATACTACCTCTTTCATGATGTAGCTTATTGGAAACATATGATTCAACATAGGAATTTTTGAACAAGCTCTCATGTCCTTCTCTCCTTCTTCTACTTTAAATAAATTTCTCACAATACAATGTTTAGAAATTTCTTTAAAGTGGGGGCATACATCACCACTCACATTTCATTATGTGATTTTATTTTTCTTGTGATCCTGTCTCTTGGAAACATTCGGTACAATGTTGCTCAAGATGAGACATTTGCATTTTTCCTCTTTTGTATACAAGATGAGTTCTTGCTCTATTGGATACAAGATGAGTCCATTTTCACTTTTCCTCTCTTTGTGAGATTACGCATGATGCTCCTTAAGATGAGAAATTGCATAAACAAAGCAAAATCCCTTTGAGAATTCCTTACACCATCATTTCAAAAATCATTTTCCTTTGTGGTGCCTTATCAAATTTATCACGAGGTATAACTTTGGTATGGTTTAAGTGGGAAGCCCAACCAGCGGCATGAATTTCCCCATAGGCACCTTTGTGAGTACATACCAACCATGTGTATGTTTCTCACCCTCTTTGGGAAAACTCACCCCACAGATGACCTCGTGTTTTGTGGCCCTAGAGTGAGGACATCATCTTTTTGTTTGGAAAAACAACCTAGATCTGATCCACAGCTAGCTGGACAAATGGTCGAAGCTCAATCCAACCTTTTCATCTTTCTCTTTCTCTTCATTCTAGTTCTTGTCATTGCATGATCATGCATCTCGTCTTGTTGAAAATCATACACCCTTGAATGTGTCTCTTTCATTGATGTCATCTTGACTTAGAATATTGAATCCTTGGGAGCTTGACCACGTCCTTCATCCTTCCCATTCTTCTTCTTTGTCATTCTTTACCATCTTCATTGGGATACTTTAGTGTACGTTTGAAGAAATTTCATCCTCTCACTAAAGTGGGGGCTAAATGTGTTACCAAAAAGTGTAGCCTTTGACACTTTTCACTCATTTGGATCGTTTTCAGCCTCGTTTTACCCTTTTCCAAGCCTTGTGCCAAGGTGTAAAACATTTTTATAGTCTCCTAGGATTTTCATTACTAAATCAACCCTTTATTATGCTATAATGACCCCTTAATACACATAAAAGTCCTATAATAATTCTTGACATTCAATGAAAATTTCCTAGGTTGACTATGTCTCCACCTTGGGTGACCTAGTCCAATGTGGAATAAAATTTAATTTTAACTTAAATTTCTTTCGAGATTTTGTCTCTAAAACCCTAAGTTGGCCTGTTTGGGGTTATTTCAAGAAAATTAGGGCATAAATTTTATAAATAAGGGTTTTCCCCCTCATTTTTCACCTTCCAAGCCTCATTTTTCTACTCACTCAATCCTCTCAATCTCTCATCTCTCCTTCTTCTCAAGCAAGCTAGGGTTTGAGCATTTCAAGTCAACAAGACATCTTTTCTGAAGCACTCAAGGGTTGATTGATGCAACAACACAAGATCTCTCATCATGGAAAGATAAATCATTCCATTACTTCATGTTTCATGTTAAATTAAATTATTTCTATTCATTTTGATTTAGTTACCTAAAAGGGGTTTGACCAAGGCAAACCCCTAATCCCTAACAATCAACATTTTCTCTCTCTCCTTGCATGTTTCTAGATGTAGGTGCTTTGAAGATCATTGAAGACTTTGAAGACTTATTGAAGACCTCTCCTTGCTTGCAAAGTCCAAACATCCACCAAAAATCACTTTTAGGCCTGAATATTAGAGTTTCAGAAGTGGACAACTGTGAAGAACCAAGGTGCAAACCTGGGGTTTATGTTTCCCCTTCACAAATTCCGCAAATATTAAAGAGGACTAAGTTGCCAAAAATGAAGACCTAGTCCCAATAGATAGGTATTTCTATGATTTTCACATTTCCAAACACCCTTTTGGCAGAAACAGGCTCTGGACCAATTTTCTCAAATGTGGGACTAGGTTGCCTAGATTGGCACAAGTGTCCCTTTTGGCTTTTACAACATTTTCATCAGCATTCTAGACCTCCATCAGATCCTTCTTCAAATTCTAGGTGCACACATACTATCTCTTTCATTTATGTTTAGTTTAGTGTACATTCTTAGGTCATTTTGTATATGTTTGCATATCATTATCTGTTTTCCAGCACTTTACATTTCTATAGTTTAGCATCAATAAATCATTCTATTTTCAGTTTATCACATTCACACACCTCACAAAACCCTCCAATCAACCCTTAATCCTTTGAATGCAATCACCAAAAAAGGAATATCATCAAGTGGAAAGAGAGCCATTTCCTAAACCAAGTACTCTTTAGGTGAAAAACCCTAAGGTCCTAGTAAGGGGGAATCCTCTTTCCCTTTTAGCATATGCATCATATTTGGTGGTTCAAATTAACCTTGAAAAATCCTCACCTTACCAATTCATTATTGCTACATCATGCTGGCCATATTCAGGATGATAACTCTATTGTTCTAGATCTACCTATGTTGCATCTTGTTGAACAACATTAGGATTATAAGGCTGAAAGGATCTAGGAATGAAATTTCTTCTTTGACGTTAAGAATTAGCTTGAAAACGTGACCTATTCGACTGATTAGAACGATCTGGATCTTGGTAGGGCCTAGGATCTTGGCTGACTTGCTTCTTGAGATTGAAAAACTCATTACTAATAGTTTAAATAAAGGTTTGAAGCATGCCTTTCAAGCCTTGGATTTCTTGATATGGACTTGGGACAATAATTTCTTGGGTTGTAGTTTGATAACCTATTGTGGTAATAGGCAGAACAACAACTAAAGGGGGTAATGACATAAAAATAGGTTGTTTCTCCTCAGGAGAAAATGGCATAGAAGGCGTTGGGGCTATTCTACCAGCCTATGTAATGTATGTTTCTACTCTAATAGCTATATCATAAGCATTAGGAAGTGTAAATCCACCCATAGAATGAAACATCACATAAGTTTCACTATTTAAAGCCTTTAAAAAATATAGAAATGCACGTTGAGGTGAAGGCTTTACCATCAAGGGGATCCTATCCCAAGTCTTTGCTAATTAAAAGAAATCATGTGCTCATGTGAAGCTCTCTTGATAGTACTTAATTGTTCCACCAAAGACAAATGATCATATTTTTCTTCAAACTATGTGTGCAAGCCATCACCTAGCTGATCGCATGTTGCAATCAATTTTTTTGGAAGACCTCTAAACCACAACAAGGCTTTCCCTTTCAGTGAGGTAGCCAAAATCCTAAGTGCAACATTCTCTTCAATGATATTATGAACCGAGCACAGTGCTGACACATATCAAATGTGCTCAATAGTGGTGGTATGATCTTCTCTAGTGAAATATGGAAAAAAATTGAGGTTTGCAATAGGAATGTCGTCATGCTAAGCAATGTATAATGGGTTGCCCAACTTAAAAGGTGTAAATAGAAACTACCTTGGCATCAATGGTACTTGTACTAGTCTAGACTCTTCTCATTAATTTTTACACTAGACCTGGTCTGCAAAACTAGAGAATGGAGTTTCCAGGTATAAATTAATAACCTCAAAAGGCCAAAAACACTGCTGCATTTACTAGAACAATAGCTTAAAACTTGAAAAAAAATCTTTGGAACGAGCTTTAGAGTCCCATTGCTCGCATGCCAAAAACTGTTGTCAATCAGGATTGCACACTAGTTGAGCTAGACTCAACTATCCTATTGAAACATGGAAACATTCTCAAACCATGGGTGGCTTATGATGAGAACGAATCCCTAGAGAGGGATGGTTCCCCTAGTAGATCACTTAGAACTAAATGAATTTTCTGAGGAAAATGATAGAAGGATGATTGGAATGAAAATTCTAGAACCTAAAGGGTGATGCACTAGAACTTTATGCTTATTCACTAAAATCAACTCACAATTAGCTCTCAAAACACTAACTTTCACAACCTTATATGAAACATACAACACAAAAAATATTTGTCTAAAGGTTTTAAACACAACACACAACCTATGTCACATGAAATTTCTACCCAAAAATTTGTAATAATGAGACATAAAAAGGATTCAATATTTAGAATCACAATGACAACATCCAATCATTACTAAAAAATGAGACAAACTTATGAGATAGGAATGCTTTACTACTTTTATTGATCTAAACGGACGATCAAAGCATTAAAATATGAGTACAAAATGAAGATTACAAAACTCTTTACAAGTGATCAAGAGAGAAAGAATCAAATCTGAACTCCAACTACTAAGAAAAAACTAAGTTTTCCTCCAACACATACTTCCAATATGTCTCCAAGAGTGAGAAGGGAAAAATATGAGTAAAACTACTCTCCAAAATATTAAGCCGAATACCATTTTCAAGAAAAGGGAAAAAATCTCCAAAATAAGGCCCAAACTGACTCAAAATTGAGTGAGAATATATGAAAACTTTCTCTCCTAAGTAGCTTGACCTAAGAAGACTCAAAAAACAAGTAAGAACTGACTGAAAATGGAAATAGAAACTTTAGTTCACTTGTTTTTTCCATTTTGCACAAATGAAACTCGAACTAAAATGGGAAAGTTTCCACTCAACACTTATTCTATTTTACTGCATTTTAAATAACAATTACTAAAGCAATTGATAGAAACATTTCCTTAATACTGTTTTACAATATTTGCAGTTTCAAATTTACAAAATAGAAAGGGCTCGACCTTGGGTTTTTATTTGAATTTGCAAACTATAAAATTTTCTAACTTGATCTTTTGATTTTCTTAAAAAATTAGAAAATACTAAAGCACATTAGCCATATGGTTTTCTCAAAAATCATAAAAAAACTCCTAAGTCATGCAAGGCCTAGGCTTGTAAAATATATGCAAGGCAAAATATAATACCATGAAGGTATTTACAAGGAATGAAATTTTTAAAATAATGTGGAAAAATCCACTAGCTGAGTTAGGGTAAGAGGAAACCCTAAGACAAAACATTCGGCCTCCTAACTTTTCACTCTCATTCGCATTTGATTGTTTGGAAAATTCTTTCATCTCTGGTTGGTCACCATCGAACTAGGGTTTCAAGCTCAAGCCTTCTCTATGTGTTCAATGGATGATCTAGAGCACATAGAGCCTCTTTTGTAATCAATGTTGGGATGCATGGTATGCATTTCTATATCCAATCTTCTCCTTTCATCTTTCTTTGTAAGAAATCATGCTTGCTTCAAGTTCTTTCATGTAAAACACTATGAAAAAAACATCAAAATTCCTTCCCTTTATTTTCCATAGAGTTGTTTCATTTTCCATGTATCTCTCTTTATAGAGAAGCATTTTAAATTTGGTTGCTTTGCAGCTACAAAGGCCTTTCTATATTCACATGGTCATAGCTTCACTTTTGTGTACCTATTAGAACAAAAATTTCCATTTAAAATCCTAAGGGTTTTTTCATTTTAACCTCATATTTACCATTAAATCCTAAGTGATTTAATTCATTTATGTCCATTTTCCTATATTTTTCATACAAAATTAACTTCATTGTCATCCAATGTGCTAGAAATGACTTATACCCTTACCACTACCTTAACATTCACATCCTATATCACTTACCGCTTTACCACGGCCTCCCACAAAGGGGCCTACGATATGGTGGTGGCAGATAAAAGGCTAGCATGAGGTTTTACCACCACACCATGCACGGTCAATTCATTGACCACGGTACCACGATGGCGATGAGATAATCGGTGAAGCAAAGCAAAAAATGTCTACCACTACACCGTGTGTGGTTAAACCATAGACCACGGTGATCGCAGTAGATGGTGGATAGTAGCACCAAGGAAGCAATCAAAGGCCTTACCACGGTACCGCACATGGTTAAGTTTCAGACCACGGTGACAGTTGTAAACCATTAGCGGGCAGCAGTGGCAATTACTGCCACACCACAACCGGCCAGAAAAGGGACCATGGTAGCATGGTAGATAATGATGAGATCATGAAGGGTGACAATAGTTGTTAACCGCGGTACCGCCGACAGTTGAAATGAAGCTTACGATAGAGCGGTAGAAAGGGACACAATCAGTAAACGACCACCGCAACACCATGATGGGAAATAATAGAGACCGCGGTAATGCAGTAGATAGTGGTGGGACTAGTCAAAGTCAAGGCGGTAGAATGATAAAGGTCATGAGGAAATAAAGTGTAAAGAACAGTAAGGTTTAAAATGAAATATTGAAGGCCAGTAAAGTATTAAAATAAAATTGAATGCATAACTATGTAAAAAATATTTAATTTTCCAATAAGGAAACACAAATAAATATTTTAATTATTGTTAAGGAATTTAAACGGTTTTACCAGTCAACTGAAGAGTTGTGACGTTTGGTATTTACTATATAAAATGTATTGAAAAATCAGAAAGAAAGGTGAGATAGTAGATAAAGAGACAGTAGTTAGAGTGTAGGAGTTAGATTTTTCCCAAGAAGGGATTGGGATGGAAATCATGTATAGACTTTTCTTGAAGCAGAAACAATGAAGATTGATGTTTTAAACTGGTGAATTTCTCTTTGGTGTTTAGTTGTTGTGTTGCATCAATTTATACTCTTTATTTTGGTTGTCTCCAACTTGAGGTCTTTTAATCATTTAAATCAGCATATCAAGCATATTCCCTGATTTATCAAAATATATTCCATTTTGTGTGATTTGATTAATTGGTGTTTGCAAGCCAGAATTAAATTCTCTTAATAAATCACAGTGGTTTTAAGATTTATTTTGGATTGTTAAAGAAGAACCTAGTAGAGAAACATTCCAGCATTGTTTATGCAAGTCATAGACCTAGTAAAGTTTTATGCCAGCCATAGAATTTTCAGAGTGCCTAACAACTAGATTTAAGCAAATAAGAGGAAACACATATCATTTTTGACTCCATTTCCCATGTAGATAGAAGGCACTGATCGGCCATGACTTAGAGATACAAATTCATATCAAACAATTTATTCAAAAACCTTTCATTTGTGCAGTAGGAGTAGGAGTAGTTGTAGGAATTTTATCTGTCCACTACCCATTGCCATTGTGGATAGATTGATGAACTGAGAAACACATCCTAGATCTATAACATACACATAGGTGCACCCGCTTAGGTTTTGCAGAGCCTGAAGAGAAGAAGGTTCAACTATATTATTGCCCTTGTTAGTTGGAAAAAAGTGTTTTGAGAGCTTAGAAACCTCTCGTGGTTCAAACCTACATTTTTGAGACCCAATAAATTGGCGACTCTACTGGGAATTTACTTAGAAATATTTTTCAGCCTTTCCATTTTTAGAGTCAGCAAAGTTTTACATTTTTTTTTGGAGATTCCACTCAAGCAAACCAAAATTAATCCATTTCATTTTCCTACTTTTGGAAAAGTAGGTGGCGACTCTATTTTAATTTTATATATAATGCGTGGATGTTGTGGATTAGTAACATTTTTCCAAGATGTCAGAAGAAGAAAGAAGACACCGGTATATGAAAGAGTTTGAAGAATTGGAACAACAACAGTTATACTGGAAACAAAAAAAATGACAAGTGGAACAGTGACTATTGCAGTTGGGAGTTAAATGTGTTCCAAATACATCACCAAATAAGCCATCATAGAGTGAGAATGAATACGCAAATACTGGGAGATATTGGACACCAAAGGCACCACATGATACAACTGAGAACTTTGACAATGGAGGTAATGTGTTCTATTCACAATAGAACACTTATGCACCACAACCATTACATAAAATGAATATTCATCTTCTATTTCCTAAAAAAATATCAATGATCTACCAAAACCCAAATGTGCCTCTAAATTTTGTCTCAATTATTCATAAACCATTTAGCTTTAGTAATGTCCAAGGCTACCCAAATCCTTACCCCTGCGATGAGACAGAACTGCTAATGCATATCCCTAAATTTCACAGACAATGGGATGAATCAACTTATGAGCTTATGGAACGATTCTGGAATGTCATTGTCAACTTTCAAATTTATCTAGAGGATATCATTTTGAAATGTTTTTCAAGATCTACGAGGGATAGTACAAGGGAATGGTTTAAAAGTTTTCCTGTGCAAAGTATATCTTCATGGGAGTATCTGAAAAAATATTCTTGAGCCAGTATGAGGACAAAGATGATGATTATTTACATAATCAAAAAGAAGATGATGATATACATACTCAAAGCCAAGACTCCATTACAGAATCAGAATGTGGAATTTCCCCCTTAGATACATTTTTTGATATAAGGAAATATGAAGGAGAGGATGAAAACTCTCTATATAGCAGAATGGTAGAAATCTATATGCAATTACCTCCTCATCATAGGCCTACAAGACCCGCATTTTTTACACAATTTGTAAGAGCATGGGAGCCTAAATCAGTTTATTGGTCAGGGTCATCAAAACAACATACCTTTAATGTAGTAAATAAATTTCTTGATTCCATGCTTGGGATAAAACACATGGATATTGGCAATAATAAATCTAGTAGTGATATCATGGATGCTCAAGAAATGCAAGATTTCTAATGACTACTTTTCAGATTTGGAAGATGATAGGGACACACCATCTGGAGAGTGCATCAGTAGTCCTTCAGAAGCTGCAATAGAAAATGATATCATGCTATCTGACGATGAAGATGTGGAGAGTTTCTCTTGCATAACAGATTGTGAGTCAAATTGTGAAGATGAAATAGTGTATGTCGATCTTCAACAGGATGACTGTTGCAGTTATTATGAAGATCAAGAAAATTTTGCAGACATGGTAGACGATATGGAAGTAGAGACTTGTTCACTCAGCAGTGAGCAAGTTTCAGATTTACTGACTCTTGAATACGAGAGATGTGCACATAAAGATGATTCCATAGTTTTGGCTCCAGCCTATATTTGTTTTGATAGTGAAAGTAATAATTCATATGACCCCATGTGCATCTCTCAGAGTGATTAGGAATTCTTTGAAACTGATCAAGAATCCATTTGTTTCCAGGAAGAGGTATGTGACCTAAATGATTTTTTCCTGCAAGAAAAAGATACCGGTTTACATGTTATTGATGATGAGTATCTAGCATTTGTTGATTCAAGTATGTATAAGGATGATTGTATGGATCAAGAATATGTGTCAATGCCAACTGGTAATATAAAAGAAATGGAAATTATTTTTGATTTGATTATTTTGAAAGATCCTAATGAGATAGAATTTGTAGATTCCCATGTGAAGCATTTAGATTTTCGAGTCCCTGTGCAGCTGCTTGATCATTCAGCAACCTATGATAATGAGCAATATTTTGTTGTATGTGGATACACTTTGTATGCTGAGAGTGATAAATATTTTTCATGTGATAATAAGAATGATGAAATGCAGAGTGATGAAATAATAATGAATCCAGTTGAATACAATGATTTCCTAAAGGTTTTCAATGGCAGTGCATGTTGCAGGGCAAGTGGAATGGATAGTTTCAAGAGAAACCTGATGAGCTCTATTCAGAACAAAGTCTACGACAGAGGAAAGTGCAAGTTTTTCTTTTGGGTGGCCTACGGCCATCCTTTATGGTTTAAATTTTGAACCATGGCAGGTATAGAGGATTAGGGATTTCCAGTGCATGTACAATTCCTAACAAACCTCTTTAATCATTCTCTTCCATGCATAGTAGTTTTTGAAGGGTCTGGGTTTTCCAGTACATGGACATTCTTAGAAATTCCCTTGTTGAAAACTTTGGTTTTCTTTCCATGTACAGTAGTCTAGGGTTTCCCATTCTTCATTTTCTCCATCGTTTACTCAGTCTGCTCTACCAAAGATATTCTGGATTCTTGCAGTGATTTGCAAAATCACTCATCCCCAATAGGAGCCACTGTTAGAACCAAAATTTCCATTTAAAATCCTAAGGGTTTTTTCATTTTAACCACATATTTACCATTAAAACCTAAGTGATTTAATTAATTTATGTCCATTTCCCTATCTTTTTCATACAAAATTCACTTCATTGTCATCCAATGTGCTAGAAATGACTTGTACCCTTACCGCTACCTTAACATTCACATCCTATGTCACTTACCGCTTTATCGTAGCCTCCCACAAAGGGGCCTGCATTATGGCGGTGGCAGATAATAGGTTGGCATGAGGTTTTACCACCACACCACGCATGGTCAATTCATTGACCGTGGTACCGCGATGGTGGTGAGATAATCGATGAAGCAAAGCAGAAAATGTCTACTGCTACACCACGTGTGGTTAAACCATAGACCATGGTATTCGCGATAGACGGTGGATAGCAGCAATGAGAAAGCGGTCAAAGGGCTTACCATGGTACCGCACACGATTAAGTTTCAACCTGTGGTGACAGCAGTAAACCATTAGCGGGCAGCAGTGGCGGTTACCACCACACCACGACCGGCCATAGAAGGGACCGTAGTGGCATGGTAGACAATGATGAGACCGTGAAGGGTGACAGTAGTTGTTAACCGCAATACCACCGACAGTTGAAATGAAGCTCGCGGTAGAGTGGTAGAAAGGGATGTAGTCAGTGAACGGCCACCGCAGCACCGCGACGAGATAGAATAGAGACCGTGGTAACGCGGTAGATAGTGGTGGGACCAGTCAAAGTCAAGGTGGTAGAATGATAAAGGCCACAGGGAAATAAAGTGTAAAGAATAGTAAGGTTTAAAATGAAATATTGAAAGCCGGTAAAGTATTTAAACAAAATTGAATGCATAACTATGGAAAAAATATTTAATTTGCTGATAAGGCAACACAATTAAATATTTTAATTGTTGTTAAGGAATTTAAATGGTTTTACCAGTCAACTAAAGAGTTGTGACATTTGAGATTTACTGTATAAAAAGTATTGAAAAATAAGAAAGAAGGGTGAGACAGTAGATAAAGAGGTAATAGTTAGACTGTAGGAGTTAGATTTTTCCCGAGAAGGGACTGGGATGGAAATCATGTATAGAATTTTCTTGAATTAGAAAGAAAGTGAGACAGTAGATAAAGAGACAGTAGTTAGACTGTAGGAGTTAGATTTTTCCCAAGAAGGGACTAGGATTGAAATCATGTACAAACTTTTCTTGAAGCAGAAACAATGAAGATTGATGTTTTAAACTGGTGAATTTCTCTTTGGTGTTCAGTTGTTGTGTTGCATCAATTTATACTCTTTATTTTGGTTGTCTCCAACTTGAGGTCTTTTAATCATTTAAATCAGCATATCAAGCATATTCCTTGATTTATCAAAATATATTCCATTTTGTGTGATTTGATTAATTGGTGTCTGGAAGCTAGAATTAAATTCTCTTAATAATTCATAGTGGTTTTAAGATTTCTTTTGGATTGTTAAAGAAGAACCTGATAGAGAAACATTTCAGCACTATTTATGCAAGTCATAGACCTAGTAAAGTTTTATGCCAACCATAGAATTTTTAGAGTGCCTAACAACTAGAGTTAAGCCAATAAGAGGAAACACATATCATTTTTGACTCCATTGCCCATGTGGATAGAAGGCACTGATCTGCCACAACTCAGAGATACAAATTCATATCAAACAATTTATTCAAAAACCTTTCATTTGTGAAATAGGAGTAGAATTAGTTGTAGCAATTTTATCTGTCCACTACCCATTGCCATTGTGGATAGATTGATCAACCAGGAAACACATCCTAAATCTGAAACATACACATAGGTGCACCCACCTAGGTTATGCAGAGCCTGAAGAGAATAAGGTTCAACTGTATTGGTTGGCCTTGTTAGTTGGCCAAAAGCGTTGTGAGAGCTTGACAACCTCTCGTGGTTCAAACCTACATTTTTGAGACTCAACAGTGCCCTCAAAAAAAGAACATGGTTTCTCTTTGTTGTGCAAATATAAGATCAAGTTTTTTAAAATCCTATGCCTTCTTGCAAAATTCTACAGACTACAGCCCTCAAAACCCCAAGTTATTTTATTTTACAAAACCCTCATGGGTACCACAAGTGTTTCTCTCTATAGAACAAGGGTTTTAGCTCCATATGTAAACATTTTACTGGTTTTGAAATCGCTTGAAGCTTTCATTTTACCTCCATGGCTAAGGCCTCACAAAACCCTTGACCTTTGGTTTAGCCTTCAACCCTTTATGCAATTACTTGAGGGTTATTTTCCTGAAACCTTAGCCCTATACACCATAATACTCTATTTTTTATTTGTGAAAAATTTATTTCCTTCCTTTCAAATGTGATAAAAAGGAGATAATATTGTTTATTTTTGTAAGAAATGAAAAGCATTTTATTTTTCCCTCGATTATGGGCTTGTCTTTTTAGGAGCATCAAAATATATGATTGTAAACCCTCCTTTCATGAATTTTATTTTTAAAATTGAATCATGTCCAAATGATGAAATGGTGACCATGAATAATATGCCTATATCTTTCTTTAGTGATGATGTTGTCCTATTTGTAAAAATCATTGTCTCCTTCAAACTTTTCATACATAGATCTTTGATAGTCTTCATACATTGTGTAGATTGCTGATGATGAGTCTGTTTTGTCCTTTGTGTTGTGAATTCATCAGTTTTACTTCATTTATGTTTGTGCATTCCCTTCATTTGATACTCCTTAATGAGCACTATCACTGAGCATTGTTCACCATCCCACACTTAACTTGCATAGTGGTAAAGTATGTCTACCTTTCTCTTTCTTTCCCCATATTTTTCATTGCCCTATAGGCTGCCAATTGCTTCTTTCAATAAAGATCTCCTTATGCAATGAATTATAAGGCTTCCTTGATGTGCAGCGATGATCTACACTTTTACTCATTTTATTGTAACCCTAACATCACACTAAAACCACCAAGACCATGCTGGTTGAGATATCCATCAACCATATTTTGCATCTACACTCATGAAGAAGGCATGATTACCATATTGTGTTCCTAAATTAATCATTTGATGTACTTTGTCTTTGGCATTGTGATCTTCTTTGTCATCACCTCTTAATTCTTGATGGTTGTACCTTCAGGGTATGCACTTCTAATAACATAAACAAGAACAATCATGATGTATGATAACAATAAAATCTGAAAACTGTTATGGTACAGATTTTATATTCAGTATTCTGATCTAAAACTAATTGTATCTTATTTCCATGTGAATCTAACTTCATTTGCTTCAAGTATCATCAAATTTCATTAAGATTTGAATAAGTTATGACCATTTTTGTGAGGGAAGGTCTGAACACTGCCTAGGGTTTTCAATTTTCGGGAAAATACAATAACTTTATTTTCCACTGTTGGATCTTCATGAAAATGAGAGGAAAAGTCTATAATTATGTTATTTTCAATCTCACTGAAGAGATTATCTTTATGAATTTTTTTTAAAACTTATTAATGATAGTTCATTGCATTGAATTATGGGTTGCCATGGCAATGTTTCCAATGTGATCTAGAAAACACTTAATCATTGTTTTAGATGAATCGGTTTATGAAAGTTGTCAAGTGAATCAAGTTTGCTGAATTTTTGTCATTTTGGGTGATGGATAATTTTTTCAATTGTGTCAAGTTGTGCTAAGTGAAGGTTCCTCTACATCAATTGGTATCAGAGCTCAGAAGGTCTGGGCTAGTGGTTTTACGGTTGTGTGTTTGTGTTTGTGTGCAGGTTGGCGGCCAAAAGACTAGGTAGAGGAAAAGTGGAAAGACCTAGGTGAAGAAAAGAAGTTGAGAAGCAAGGTTAAAGGGAATTTATTAGAGAAGAAGATGGATTTGTTGAGAATATACTAGCAGGTAGAGGGTTCACAGAAAGAGAGGAAGAGAAAAGAGGAAAAGCCAAAGAAAAGAAGAAGGCTCAAGAATTTATGCAAGCACTAGAGGAAATCAGTAAGAATATAGAAAGAAATGAGGCTGAGTTGAAGAAGTTGTATAGGCAAGCTTCAAGTTGGCATTTGACAGTGAAGAAGAGAGTTGGGTGTCCCATCAAACAAATTATCCAAAGAAGGAAGAGGCAAGTATTATTAGCAGCATATAAGGTAGAGGTAAAGTTTGTTGAGAAAAGTGATATTCCAATTGTGTTTGAAGATGAAAAAACTTCTTTTTTTATTGATCAACATATTTATGTTGAGGTAAATGATATGGTTGTTGTTGGTAATCAAGTAGTTGATGAAAATTTTGTTGATGAACAAGTAGAGAAGGTTGTTGATGTTGTTGATAAAGTTGGTATTGATGCTCAAGATGTTGTTGATAATAAGGTTGTTAATAAAGATGTTGCATATTTGTTTGCTAATGAGGTGTATGCGGATTTGAAAGAATATGATACAAGTTGTGGTAATGGTGAAAACATTTTTATATGGTACTTTAATGATGAGCATAAAGATATAGGTGATGTTACTAAAGTATATACACAAGAGGTGGACTTTTGGAACATGAAAATTGAAAGGTTGCTAGAGAAGAAATGGTATAAGAAGAAGGAGAAGAAGGACAAATTGCAAAATAATTGGAAGACCAGGAAGAAAGAGCAGACCAATTTTCAAGAGGACTTGAATTTTCTTTTCTCTGGGAGTATGGTGTAGGCGCACCTCTTGGATTTCATTGCTCCATGAGGCATGCTTGAGTTCTTGGATTAAGTTAGGAAATTTGGTGTTGTAATAAGGTCTAATGGACCATTTAAAATATTTTTTGAGTCCTATTTTTTTCATAGGATCCTAGTTTATCTTTTGCTGTCAATTTGTCATATTTGCACAAAATTGTAAAAATTGTAAAAGTTACTCAAAAGGTTGTCAAGCAACTTGTCAAAAAGTGTCATTTAGGTGTTCTGTTAATAAAATAATCCAAAGGTGGTTGAAAATAGTTGGTTTTTGTTGGAAAGGTATAAGTACACCCTCCAAAACTCGAATTGGGGGTTGGAGGCATTGTTTTTGAAGGTTGATGAAAGGAAACCTCCATTTTGTGTGCACTTTCTGATTTTTACTTTGTTTTCAGGTTGAATTTGTGCATTGTACGACCGAGTATGGCCTCATATCAGTGAATATAATATATTGATGGAAATATATTTGTTTCTAATTTAAAATTATTTTTTCTCATTGAATTTTATTGAGTTTTGTGGGAGATATGACTATTTTTGTGAGATTGCCCTATTCTAACAATGTTATGGTACAGATTTCATATTCAATATTCTGATATGAAACCAATTGTATCTTGTTTCCATGCAAATATACTTTCATTTTCTTCAAGTCTCATCAAATTTCATTAAGATTTGAATAAGTTATGACCATTTTTGTGAGGGCAGGTTTGAACCTTGCCTAGGGTTTGCAGTTTTGGGGAAAATGCAATAACTTTATTTTTTGTCGTTTGATCTTCATGATAATTAGAGGAAACATCTATAATTATGTTATATTCTATCTCACCGAATCGATTGGATTTAGTATTTTTTTGTGAAATTTATTAATGATAGTTCGTTGCATTGAATTATGGGCTACCATGACAATGTTTCCAATGTGATCTAGAAAGCACTTAATCATTGTTTGAGATGAATCAGTTTATGAAAGTCGTGAAGTGAATCAAGTTTTCTTCTTTTTTTTCCTTGTTGGTGATGGATAATTTTCTCAATTTTGTCAAGTTGTGCTAAGTGAAGGTTCCTCTACATCACTTGTGGGAGCCCATTTTTTCATCACATGTTGAAATGTCAACATAAATGAATCTAGCAACAAGATTTCACCTATACCTGCATAGTGAAGAAACATGTTAGATAAAAAATAGTGAAGCTCAATTCTCCTGTGATGTTTGATTTTTAGGCTCTCTTCCATACATTTGATACTTGTTTAATTGATTTATTGCATCATAGACTTGTGCTATTTTTTTATTGATAGGGCATGTGATGAGATTCATATTCAGAGCTCTAACCAACCCTTTTCATCATGATGTAGGTTCATCTGAAGGTCAAGAGAAAGGAGGAGTTAAAGACAATGAAGGCCCACACAAGATTCTACTAGGAAATGAAGAATATGTTTCTTTTCATGTGCTCTTTTCATTGCTTTAATCTTCAGATGTATAGTATATCTCTATGTTGTTTTAGTTCAGCTGCTCCCATGGCTTGTGTGGGACATTTGATCATTATTTTCCTTTCAATATATGAAACAACAAAATTTTTATAGTCTTGTGTATATTCCATTACAAAATGAATGAAAGCAATATCTTGTAATTTTCGGTAGTCTCTTTTATTTTGCAAAATATTGCACAATGAAAACTGAATTCTCTTTTTTAAGCATCTTTTGATATGCAATGGTTAAAATTTAGCAAAAAATTTTAAATGGAATCAACTGTTTGATCTCTACCAAAATGAGTTGTAGGTGAAAATTTGGTAACAATATTATATCCAGATATAGTATATTATAGAGGCTCACGACCAAGACACACTATCCTTATAAGGCTCACAACTAGAGTTAAGTACAATATAAAATGTGGTTCACTTCCAAGTTATGAACTGATACAAAATGCACCTCTCTTGTGTTGTATTTCAGTTCTTTTGAAGCTCTAAATATGAAGTACTACTTTTCTTATCATTCACTCAACAAATCTACTCTAATTCTAAATTCTCACCACTAAATTCACATGTTCACATCATATAACACCATTCACACTTGATATGTTATTTTCACTCACCCATTCACCCTTTTCAACTCCAAAATATCTCATATATATACCCAAATACATCCGCACACATCAATTAGGTTGGCTTAATTAGATGTAAACAAATCAATCCAAAATAGCTTCTATCAGCACCACATAAGATTCAAAATCATCTTCATGTCCAAGAAAAATGTGAAATTATTAATTTTGAGTTGCCATAGACCCAAGATAGATCCAAATAATATCTCCAATTTATATTTAATCTTCTTAATGCATATCTTGTATTAGGTTGGCCAGGAATAAGACCTAATCACACAACCCTCCAAATATACACACTTCCCAATTACAAACCTTCCAGATTTGGTATTTCTTCAATATCTAATTTTTCCAAAATTAGTGAGACTAACTTTAGAACCATAACATCAAAACATTATTCTCAAGAGAATGCAGAATCTCCCATGCAGGTATGCTGAACAAAGAGATGATATAGATATATAGAGTTGAACTATGCCATTGATATCTTTCAGTACTCTTCACAAAACTTGTCGAGATCTTAAATATAGCCATATAAAACAGTCATAATGATATGGTTAAAAGTACATAGTTATACCTCTTCTTGCGGTGAACTGTGGACCTAAAAATTAACACAAAAAACCACAACACCATCAACAGAAAATACTTAACCAAACTTTTGATAGATTAGTTTTCCAGTATAGTTAGTATTTGTAAAAATAACACCAAAGATGCTTCCCCACAATGTTGAAATCAATGACAACACTAGGTTAGACACATCAATTCATGTATGTACACTTCATGCTCATTTTTATAAGAAGCATAAACAATGATAGACTTCCAAAATTCCAACATAGACTATTTCCCTAATATGAAAAATGCAAGATACTGAAAAATTAGAAAATGATAACAAAAGTTTGCAGGCAGATCTAAGAAGGGAAAAGTGATGTGTACTTTTCATATAAATTTTAATTCAATCACTATAGGAGGACATAGTTTCCCATGGATGACTCTATCCTTGTAGGATTATTTTTGTTATATTTTTGTAGTCCTCTAATGTCAAATATAAGATTCCAATTTATACTTGCAAACTTCTTGGATCACTATTGGATAATTTTGTAGGTGAGTTGACAAGGTGTAGTAATTTGAATGGAACAATGGATAAATTTTATTCAAACATCTTTCAATCCCCTCTAAACCTTAAATTTGCACATTGAAAGAGAGAAGAAATTTTGTGCCATTTAGGGTCTTTCATTAGTCAAACCCTGTGTTAGCGTTTCCACTTCCACAATGGCAATGTTAATGATAGAAATTATAAGTCATGGGAAGGAATGATGAATCAAAAAAATTCTCCAACTCACCACCCTTCAATAGCTTCCTTGAAGGATAAAGTAGAATAGATACCTAGAAACAAAAGAACAAGTTTCAACAAAGATTACAAACATAGAGTTGTCACTAAATTTTAGGCGTAAAATAATACGAAAAGGCCAAGGGTTCCCTAGTCTAGGAATGGGAATTTTGAAAGTTTAAAAGTCTAGAAATTTAATACAATGTGTAAGGATCTTAGACTATACAGGTTCAAGTCTAAGATTAGATAAAATTTTGAAAATTTAAGATAACCTAAATTTTTATATCAGGCGCATGCATGCATGAATATTGATGTTTGAAATAAATTAAATGAGTATAATAAGTTCAAATCATTTGATAATTGACAAGTTCAAAAATGAAATATATGAAAACTAACTAGTTCTATCTCTAAAATACTAAATTTAGATAACACTTTTGAATTTTAAAAATGAATAATGAAATGATAAGATTTTAATTTTTGAAGATTTAATATAAATTGAATGCAATTTTGAAAACTAAAACTTTCAAAAAACCTATTATTTACTTAGATTTAGAATAATAGACATTTCAATACAAAAATTGTAACTATAAGAGACATCAGACTCAATAAAATAAAAAAAGTAGTGAAAAGGGATCTAGAGATCATCTTTGTGCTCCTCGAATGTTCAAAATACACCACTTGGCTACTGTCCTCAAACAAGAACTAGAATGGCTAATCAAGGCTTTGGTCCCATTTTTTTGGGTTTGAGGATGAAATTATGTAAAATGAATGATTTATGTGTGGTTGATGATTTCAAACTAGTTCAACTATGTAAGTGTCATCCCATCATTATAAAAATGACCCAACAAGTTATTCCAACATCCAAACATCAGTTTGGGTGATATTGTGAATGATTTTAAGTTTCCAATGAGGTCAGAAAAACCTGATAACCCATTCTCATGACATGAAACCCTTTTCAATTCCATTCTAGTGATGATCATGTTCAGGAAAATTTTAAAACATTCATGAATGGTTTCTTATGCCCCTAGCATTATTTCTAATACCCTGACTTGATCTCCAACAGTCGCAATGTGGTTCTAGATGCCTCTCCACATCAAAATGATATTTATATGTATTCAATATTTAAAATCTATTAAAAATGCCTTCACTTCCAATGCTTCAAGAATAGTTAGAAAATATTTTTTCAAACACAAATTGACTTACACAATGAAATTTAATTCTTTGATATCAGTGATAATGTTATATGGTAGAGAATCTATTGTCATGAAATAAAATTTCTTGTTATGCAACAAATATCAAGGAGTCCAAAAGGTTAAAATGATAGGTTAAAGTTTTTTCATAATGCTAGTGAAAGAGGTTAATGACATGGTCAAAGTTTCCACTCGTAGAGAAATAAGGTAGCTGGGTATGTGGGTTTTAACCTAGGAGTAATATTTTTCATGTGTATGTGAAAACAAAGAAAGTAAGTGAGTTTTTACGAGAATATAAACATTGTACATGAGAATGAAAATTAATTACGAAAAATCAAATTTCAAAAGGCAAAGCAAGGCACATTTTAGAAGCTATTTTCAATTGTAAAATCAATAGTGTATGATTGTGCCAAGTGCCACTTTGGAGTTCATTCTAGGTTTTCTTTATTTCTTTATAATGTAAAGTATGTTTCATTTGTGGAGGTTCGAGGATTTTGAGAGAAGTTGCAAGGGTGGGTTGTATAGGTTTAGAAGTTTATTTTTGGGAAACAAGGTTATGTGTATGCAAATCATCCATGAAAGGATTTTTATTTTTTGAATGAAGTTGATATGAATATATGCTTTAATGATAATTTTCTCCATTCTATAATTCAATATTTTCTTAACAATGGAATTAAGGATTCTAGAGTTCTTCATACAAATTTTTTGTTGTGAACTATTTTTATTGACTTTTATCTATTCAAGGAATAATATAAATGATTTTGTGAAAATAGTGAGAATTCTTTCATTACAAATAGATTATTAAGTAGAGTTTTATTGTTAGCCATTAGTAGGTCTCACTGTTATAAGGTAATGGTGATTAATCTGACCATCAAAACATGTTTTAAATGCATAATCTGGGTTATATGACATAGTGAATTTGTAGCCCTAGGTAGAAAATAATCCATCTTGAATGGATCTCCCTCAATCTCAAAAACATATTCCAATATAGAACTAGGTTATTTTTTGTAATATGTATTCTAATTGTTTTTCTACTTCATACCAAGGTTTCAAACACAACAAGGGAAATACCATTCATTCTTACAAACATTTAAATCCTTATCCATTTGTATGATGTTTATTATATGTTAGGCACTATAATCTAACCTTATGTGATATTCATGTTTAGTGTCATTAAGGGTAACATGCTTCAGTTCTATAGAGCTTGAAGTATAGTGGAGGAAAGTGTGATATCACTCTCCCATTCATTGGCCAAATCTCTCATTGAATCTAAGCATAAGATATGACACATCTTTAGGATTAAATGGTATTCAAATTTGGGAACCAATAGAATAACAACTCTACTAGGGAGACTAGGGAATATCCATTTCGAAAGAGTCAATGGTTCTCATGATCTGAAGTTTTGGTTTGGATATTGAAGGCCTTCATCACTTGGAGAAAGAGAGTTTTAAATTATGTATGGAGAATTTAAAAAAAGTATATGCTGGTGGAGTGAACTTGGAATAAACTTGATCCTTGAAGAACTTTCAACTATTTGAATATTTTATCCTCTAAAGAGATCTGACAAACCTAGTAGTGAACATGTTGAAATTATAGAAGATTTTGTAGAAATTTGCATAGTCTTCTAAATATTTTCAGTTAGAGAAAGAAGTTTTGAAGTCTACAATACTTTCTAGGTATTTAGTTTTCCTTTTTTCTATCTTCATGAAGGAGAGTGTTGGTGTATGAAGTTTTTATGCTAGATATTTTAAGAAGAGGTATGTTACCTATTTCAGTACATGTTTATATCTAAATTAAGGGAGTTAAATTGAATAGTTCACCCTTCATATCGTGTTTTGACATAAAATTATTGGTATAACATGCACGATGGAGAATAGAGGGTTGGTGATTCATATAATTTTATATTGTTATCAAATATTATGTGGTAATTATAGACCTATAAATTTTGTGCAATCATAAAAATTCATGAATATTTTATGTGTTATTTGGTAAAGATAAATGATTTAGCATTGGTGGGAAATGGGTTTTTATTTAAGGGATTTAAAGCTTGTTAAGTTTCAAGAAAGCTATGAAAATATGATTCTAGCTATTCCCTTATGAATTCAAATGTCACAATGGGAAGTGCTTATCAACAATAGTTCTATTCGTATCCTCAAAAAAGAGTATTCTCTATTGAAAGATACAAACCACTTGATTTCAGTGGTATTTAGGGTTTTCCTAGTCATATTTCTATTGAAGTTAGGGAGCACTTGCCAAATTTCAATGGAAAGAGTTTTGAATAAAAAATCATACATCTAAAGGAATTTATGGATTTAATGTGATATTATGAGGTAAATTCAAAGGATGTTGTCATGAAATTCATTGTTTAGTCTCTGAAGGAAGATGCTAGAGATTGGTTTTAAGATTTTCCAGTGTGTTTCAACTCTTCATGGAATGAGTTCATGGTAGAAATCATAGAATAGTTTGGTGAGAGAATTGATGCAATATCAGTGATATGAAAAATTCATGGACATTCAAAAAGAAGAATAAGAGTTAGTCCCAACTTTCAATTTGAGATTTGCAAATACAATAAGTGATATTCCTAAAAACATCAGACAAAATGATGAAATATGCTTTGTTATATACCTAGGTGTATTTGATGAATAAATGAGCTATCTATAGAGAGACAAAGAACCCAAAACACTTCATAAAGCTTATGATACATCTATGGAAATTTAAAATATTCAATTTCATAGGGATACATGGCTGCAAATATTGATTATCCTAACATACCTCATGCAATTGAATTGAATGGATTAGATGATATAAATGATTGTCATGGTAGTAATAACTCTTGTTAAAGTTGGTTCATTATTACATCATGTAACACATTATGGACTCCAAAAAAGTTATGAGAAAGATTTGAGGAGTGTTGATCCTATGTTTCTTGTTTAAGCATTTTTTGACATGAAAAGATATAAAAAGAGCCACCATATGATTTTTTTGCAAGGTTTAAGAATACTTTGTTTGCAATACCTGAATATTGTAGACCTAATATTTTAGTATGTTTTAATTTTTTTTTTTAATTTTATGAATCAGGTCTAAGTACTTTCCCATAAAGGTTGAAACCTTGTAATCTTAATCAGATTTATGATTGAATTTAGGGATTGTTGAAAGAGCCAAAGGCAATAATACAAAAAGTGTGATATCTCATAATGCAGATAACATTTGTCCCATTGCAAGGTGTGAGAAAAATAATGATCTAACACATGTGGATGGAGGGAGTATATCATAAAATGAAGAGAGATCTTGTATAAGTGAAGATAATGTTTGTGATCAACCCACAAGTAGAGTATATGTAGACCTATTTAGAAATGTTGAAGATAAAGATACATGGTATGATGACATAATAGATATACATGAAATTGTGCCTTGTAACTTTGATACTGAAGAGTTAAAAGAATGCATGTTGAACATTTAGAATACTGAGAGGGGGGTGAATCAGTATTTCTTTAAACTTTTGAACACAAATTATCCAATCATCAAAACGTATTAACTGAAATACGAAATGAAAGCATAAATCATTCATATAGTCACAAAACAAATGAACACCGAGATTTTTACGTGGAAAACCCAAAAAGTGAAAACCCACAGTGAGGATTAGCTCACAATATATTATATTCGGATATAGTATATTAAAGGGGCTCAGTGCCATGACACACTATCCTTATAAGGCTCACAACCAGAGTTAAATACATTACAAAAATGGTGGCTCACTACCAAAGTATGAACTAATACAAAGTTCACATTCCTTGTTTTTTATTTTAGTTCCTTTGAAGCTCTAAATATGAAGTATTGTTTTGCTTAGTAGTCACTCAACAACTCTACTCTAATTCTAAACTCTTATCACTAAATTTGGATGTTTGCATCATCTAAGACTAATCACATCTAATATATCATTTATTCTTTTTCATCATTTCATATCATTTCAACTCCAAAATATATCATGTATATATACCCAAATACATACACACACATCAATTAGGTCAGCCTAATTAGATGTAAACAAAAATAATCCATAATATCTTTGTCAGCACCACACATGATTCAAAATCCTTTTTGTACCCAAGTAAGTCGTCTAATACTTAATTTAGGTCAGCATGGATCTAAAATAGATCCAACTAGCATTTGCAATGTATTTTATCTTTTCAAGGCACTACACATATCATATATTAGGTCATATAGGAATTGGACCTAATTACAAAAAAAAATCAATCATACAATGCTTCCCAATACACACAACTTCTAGTTTCGATCTTTCCTTAATTTCTCATTTCCTTGACATCAATGAGACAAACTCTAGAACTATAGCATCAAGAAATTCTTCTCAAGGAAATGTGGAATCTCCTACACTGATACACTAAACAAAGAGATGATAGTGATATACAGAGTTGAACTCTATCATTGATATCTTCCAGTATGCTTCACAAAACTTCTTAAGATCTTGAATATAGCTATATATTTTATTCATAATGATATGGTTAAAAGTGAAGAGTTATACCTCTTCTTGCAGTGAAGTGTGGACCCAAAAACTGATGCACTAAACCAAAACATCATCAACAAAGAACACTTAGCCAAATTTTTGATAGATCAACTTTTCAATATAGTTAGTACTTGTACAAGTGACACCAAACATGCTTCCCCACAATGTTGACATCAATGGAAACACTAGGACAACCAAATAAACTAATGTATGTACACTTCATTCTCATGTTGCCAAGTTGCATCAACAATGATAGACTTCCAAACATCCAACAATCTCCCCCTTTGTCATTGATAACAACATGCGTATCAAAAAAAATTTCCATATGATGAATCAAAATTTCTTCCTAACCCACTCCCCCTTTCATAATTAACCTTGAATTTGCAAAAGGGTTTTCTAACCATCCAAAATGTGTTAACAATTTTTTTTTCTTCTCCCATTATCTCTCCCCCTTTGACATTAATGGAAAATGTCATGTAGGGCTCCGAGCATATTTCCCTTGGATATATGTATGTATGCATCATCTTCAAAAAAGATAATTGATAAAAAAGGTAAGACATATAAACCTGAAGATGTAGATCCCTTGAGATTCTTCAGAGTATCCTACCAAGTATATTTTCCTTCTTCCCAAGAAATTTTTGCATCTACAAGAGTCTTGTGTAGAAGTTCAAGTTGGTTAGGGACTCTATTCCTTCTCCTATAGTGTTGCGGTTGAAATTTATTTCTAATAGTTTATCAACACTAGCAAGGGAACCGGATATAGGAGTGTGTGTTATCTTTACTAAGTATCTTAGTGCCACATATTGCTTGATTTCCTTTGTCCTCTGATTTTGTAAGGTAAAGAAATTATCCTATAGTTGCATAATGCTAGAACGCTTTTGATTGTTCCTACCACTTGCTAATTTAAAAACATCTACTTGAGTGCATATTCAAGTTTTAGTTTGACTCATTTCATACTTTGTGTTTTGTGTCTAGTTAGACCACTTTAGACAATATGATATTAATTCTTATGCTTCTTCTTCACAAGATTAAACATCCTTTAATTCCTTCAAGACTATGTGATATGCATCTACACATATATATTTGATATCCTCTAGATTTTCCTATGTAGTCCTTGCTTCTGACTCATTTCTAGTTTCTTCCTTTAGTCCAGAGATTTATTCTTCTAACGAATCAATCATACTTCAGAGATTTTCTATAGTAGACACTGATGTATTAATCCTTGCACTAGGAATTGCCTCTTGTAACACGTGTATTGCTTCATCCAAGTCTTGTGTACTTCCAATTCCATGCTCATGTTGGGTCACATCAATTTTCAATCTTCCTTCTTGTTCTATAACCTCTTGTTTAATCTCAACCGGAGGAATAACAACACTTTTCCTTTTCTTACCTATTCTTCTTGAACTACTAGAGGCTTCAGTTATAGATCTATCCACTAGGTCTGATCTATTAGGGTCCTTTGGGATTCCTAGAAGCACTTCTACATGATCAAATTCCACCTCAATCACTTCATAATCCAACTCAGAAATCCAAACAAGTTTAGGCTCAATTGCTTCCATGTGACAAAAATTAGTAGAGACAAGTAAATTGATGTCTTCAAAGTATCTTTCTACCACACTCTCAGGTATTCTTAGTCTCTTATTCATCCTCATCTAAAACATTCCAAATAATTTTGCAAGAGCATCTTCTTGAGCATCTAATCCACCAAGATTCATCAGAATATTTCTTATCTTATGTGCTACTGGTTCTATATTTGACCATTCCACTTTTCCAATTATTAGTATTTCCTTCACGAAGTAGAAAAGTAATCAAATTTTCAAAGTACTATACTTGAATATATGTTTTTTGTTCTTTTAAATTTCTTTCACACTTTTCATCAAGTTCTATCAAAATAACTCAAAAATATCTTAATTAGCACCATTCTTAATCATGTTAAGTGTAATGTGAGTAGTAGTAGTAGAAACTGTATAGCCTTCGTTAGGTAGGAATATTTTATGTCCAACAAGCATTGCAGCATACTAGATAGCTAGATTTCTAAATGTACTCAAAGTGAGTTCCTTTCCTTGGAGAGTTACACTAGTCTTTTCGATTAATTCTTGGTCATTGACATACTTTCACCTTGGAACTAGTCTGGAGGACCAAAAACTAGTCGCATTCCTTATTTCTTCCCTAGTTATTGAGTGTGCACTATCAACCCAGATAGATTCATCATGAATCATGCTCAATAAAATTCTAATGTACTTGTCGAATTCAAATAGTAGAAACTTACATCAACAATCCAATTTATTTTCAACTAGGGTTTTGTATTTCGGTTTAATGGTATTATAATTTTCTTCCAATTCATTTGTCCATAAAATACTCAATCCAACAAAGGATATTTCTTCTATTTTCCCATGTATGTATGCATAGACATCCTCAGTAGGTGAAACTCTAAAGGGAGTGCCAAAAAATGCACCCACTAAGGCTTCCAATTTTTTTTTACAAGAATGCCTCTTCAATTTAATTTTCATTATGTCTGAGATATTTACTACCTTCGAACCATCCATTACATTTAAAAATGAAAATTTTTGGATAAGAATTGTGTAAGTAGAATACTTCTTGAATTTTCTTTGGCAAAGATTAGGGTTTTGATGTTTTTCTTTTGAGAGACGCCTCGAATCCACTTCCTCTTCTTCAATTTACTTCTTCGCATCAAATGATTTTTTCTTCTCAAATACATTTTTAACTCCATGATTTGACCTATATCAATAAATGTGTCGGCAATAAATGCTTCAGCAAAAGTTGTCAAACTTTGAAATCTTGTATCCAAAGTTAATTTATAGATTCTTTGCAAACTTTCGTATCACAATATTTCCTTCCACAACTTTCTTCTACAACTTCATAAATTCCTCTTCCAAGATAGGTCCTTGTGCCAAGTCTTGGCACCTTACATTTCCAGAGGGCTATTAGAATTTTTTTTTATTGCTCCCCCTATGCCTTAGCATGGGCTTAGTTTTTAGAAGAAATAGTTGTACTAGAGGTAGGCACAAATGCATTTGATGTTATTGGTTCATCACTATTATTAGACTCTTCTTTCTTTCAACATATATTTTCCATTTCTTTCTTAACCTCAATAGGATCAACTTTCTTCACAGATTCATTCCTCTTTACTAGTTTAGATTGTCTTCTATTTTTTCTTCTATAAAATCTTGAAATATGTACGGGTTTGTTGTAAAAGTAGCATACAACATTTTTCTAACTTCTATTCATCCTTGATCTGTACCGATTAGCCTTATCTCCAAATGTATTACATGAATAATAGTAGCCATTGAAAGATTGAAATATTCTCCCAGTACTATATCTATTCATCATCTGAATTTTGCACTTAGTACTTCTATGTCCAAATTTATTGCGTGAAAAAAATTATCTAGAGAAGAATCTAGCATTCTAATTCATTCTACTCCCACATTCTATTGTTGTATGTCCATATTTATTGCATGAAAAAAAATACCATTGAAATATGGGTACCTTTGGGCATTTGGTTGTCTAATAGAAGGTCTTCCAACATTTCTTCTTTGATTTTTGAATTGTCTCCTATTGCCTTCAACTTTATTTTGATTGTAAACCTTGATAGGTGTTTGTTTTGCCTTTGAAATTTGTCCTTCTTCAAGTATTGAACCACCTTTTTCCTTAGAGGGTTTCTATATTGCAATCAATTTATCAAGCATTGTAGTACTCGTTTTAAATTTCTCCTCATTTATTCTCTCCTTTTCCAGATCAAATCTAATATTTACCACTTCTTGTTCAATTTTATAGCATTCTTCAGTCTTGTTTTGTACCAATGCATTCATAAATTCCTCTATCCTAGATTCTTTTCTTCCATTTGCACTTTTGTCTAGTGATATCTTCATTTGCTTGCTTCAACTATACATTGAATTCCCTATGTCTTTCTCTAAACTTCTTGATTTGTTCTCTCAAATTTTTTATGCATTCATTTGCTTCTCCTAGGCTTTCCTTCAACCTTTTGTTCTCAATTTCAACTCAGTCAAGATATTCAAGAGAAACCTTAAGTTCTTATTTGTCAAACATGCAGTCATCTTCTACATATTCAATTGCAATAATTTCTTCGAGAGGAATAGGACACATCTTGTCTGCCATGTGTTCAAACTTCCAAGATCTTCCTTAAGCTGCTAGGCTTTTTTGAAGGAACCAAGCTCTGATACCAATTGTTGAACATTCAGAATACTAAGAGGGGGGTGAATCGGTATTCCATAAAACTTTTGAACACAACTTATCCAATCACAAAAATATATTAACTGAAATAAGAAATAAAAGCATGAATCATCCACATAGTCGCAAAACACATGAACACAAGGATTTTTACATGGAAAACCCAAAAGGTAAAAACTATACAAGTCATATAAACACGTCAAGCACAAGTCAAAATAAGTTTTGACAAAAGGGTAGTTCATAGAGTGTTCCAAGAGGGAGATCTAGTGTTGAAATGGGATGCAGACAGAGCTAAAGCTAGGAGACATTCCAAGTTTGATTCCATTTGGAGTAGTCCATATGTCATCACTAACTGCAAGGAGGCCAATGCATTCTATCTTTCCAAGTTGGATGGTGAGATTCTCCTGATCATAGTAAATGGGATTCATCTCAAACCTTATTTTTGATAAGTTTTGAGTTTTCATGTACATATTATAATTTTTTGTTTTCTTTAAATTCTTTTGCACACCCTACATTCTCCTTAAGGGAATGTATGTTCCTAGTTTCCATGCTTTCCTCCAAGTGCATGCATGCACATGTTTCATTTTTGGCCCTTGGGAGACCCAGTTTTGTTGACCCCTTTCATGAATATATACCCAATGGATGGATAAGGCCCTTGGATTCTATGATTAGCAGGAAATCATGCAACATAAATTACCAAAATCTTGACATATTTTATGCCACCCTTGGATGCACATCATTTATATCTGATCAGAGAGACCCTATGTGCGCATCCTATTGAAATCCATGAGTATTCATGAATTTGGGTCTTTGAGGTTTTGAACTCCTCAATTGTGTCTAATTACGGTTTTTATCTTGCAAGATATGGATTTCAAAACCCTTATGTACTTAAACCCTAAACCCATGAGCTTGGTAGACACTTTTGTTATAATCCTCCATTGACCTCTTCTACCCTATCTCTAGTTGGCTAAGTTATAACCTATGTATATTGAAGGCATGTTTTGACTAGTTCCTTCATCCTTGTCTTACCAGTCACCCCCCATTCAAATATTTTTCCTAAGTCTTATGTTCGAGGGTCGAGATTTTTTTTTTGCCCAAGTCTATTTACCTGAGTGCAACCCCCTTTTATGAACAACTTTGAGACACATGCTAAATGCCCACCACTTAGGTCTTTCCATCACCTATTGTTGAAGCCTTTTTAGTCATCAGTTTAATTTTTGCATTGAGCAATGATCTTTTCCTTTACATTGCACATCACTTCAATCATTTTTCCTTTGTATTTCACTTCCCCAATGCGTAATCAATGGTAGGGCTCCTCATTGAGGTGAAGGCTCAATATCAAAGGGAGTTGTTTTGTGGTCCCTTCAATTTTCTAATGGAGAAGGTATCAAAGGGGTAGAATATTCTTTGTTAGGTGTCATCATATCGATATCCTCCTTAACATCAAAAAAATGTTCTAGAAGGTTGAAGTCCCATCTGTGATGAGTGATGTAAGAGAGGGGATCTCTTCATCAAGAAAACAAATTGATATCAGTGAGACATAAGTGATGGTCCCTTCAACATTCTGATGGAAGTGTATGATATCAGCAAGGACAAGTGGTAGTTTCCCACTATCCCGTGATGGTGGGTCTTGAGTTGAGCCTAGCAGAATAGCGGGGAGGTGATAAGTGTCTTGGGGGGCCCAAGGTTTTTGTTTTGCTTGGTATGGTTTCAATGGCTTAGATTCAATGGAGATAATCTAATGGTTATTGTGCCATAATTTCACATTTTTGTTGTGAAATGAAAAGTGTTGAGCTTCTCACGATGTGCGATGGTCGTGGATCAACAACATGCAATGCTGAATGAAGATCTAATGACTATCGTGATGGCTTTGTGCATTGCATTTTTACTCAAAATTTCAAATCAAATGTGCGATGTATGACAAATGGCCTAGATTTAAATATGGTGATGGGATCGTCATCGTTGGTGTTCAATGCATCATGGTTATAAAAAGAACAACCCAAGGCCTTTGTGTGATATGAAATGATGGTGTCTTGGTGGGTCTAGGTTCGATGCGCAATGGGGTGATTGTGTGACACACATCCTAGGTAATAGGTGGAGGATTTTCATTGCATCGCATGCATCCTATGCATCATGAATTTTTTCCTTATGCTCTTAAGGAGATCAACGATGTATTAAGGATACACGATAGCCATTGATCTTGATTCTCATGCTATCAACAACCATGTTTTAAAATTCCATTGGGGATTTGATCTCAACCATCCATGCTCAATCTGATAGCCAACATTTAAAATCTAATGGTCAATGAGTCTTTTTCATGGAATATTTATCGAAGTAATGGCTCAACGACATTTCTTAGCTACCATATTGAATTTGATCAACTATGGATCAAATTTTCACACTTTTTAAATGTTGTATTGATTGTAGGTTGTGCCATTACTCCTATAGGTTTTGTAGACATTATATTATTCTTTCAGGGTATATTGACCTAGATTTTATTATTGAATTCGTGGGTGCCCATCCCTACATTCATGAGAGTCATCATCTTGGGATGTGCTCAATATGTTAGAGCCTTTATGGCTATTTATGTTGCTCTGTGATGAGAGAAATTTAGATCATTTTTCTTGATTGATTTCATCTTTTGTAACCCTAATTATTTTACAACTATGGTTTTGAATTCAACTCTAGGTTATGCTTGAACCATAAAGGCAAATATTGTATCTGTTTTGTGCATTCTTCCTCCGGCCTCTTTGAGATTTTTCTTTTGCAGACCTGCAACTCTTTCATTTTTCCATTGTAAAGGTTACATCAAGCTTTATGTCAATAAAATTCAATTGTTATCGCCATTACCTCTTGCATGTTTGAGTAAAATTCATTTACCCTCATATTTGAGTAGCTGATTTAGTAGTTTCCTTGACATATTGTGCTATTCTAAAGTAGGAAGAAACAAAATTCTATCTTGTTGTATCACCTCTATTTCATTTTTTTTCTCCTTCTATCCATTTTCTCGATGATCCATTAGAATAGAGTAGTGATAGGGTTTCATTTTGTTGGGTTAGACCAACACAATTGCACTTAAGTTTAGAAGAGGAGGCCAACCTTCTCTAAAGACTTGACCTCATCTTGCAAGGTCCCACACCTTGAGGTCATTTCCATTGTGTCATTAGAACATTGAACTCTTGTTCAATAGGGTGCAGTTTTATGTGACAACAGTTTTTGGCATGCTCGGTGGGACAGGAAAAAAATTCATTTTGTTTTGCTGAGAAAGTGGTGTTGCTCTCAACATTCTTGCCTTGGAGAGGCTCTAAAATAAGTACCTGGTGACTCTACAATCAAGGGAGGACTCTACATACAAATTGGTGACTCTGATGTTACTCAGAACTCTTGGTTCAAGATCAAACTTGCAAGTTCATGCCAAGGATTCATACAAAGTCATCTTCTAGAGGTAATTTCAAATACATTCAGCCATCATTTTTTACTTTTAGAAGAAGAAATGGACAATATTTTTCACCTATAAGAAGGAATAGAGGTTCAAGTCCTTTTACTAGATCTCAATCTACACCACCTGTGGGTAGATTATTTAAGACTAAAACACGTTCCATCCATACAAATAGGGAATTATTCCACATGGATTTACCTATATAAATCAGCCCTTTGTATCTTTCACTAGTGGTAGCCCCTTAATTTTGGCCCAAAAGAATGACATACCATTCCATGCCATGAAAATTATTCCCCATTTTATTGGTGAAATGTCTACTACTACAGCCATACATATTATAGATGTGGCCAATATATGCTATGTACATGATGTATTAAAAGACAATGTGGCTATTAGGTTACTTGCCACTTCACTTAAAGGAAAATAATTACAGTGGTATAGGGGACTTCCTCCCAACTCTATTCATAATTGGGATGAATTAGGGGAGAAATTATGTAAAAAAATTGAAGAAAAGAGTGGCCATTCATCCCTGGTAGAACAACTAATGACTATTAAAAGAGAACCTGATGAATTCATGAGTGATTTCAACTACAATTTTCAAAAGACTTGGGAAATAATCCCTGCCTTGGTCAAGCCTTCTCCTGAGCATTTTTTTCTATACTTCTTAAGAGATTTTAACAGTGATATAATTGTTATAATTCAATCGATGGGTGGTTCTACCTTACCAAATGCATATGATGTTACCATAAGGGTAGAATATTGTTTCATTTAAGTTGGGAAGATAGCTCCCATGCCACAAATTCCTTTATTTCCAAAGCTTTCTTCATAGCCAACGGTGGCCCCTATCTTAGTGGCTCCTCTTCTAGTGGTTTCTAGAAGCCAACCTTCTACCTTAGACACACTTCCAAAAGATTTGAAAACCTTCCTTTGAAGTATGACTAATGAGATAGTGTCAATAAAGAGGGATAAATCTCAAAACAATAGGCCTTATTAGCCTCAAAATCAAGGTTATCAGCAAAATAGACCACCTTATCAAGGACAAAAAATAGTAGAATCATGTTAAGCCTTTGAATAACATGTATGCAGCTACTACCAACACTCTTAAGGCTTTTTTCCTAATGAAAAATAATCTAGCCTAGGAGTAGGAGTGGTGTTACCCTTGTGAGAAAGCTCATAATCAAAATGCTCCCCAAAATGGAGATTTTGTGCAAACTCTAGTTGCTCAAAATGAGACCCTACTTTGAAGAAACAAATTGGCATGAAAAAAATGGTTGCTAGTAATAAAAATCATACACTTGAGGAAACCTCATTTTTCATTTGGGGTCAAGAGGATTTTTGTGGTGTAAATCAAGCAGATACTAATGCAATAGCCCAAAATACAAGGTCAAAGAAAAGAGCGATGAAGGGTGGTGCATCTTCTATGGTTGGGAAAGCATTAGTCTCTCAACAAACTCAACCAAGTGAAAATACTAGACCAACAAGTAGAACAATAGAGGTTCCACAATCAAATCAGCCTGTCAATAGGCCTAAAAAGGTGGTGGAGCAACCTATGATCACAAAAGCAACAAGAACATACTTTGTTGTTACAAAGGTTCCTTATAAAGTTAGTCAACTTCCTTTCAACATAGTGGAGTAAATGAGAAAATCCAACATGACTGTTACTATGTGGGAGGCTCTATCTATTCCATCACAAAGGGATTTGCTACAAAAATCTTTAAAGGAAGATAAACAAATGGGTGATGTACAATAAAAAGAGAAAACTACTCCATCAATCAGCCTAGTGCAACCCAAAGAGGAAGGGAATTGAAGAAAAAATAGTAAGCCACCTCCCTTCTATCTTTCTCTAATTATTGAAAATCATATAGTGCATAATTGTATGATAGATTATGGGGCAAGTAGTCTGGTCATGCCTAAGGGAATTGATGACATGTTTGGTATCAAGTATAAACCGATGGCTAGAAAAGTTTTACAATTAGATGGCACTACTGTCAATATAGTGGGAGTAATTAAAGACCTAAATTTTTCCTTGCATGCATGTTCCAAATGTGATGCGTTGCAAGAAATTTCATTCATAAACCTCCCTACCTACTTTTCCTTTTTCTTATCTAGAGATTTCATTGCTAAGATAGGTGGGTACTTATTTTCTTTTTGGTCTCACATTTTATTAGAGCTAGATATGATACTAAAGAAATCATCAAATTTGAGCCCATAGCAAAAGATCATCTAGATCCTTACACTCCTAGTCTAGTAAACATGAACTACACATTACATGATCAAAAGGAAGAGTGTTATGTTCATGAGTCTACCAATCCAATAGAAGAGGTCCCATATTATTTGTTGGATGAATGGATTATTTATTTAAAATTTTATCCACTTATTGAAGCTGAGATAAAGGAGACTAGTCTTGGAACCTATTGCATTCATGAAGAGAGTTCTACTATCCCCAACCTCATAAAAAATCAAGAAGATAGGGGGATTGTTGTAGATGTTTTTTAATGGTTCTAGAAATAGGAATGGTGTTGGTGTAATGTTGGTATATACAAGAAAGGAGAAATATTATTTCTCTTTTAGGCTTTAATTTAGTTGCACTAAAAATGTGGCTGAGTATAAAGCACTCATCCAGGGTCTCCAGCTTGCACAAAAAATAGACATCAAATTGTTACAAGTTTTTGGTGATAGTGAATTGGTTGTCCATCAAGTCATAACTCAAAGCTCAACCAAGAAAGATATGCTCAAATCCTACAAGCATAGGGTTTGGGATTTAATTAAGGTTTTTGAGGGTTTTAACATCCAAGAAACTCCAAGAAATAAGAATAAACATGTTGATAGACGTGTAGCAATTGGCACCCAATTTGGCATACCAACACATATTGCAGGTAAAAAGGAGTAAACTATTAGACTTGTGATTAGACTTATTGTTCTAGATAATCAAGAACACTGCCAAGTTTTTGATAGTGACCAACAAACAGTGAATTTTTTGTAAGAGGAGACCAAATTTTCTAAAAGGAATCGGTCCAAGCTGTAAAATTAGTATGGTGATCAGATTGTACAGCTAAGTAGCAACAAGCTACCAAATGGTATTATCACCCTTGAAGGTATTTTCAACCTTGATGACCAGTTAAAGAAAAAAATGATGAATTTAGCTACAAAGAAGGGTGACTTCAAGCCAATTGAAATTTTGGAGGGCAAGTCTCTAAACTTGGAAAAGGTATTCTCTACCATTGAACATGATTTTTTCATAGATATTTGCAATAGATGCAATGATGTAGTTGCTTTTATTTATGAAGACCTAAAGGGTTTTGACCCAGGCCTTTCTCAACATACCATTGAATTAGACCTAGATGTCAAGCTTGCAAGGAAAAAATAAAGGGCTATAAATCCTAAGATTGAACCTTTGATGAGAAAAGAGTTGACCAAATTGATTGAAGCTAGAATAATTTTTCCCATCAAGCATTCTTCATGGGTTGAAAATATTGTTCCTATTAGAAAAAATAATGGGGAGACAAGACTTTCTGTAGATATTAGGGATCTAAATAAATCCTCCTTAAAGGATCATTATCCCCTCCCCTCCATGAAATAGATTTTACAAAGAGTTGGTGGGTTGAAATTTTTTTCTTTCTTGGATGGTTACTCAGGCTATAACCAAATTTTGGTCCAAGAATCTGATCAACATAAGACAACATCTACTAAAAAGTGGGGCACCTATCCTTATTGTAAATTGCCTTTTGGTCTAACCAATGCAGGTGCCACTTTTCAGAGAGCCATGGATATGTAATTTCAAGGTGTGTGTTTAGACAGTTTATTTTAGTCTATTTTGATGATATCATAGTATTTTCAAAGCATGCAAAAGACCATTTTAGTCACCTTGAGAAAGTATTTCAGAAATGTAGGAAATATGGTATTTTCCTAAATCCAAATAAATGTGTCTTTGCCACTAACTTGGGAAAATTACAGTGTTTCTTAGGCAAAATTAACTTTTTGAGGAGGTTCATTCCAAATCTTGTTGTTTTGGTAAAGCCTCTTACTTCTATGCTTAAGAAAAATATTATCTTCAAATGGACCAACGAAGATAAAGATAGATTTGAGGCTATCAAACAAGAAATTTCTCAAGCTCCTACCCTTGTCAATCCTAATTATGACAAGGATTTCATTCTTTACACTTTTGGAGGTGAAGAAATTATATTAGTCGTTCTAATGCAGCTAAATAAAGAAAATATGGAGCAACCCATTACTTTCTTTAGTGAAGGGATCAAATATTATGAGCTCAAGTACAACTACATTGAAAAAAAAGCTCTTATTGCTATTAGAGAATTGAAAAAAATTAGACATATGTTGTCTAATAACAAGATACAGCTAATGGTGCCCCATGTTAGTGTTAAAGAGTTCATGTTAAGTAGAGATATCAATGAAAAAAGGGCTGGTTGGATCACCAAGGTGATGGAGTATGATTTTGACATTAAAATCACCATGCTAGTGAGAGGCAGAGGGTTATGTGTGTAACTTGTCTCAAATTTTGAGACTCCTACAAAGGCTACCCTTGTGCTACAAGAACAACAAGCACAAAATGTAAACATACAAGGTAGTTGGGTGCATGATATAAGTACCTTCTTGCAGGAAGGTAGATATCCTTTGGGTCTAAATAGGACCAAAAGAAGACATTCCGTTCCCTATGTCATAATGGATGACATACTCTTCAGAAAGGGTTTCAATGGAGTCCTATTAGGATGCATAGAGGTAGATCAAGTTAGTAGATTGCTAAATTAATTCCATGATGGTTCTTTAGGTGGCCAATTTTTTGCAAGGACTACTATTGCAAAGGTTATGAGGGCTGGTTATTATTAGCCAAATTTTTTCAATGACAGTCATAAATGGGTAAGAAATTGTAAAAAGTATGCTTTCTTTTCCGGAAAGCAAAGGTTGGTTTCCCTCCCTCTTCATCTCACTCAAGTTGATCATCCATTTACATAGTGGGGTTTGGATTTTATTGGCATGATAAATCCACCATTAAGTGCTAGTCATAAGTGGATTTTAACAACCACATATTACTTTACAAGGTGGATATAGGTAGTTGCTTTGAAGGATGCCACTAATGCTATAGTTTTAGAATTCCTTGATGGAATTATTACAAGATTTGGCACTCCTTCCACCATCATTTCAGATAATTCCAAGGCATTTACTAGTGCTCAAATCCTTGATTGGGTAATGAAACATGGCATCTACTTGAAGACCTCATCTAATTACTATCCTTAGGGTAATGTATTGACTAAGTCTTCAAAAAAAAATATGATCAAAATTATCAAGGGGACCATTGAAGAAAACCAAAGGGTCTGGAATAGCAAGTTAAAGACAACCCTTTGGGCTGATAGAATTCCTCCTAAAAGAGAAATTGGTAATTATCCTTTAATTTTAGTTTATGGAAGGGAAGCAAGGTTGCCATAATCATTAGAGTTTCCTTCCCTTGAGTTGGCACATCAGTTGGAGTTAGAAGAAAATAATGCTATGAAAGTAAGGATGTTTGAACTCTTGGAATTAGAGGAGACAAGGAATAGGTCTATGCAAGTCATAGAAACACATCAAGCATAGATCAAAATAAATTTTGACAAAAAGGTAGTTCATAAAGTTTTCCAAGAGGGAGATCTAGTGGTGAAATGGGATGCAGACGGAGCTGAAGCTAGGAGGCATTCCAATTTTGATGCCATATGGAGTGTTCCATATGTCATCACTAGTTGCAAGGAGGCCAATGGATTCTATATTTTTAGGTTGGATGGTGAGATTCTCTTGATCTCAGTAAATAGGATTCATCTCAAACCTTATTTCTAATAATTTTTGAGTTTTCATGTACATATTGTAAATTTTTGTTTTCCATAAGTGCTTTTTCACACCCTACATTCTCCTTAAGGGAACGTATCTTCATAGTTTCCATGCTTTCCTCCAAGTGCAAGCTTGCACATGTTTCATTTTTTGCCCTTGGGAAACCCATTTTTTTTACCCCTTTCATGAATCTATGCCCAATGGACTGATAAGGCCCTTGGATTCTATGATTAGTAGGCAATCATCCCACAAAAATCTCCAAAATGTTGACATATTTTATGCCACCCTTGGATGCACATCATTTATATCCAATCTGGGAGATCCTATGTGCGCATATTTTTGAAATCCACAATTATTGATGAATCTAGGTCTTTGAGGTTTTAAACTCCTCCATTATGTTTGATTAGGGTTTTGATCTTGCAGGATAGGGCTTTCAAAACCCTTATGTGCTTAAACCCTAAACCCATGAGCTTGGTAGACACTTTTGTTATATTCCTCTGCTAACCTCTTGTACCCAATGCCTAGTTGGCTAAGTTATAACCTATGTTTATTGAAGTCATGTTTTGACTGGTCCCTTCATCCTTGTGTTGCTGGTTACCTCCCAATTCAAATATTTATTGTAATTCTTATGTTTGAGGGCCGAGAATTTTTTTTTCCCAAGTCTATTTACCTTAGCACGGCCCCCTTTCATGAACAAATTTTAGACACGTGCTAAATGCTCACCACTTATGTCTTTCCATCACCTACCACTGAAGCCTTGTCGCTCATCAATTCCATTTCATTGATGAGAAATGATATTTTACTTTGTTTCGTGCATCACTGCAATAATTTGGCCTTTGTATTTCACTTCCCTAATGTGCGATGAATAGAAGGGCTCCTCATTGAGGTGAAGGCTTAATATCAGAGGGATTTGTTTTGTGGTCCCTTTGATTTTTTCGATAGAGAAGGTATGAAAGGGGTAGAATATTCTTTGCCAGCTCTCATTATATCGCTATCCTCCTGCACATCATGGCTATGTTCCAAGAGGTTGCAGTCCCTTGCACAATGAGTGATGTAAGAGAGGGGATCTCTTCATCGAGAAGATAGATTGATATCGGTGAGGCATAAGTGATGGTCCCTTTGACATTTCGATAGAAGTGTATGAATCAACATGGACAAGTGGTAGTTTCCCACTATCCAATGGTATTGGTGGTGGGTCTTGAGTTGAGCCTAGAAAAATAGTGGGGAGATGATAGGTGTCTTGGTGGGCCCAAGGTTTTTGTTTTGCTTGGTATGGTTTCAATGGAGATAATCTAATGATTATTGTGCCATCATTTCACATCATTGCTGTGAAATAAAAAGTGTTGAGCTTCTCACTATTTGTGATTTTTGTGAATCAACAATGTGCAATGAATGAATATCTAACAACTATCATGATGGCTTTGTGCATCATATTTTCACTCTTAGAGGTTCAAATAAAATGTTTGATGCATGAAAAATGGGCTAGATTTAAAGATGGTGATCATACGGTTGTAATACCCCTCCATTTTGATATTTTGTGTGAACTATGTTGTTTCTTTTCTATGCTCTAATTTTGTGTTGTACTTGGACTATGTACTTGATTACAATGGATCACTGTTTTATCGTGATGTATCTTGATGTGATGTTACTATATTTTGATGCAATTGTTATGGAATGTTTGGAATTAGCATATGTAGATATTTATTTTATGATGTTTCATGCTTTCAATTATGCTACTATGTTAGATGTGTTAGTTATTACTCCTATATTGGTGAAGAGGACGGTATCACATCACTCTCTTGCGAGTGCCCTACGATCTCATGATTCCTCTTCACAATGTGCCTTATTTATGACATATTATTGCATGTGGTTATATTCTTTGTTCGCAGGTTGATAGGTACAGGACATCGACTCCACTTGGTTTCACAGGTTTGAGCGTGTCCAATGCCCAACGGTATTAGATTAGGAGATAGTAGCTAGGATTTCCGTGCCGAGTCATCACCCTAGTCGTAGTGTGTTGTCGATCCTAGTGTGATCCAATTATTTTATATTATTCGATTTACCTTGTTTCAGTTTATTTTGGAAGTTAGAAAGGTGTTGAAGTATGTTTTGTAGTTATGTGGGTGAGTGAATTAATCTGGTTATATGTTTGAAATGAAATTTAATTTAATTAATATAATTTAATCTCGTTGTAGATCAATTATATTAATTAATTAATTAAAAGTATTTATGTTGAAATGATTTATATTATTCATTTTGAAAATGCATGCATATTTGAGTTGGAATTGAAAATTAAGAAATTGGTTAAAAAGTCAATTTGAAAATTCAAATATTCAAAAATTGAGATATTTCCTATTTTGTTTTCTGGAAGTTATGAGGGTGGTTGTGGAATTTTGGGAAGAATTTTACATATCTTTGAATTTCTTCACAAAATCAAGAATAGAGTTTTGGAGAGAAAATTGAGAAGGGGAAGAATTGCTGAATTTTGTGGGTTTGGAAAAGAAGCTCAAAGAATCTGTGGAGCACAAAAGGGTTTCAAAGCATCATCAGGTTCTTCATCACACTCCAAAAAAAATCAGGTTCTCATCTTGTAAATAGTGAATTATTTTGTAGTTAATGGAATTTGGTTGATGGGCAAATTATTTGAAATCTTGCCTTTCAAAATTGAAATGAATTCTTGTTAACAATTCATTATTTCAATCCTATTGATTTTCAATTTCATTGTTTTCAAATTAGTGAAACCTCCTTGGGGGATGAAAATTGTGTGTATATATACATACATATATGCTTGTATATTTTGGTTAAATATATATATTTCCTTTATAAAGTTATGCTGAAAATAATAATAATAATAACCCAGATTCGAATTTTGAAAAAATGGAGTTTTCAAGCTTCTGGTGTTTTTTTATTTTTTTTTGGGAAAATGACAGTCCCTTGTTTTTAAAATAAAAATAAAAAAATTAAAAAAAAGAAAATTTATAATGGGGAGGCGCTGGGGCTCACCTTCCCACCGTGCCTCCCATGGAAGGCGCATGGGGAGAGAGTCACACCCAGTGCGGACTCCTCCAACCGCCGTGGGTCAGCTGCTTACACAGCCGACACCCACAGTGGGGCGCGGCGGTGTAAACACCGCCGAACCCCAACTGTGGGGGCTGACTATGGAAGTAGTCGACACCCACCATTTCGCTACCGCCTGTGCTAAAAAACCCATAGCCCTCCCTCCGTCGCAGTGGCCACATCCGCCTGCAGCAACCGCCGCCGGCCATGAAAACCGCGGCCAAGCTTTTCCGCCCAGCCCTAATCTGGTGCACAGCTCGAGGGCAAGAGTGCCTAGGGTTTTTATTTTAAAATATGTTTTTTTTTCATATATATATTTTAAATATTATATAATTTATATCATTAGGTATTAATATATATTATATGATAAAATATAAATATATTAATATTTAATAGTTAAATTATAATATTTAATAATATTATATATAAATTAAATGATCAAATGAATTGTTTTTGCAATATTCATATATTAAAGTATTGAGTAAAATGATATAGTTATTATCATGATTTAAATACAATGGGGTGATTTAAATTATTATGCTTTTAAGCTAAGTAGTGTGTTGTTTTGTTTAAGGAGTATTATATTTAAAAAAAAAGACAATTAACGGGTTGTAAGTATTATGTTTAATTGCAAGATTAATTGATATTTCTTTTAAAACGATTTAGTTTCTTAGAGGAAACAATTCTTAATTCTTTATGGTTATTTCTTGAATGGTTGAAATAAACGATCAATGTATATTTATCTATTTTGCAGTCAGAGGAAGGAATTACTTGGTTGCAAATTTCACTTTCTGTTTGAAAGAGACGATATTTAACTCTGATTTCCTTAAGGCAAATAAGTATTGTATGTCAGCATCTGAATGGATTTAGAATATCCGAAGGTAGTTTGTCTCATGTGTCTTCAGTGAATATTTCCTTCATGTTTTTGTTTTGGGAAATGGGTCAACTGAGTGTGTAATTCATAAGTCTTCCAGAGGATCTTGAGGTTGGGGGTTGTCATTTGTTTTGTCAACCTATTTTGTACTCCTTGGGTAGTGCATGTGAAGTTATTTGTTATTACCCAGTTTCTACAAATAGGAATGTCTTGTACCTCCTTGGTTAGGAGTGGACTATGTGGCTAGTGCCTCCTTGTCAGGAGTGACTTTGTTACCTCTAGTGTTTGGAGATGGTTTTATCTTTGTTGCTTTTGAGAAAGGAGTGGATTTTGTGATGTGTGCCTCCTTGTCAGGAGTGATCAGGAGCCGTCAGGAGCAGTTTTGTTATTATTGTTACCTCCAGTGTTTGGAGAGGGTTTGAACTTATGTTGTCTCCTGAGAAAGGATGGTCACGGTATCGTGTTTGTTTGCACTTTGTATCCTTGGTGCTTGGATGGTTATGTTTGGTATGTTGTCAAGTAGAAGAGTGGCTTCTGTAGGGGCTAGAGCCCAAAGAGGTAAACTAGATAACCTACGGGGGTGGTTTAACAAGTGATAACTAAAACAATACTTAGAAGATTAGGTGGTACTTCACACTAATCAAGATAATTATGGCTCACTCATAGACACAAGGGCTCAGTTAGACTTGGGATGAGTGGGAAGGCCTAGAATGGCAAGGTCATCTATCTTGTCTGTATGAAAGCTATTTGATTCTACATGTGTGAATATGGGGGCCGAGATTCGGTTGAGGCCACCAGGATAACCCTTAGTGGGGGTCGGAGCCTATGAAGATTCCTAGAGGACAACCCATGATGAGTTGTGTGATGACACTCTATCTAGGACAATAGTTGATACTTGTTTATTGTGGGTATGATTTCCATAACATACCTGATGTGACCATAGTTGGTATTCGATTATGTGTGTGTGGTTCTCGTAACATACTTGTTCTGCTTTATTCCTGGAAGCAATGTGGCCATGTAGAGTTGTACTCATGTTGTACTTGCATGGTATATGAGTTGTACTTGTGTTGTACATGTGATTGGTTGTTTCAGTTTAGTTCAGTTCTGTGTTAGCCTGTGTCTAGAGGTAGATTGTCTTGACTAGAATTCCTGGTTACTATCTCCTAGCACGGGGGGTGGGCCTTTAGGTTCCACTTGGTTGGGTGGTGTGCACCTAAATCCATTGGGTTCTTTCTTCATGTTCATGTGGACAAGACTTCCAGTTGGAGAGCTCATGGGTTTCAGTATTAGTCCCTATTGTATTTCATTTCAGTTGATCTTGTATTATTTTACCCCTCAGTTGTTATCGAGGTGGAAGTTGTAATTGTAATCATATTTATTGGACTTGCCTCATTCGGGGAATGAGTGTTGTAATCTATTGTTTAATGAACGGTTTATTGAAATGGAAATTTATCCTATGCTTTGATGTATGTTATCGTATTTGGAATGTATGTGCTTAAATTACTTTGTAATTAATTGACATGGGTTCTATTCATGTTTTTTGTTGAGGTTCTAATAACCTTTGTCTCGTAACCCTAGAGGTTGTTGGCATTAGTTAGTGAACTTGCTTAATAATTATACTTTTATAAAAAAAAAATTTAGCCTATTAAAGTTGTTGTTTGCAACTTCCTCTAGGGTTGCGTGGCAGGGTGTCACAATGGTCATCATTGGTGTTCAATACATCATAGATATAAACATAAATTTCGAAGGCCTTTGCACAATGTGTGATGGTAGTGTCTTTGTGGGTCTAGATTTGATGTACAATGAGGTGATTGTGTGGCATGCATCCTAAGTAATAGGTGGCATATTTTCATTGCATCGCATGCATCCTATGCATCATGAATTTTTTCCTTATTCTCTTAAGGAGATCAATGATGTGTTAAGGCTACATGATAGTCATTGATCTTGATTCTCATGCAATCAACTACCGTGTTTTAAAATTCCATTAAGGATTTGACCTTGGTCATCCATGCTTGATCTGATGGCTAGCATTCAAACTCCAATGGTCAATGACTCTTGTTTGCTCAATAGATTTGTAGAAGTAATTACTCAACAATATTTCTCAACTACCAGATCGAATCTGATCAACTATGGATCAAATTTTCATGCTTTTTCAATATTGTATTGATTGAAGGATGTTCCATTACTCCTTAAGGTGTTACAAATTTTATATTCTTCTATTAGGGTATATTGGCCTAGATTTTATTGTTGAATTCACGGGTGCCCATCCCTGCATTCATGAGAGTCATCATCTTGGGATGTGTTCGAGATGTCAAAGCCTTTATGGCTAGTTATGATGCTTTGTGATGGGAGAAATTTAGATCATTTTTCCCGATCGAGTTCATCTTGTGTAGCCCTAATTATTTTAGGTTTAGGGTTTTGAATTCAACTCTTGGTTATGCTTGAACCATAAAGGAAAATATTGTATCTTTTTTATGCATTCTTCCTCCCACCTCTCTAAGATTTTTCTTTTGCAAACCTACAACTCTAGCATTTTTCCATTGTAAATGTTACTTCAAGCTTTATGTCAATAAAATTCATCCATTATCACCACTACCTCTTCCATGTTTGATTAAAATTCATTTACCTTCATATCTGAGTAGGTGTTTTAGTTGTTTCCTTGACACATTATGATGTTCTTAAGTAGGAAGAAACAAATTTATATCTTGGTGTATCACCTCTATTTCATTTTTTGTTCTCCTTCTATCCCTTTTCTCTGTGATCCATTAGAATAGAGTAGTGATATGGTTTCATTGTGTTGGGTTAGAATAACATAATTGCACTTAAGTTTAGAAGAGGAAGCCAAACTTCTCTAGAGACTTGACCTCATCTTGCAAGGTCCCACACCTTGAGGTCATTTCCATTATGTCATTAGAACACTGAACTCTTGTTCAGGAGGGTGCAATTTTATGTGACAATAGGTAGATAATAGAAATGGAGAGGGGTGATCAATGATTTTTAGGGTAGGATGGGGTGAGGTATTAGTATAGGGGGTAGGTGGTTAAAGGAATTCTTTGTTATGTTGTTATGTGTAAATAAATCTTAATTAAACATAGCAATAGATTTTATGCACCAAGGTATAAAGACCAAGGTTATGATGTATCCATTGCATGGATTGACACAAAAATAAGTTTTCCCTAGCACCTACAGGTCTAAAATAATGTTGGTGAATCTAGTGTTGGTGTCATGAAAAAGTATAAGGATTTCCCCACATATGAAAGGTGTTTAACAACCTTCATGCATGAACAACCAATAAACATAGCACTTTGAAATAAAATACCATGCCCCAACATATACTAGTCAAGACATGTCATGATATAGGAAAAATGAAGTGACCTTGAGTAGGTATAGTATTGGTCAAAAGATAAATAAAAACTAAAGAGAAACAAGAAAATGACACACGGACATGTATCTTTCCAAGATAAGATAGGTGATGTGTAGATGCACGAAGTTGAGTCCACAAAACATAGAAGTTTTTACCTTAGCCAAAATACCAATGAGGTTCAACAAAAGGGGATACCATATCGCTTGGGGACCCCAAGCCAAAAATGGGATCCTATTTTTTAAAAAAGGTATCTCATTCTAAAACGATATCCTGTTTCATTAAAAAGTATTTTTTATTTTTGTATGAAATGGGATCCTATTTCAAAAAAACATTAATTTTTTTTTATGATTTTGAGAAACGAGATCTTGTTTTAGAATGGGATCCCATTTCTTAAAATCATAAATTTTAATTTTTTTTGTGAAACGAGATTTTGTTTTAGAATGGGATCCCGTTTTTTTTTTTTTTAAATGGTCAGGTTTTTGCTTTGTTTTTCGGTTTGAGAAAAGGCTTGGGGACTCGAACCTAAGCTTTGGACCTAGTTTGACTTGCAACTTGAAGGTCATGTCAATGTCATAATAAAATGGTGACTTTGGACATATGCCTAAAGACGTTTTTTGCAGAATTTTTGACGAAATTAAAACCCATTATAGATGAGATAGTGAAGATTCCAAATATATAATTTAAAAAAAAAATGGATTATTTTTTCTATTTTTAATTAATTTCTAATGAAACTAGTCTATAAACTTGAAATATTAGGGTTTTTTTGTATTTTAATAACTTTTATTAAAATCTTTTTTTGAAAAATGAATTGTACAAAAATATACTTCAAACAAATCTTTTCAATTTGAAAAAAAATAAAAAATGATAAGTTTAGGTCATCTTATGCATGACGTACATGACGATGTACATGAAAAAATTTCAAAACAACAAATATGACCAATAAAAAATTAAAACAAAAAATATTCAATAAAAAATTACAAAAAAATATCAAAAATGTGCTTCAATGAGTTACAAATCTTTTCCCAAAACGATTTAGAAAAATATGATTATTTAAATCAGAATATGAAAGATGTACACATGCATGGTATGGTAAGAAAAAAATGACTTTTAAACAATGGTTTTTAGAAACGCCTATTGAAAATGATTAGTAACTTTTTTAAAGATTTCATCTTTAAGTGCTTCAAATTTTAAGGTCCAATGTAAAAAATTCTAAAAATCAGGGAAAACACTTCCACTTTTTGACTAAAAAGTGGACTCAACTTCTTGCACACACCCTAATGGCATATTTTATTGTACCTAATATCAAAATGATATATCCGATTAAGGCAATGTTTCTTGGATGTGATAGGATATGGGAAAAAACTATGAGGACTATGTGTTATTGGGAGTTGATCTTAAAGTTATGGGTTGCAATTTTTCCAATGTGTAGTTTGTAGGTTTTAAGAACAACTTTTTTTTCTCAAAGCTTAAGTGTTAGGGATAGCACAAAGCTTAGAATATGTGATAAGTATAAATATCTTAGTTTTTTCGATTATGTGGCAAAGCTCAATGTTGTGGAATATCATGGAATACATGAAACTCAATAGTGTGAAGGCCTACTTAATTATAGATAGCATGTGTCAAAGAATTCTCCCTAAGAAATATGTACTCATATTCACAGAATGTACCACAAGGGATAAGAAGAGGTTGGTGGGATAAGCGGGTTGGAATATCAAGGAAGTGATATGGATGCATGAATAGATGAATATAGGAGAGCCTAGTTGATAGGGTAGGGTTGGATGGAACAATCATTGTTCCATGCTCTGGATCTTACCTGGAAGACCCTTATGGTGTCACACTACACCACCTTAACCTATAGGACCTATTTCTTGCTTAGGTTCCCCTGGTTCACCTTGCTAACCCAGCTATCATGTCAATTCCTACCTACCAAGCCAACCTTGGTGCAATGCTTCAACTCTTCCTTAGCCCTTAATATACCCTAAAGGCTGACCTATTCCCAACACTCAATTTTATCTTTGTAGGGGTGTGAAGATGCTTCCAACAGGTTCACACCATCACAATATGGTTCTAGACAATCCACCTTACTTCCTTTGGCCATCACTTTCACCAAACCCTCATTTAGGGTTAAAAAGGCTACTAGCCCATGAGCCCAAATTAGGTCTCCATCTTCGAGAGATCAGGCCTGTTCTTCTAAGTTCTTCAAAGAACCACCAATCTTTCTTTGAGGTTCTTAGTGCCTATGCCCACCTCTCAAATATTTTTGGAATCTTAAGTCTCCTTTGTTCGTATAGTTCCCCAAACTGGAAATGAACAAGAACTTAGGTTATTTTAGATCTTTTTTGTCTTTCCTGTAGACTGTTAAGAGTTCCTCTCACCAAATGAGTTGATGGAGTCCCTTCCTTCTTGCTATGCCTTGGAAAGGCATACTCTTGCCCTCTCCACACCATGATTTTCCAGGAGATGGACACCCCTGCAATTCAAGTGCTCTGCACTTCTTGTCTTTCCTAGCCAGGCACTGTCAGGCTCGCCTAGGAGAAGACTTCCAAAGTGACTCCTTGAATCCTAACCACTCCTAACCCTATCCTATTTATAGACATGGAGCCTAGTCACAGTTCCCAAGGGCCCATACACAAAGTATAGTGGTAATGTAACTAAACCTCCATTCTTTAATGACTGAATGTCAGATCAGCAACTGGAAGAAACAAACTAACTACTAGGCAACGCTTGGAAATTGAACACCCTAACAAATTATGCCACACAAGGCTTAAAACACAGCTACACTACATTATACATCAATTCACAATGCCATGATCAATCCTAACCATACAAATTCAAAACAAAACTCAGAAAATTACACAACCTTACCACTGTCCTCACTTGTATTCATGAATTTTGTAACAATGCAAAAGCTTCCAACCTCACCTTTAGGTCGAGGCACACCATATATAGGTTCTCTAATTCAGTTAAGCTCGATCCTAACTACTCCATGGCCACTTGTGGTTTTCAATAGGCCTTGTTTGCAAAATTTTAGAGAATCTAGCACCTAAAAAGGTCTACAAAGGTCTTAAACCATCCTTGTAGCCAAACCTCAATCTATCAAATGGTCAACATGACCTTTACTAACACAACACATGTTCTCAAATTCCTCTAAGGCACAAACTCAAAGAAATAGAAAGAGATTGCTACATTTGGCCTAAACAAATTTCCAATTCATAACCTTCTAGTCAACATTCCTAGATGAACTTTGGGGTGCTCCTGCACCATTTTGCCCCTCTGCACAGACATCAAGGAATGTGGGGAGAGATCAGGGATGGGTCAATACCCTGCTTCTTGAACTGAGCTTCATCTACCCATGTAGCCTCAAATTCATGTTTATTCTTCCATTTGATAAGATGCTCCATGTACACCCTATGCATTGTAGACTTCTTGAATCTTGACTCCAAGATCCTCTCTGCTTGTAGCTTGTCTTGAGTAGGTAAGGCTATGTTACTTACATCCTTGAAGATATACCTACTATTCTGATCCATGTCATTGACTGATCCCTTATACCCGATCAAATCAACTACATTGAACACTCGTGAAATCCCTAAATCTACAGGTAACTCCACCTTATATGCATTCTTTCCATACTTGGCTAATACCTTGCATGGTCCCACTCTCTTCATTTGCAACTTGGTTGATATCCCCTTCTGCAATCTAGATTTATTGAGGTGGACCATGACATAGTCTCCTACTACAAATTTCAAATCTTTCCTTGGCATATCCACCTTATCTTTCAACTTTTGAGTAGCCTTGGTGACTGTCTTCTTTACCTGCTCCCGAATCTCCTTCATGGTCTGAGTGAAGTCCTATGCATGTCCACTCCTATGCTCCATAGCTCCTAGATCCCTGAGCTCACATACCCCTCTTGGGTGCATTCCATATACTATTTCAAAAGGACTCTTCCTTGTGGTTCGGTTCACACTGTCATTATATGCATACTCAACCTGTGATATAACCATGCCCCATGTCTGTCAATACTCTTTGGTTAGGAACCTTATAAGGTTACGTAACACCCTATTAACCACCTCTATTTGTCCATCGGTCTGAGGATGGTAAGCTGATCCAAAAGATAGGTTGGTACCTAATCTGCTCCATAGAGTCTTTCAAAAGTGACACATGAACTTCACATCCCTGTCCGAGACAATGCTCAAAGGCAATCCATGGATCCTTACAATTTCTTTGACGAAAAGGTGAGCAATATAGCTAGCATCATGAGTGGTTTTGCAAGGGATAAAGTGACTCATCTTGCTGAATCTATTCACCACCACATAGACACTATCAAACCCTATCTTGGTCTTATGGAGTCCTACCACAAATTCCATGCTAACACACTCCCATGGTCTGTTATAGACCAGCATTACTAGCTCCTCCCTTAGCTTCCATACACACTACACATTGCTCCACATACCTCCTGACATCCCTTGACAGCTTAGGCCAATAGTAGAACCTTTGCACTAGTTCCATTGTTTTGTTGATGTCAAAATGTCCACTAAGACTACCATTATGCTTCTCCTGGATGAGGTTCTCTCTCATTGATCCTCTTGGAACACATAACTGATTCCCCTTGAATAAAAATCCACTTTGCAATGTATAATCTGAGGATTGACTATGAAAATGATTCTCAAAGTCAGAACATACTTTGTATGCCTCCGAAAAGTCTTCATCTTCCCCATAGAGATCTTTGAAACTCTCTATTCCAATGCTCTTGATCTATATCTCTTGCACTGTTAGCAATCTCCTACTTAGTGCATCTGCTACCTTGTTCAAATGTCCCTTCTTGTGCTTGATGGTGAACTTAAAATCTTGGATGTACTCCATCCATTTCAAATGTCTGTTGCTCAACTTCTCTTGACTGTTGATATAGCTAAGTGCCTGATTGTTAGTAAAGACTACAAACTCCTTGGGTAGAAGGTAATGCCTCCACTTCCTAAGTGACTGAACTAAAGCATAAAGTTCTAGGTCATAGGTAGAATACTTCTTTTTAGCTTCATTGAGCTTTTCACTAAAGAAAGCTATGGGCTTGCCTTCTTGACTTAGCACTCCTCCTACTGCAACTCCACTAGCATCACATTCCATAGTAAACAACTTGTCAAAGCTAGGTAATAAAAGTATAGGTTGAGTTGCCACTTCTTGTTTTAGTTTCTCAAAACCTTTCTGAGCTTCTTAAGTCCACTTAAACTTAGTCTTTAATCCACCTTTGATTGTGTCTAGGACTGGTGCACATATGCCACTAAAGTTCCTTATGATTTTTCTATAAAATTGAGACAATCCATGAAAAATTCTTACCTTTGTCCCTGTGGTTGGTGTAGGCCAATTTAGGATAGCTTCCACCTTGCTTGGATCCATCTTCAATGATCCTTGGGATAATACAAAACCAAAATACACAAGCTCTTGTTTAAAGAACTCACACTTCTCTAGGTTGATGGCTAACTTCTCTTCTTACAATCTTCTAAGAACCAACTCCACATGCTTTAGGTGTTCTTCTGCTGTCTTGCTAAAGATGAGTATATCATCAAGATATACCACCACAAATATCCCTGTAAAATCCTTGAGCACTTCATTCATGAGCCTCATGAATGTGATAGGGGAATTAGAGAGGCCAAATGGCATAACTCTCCACTCATACAACCCATCCGTTGTCTTAAATGTTGTCTTCCACTCATCTCCATCCTTAATTTTGATCTGATGGTATCCACTCTTGAGATCCAACTTGGTAAAGTACTGAGCTCCTCCAAGACAATCCATCAAGTCCTCAATTCTAGGAATAGGGAACCTATACCTAATTGTGATCCTATTTATAGCTCTAGAATTAGTGCATAATCTCCACTTGCCTCCTTTCTTGGTTGCTAAGACCACTAGTATTGCACATGGGCTGATGCTCTTCCTAATCAATCCTTGATCTAACAACTCTTGCACTTGTCTAGCTACCTCTAGATTCTGATCCGGTGTAAGCTTATAATCTTCTTTATTTGGAAATGAAGCTCTTGGTATGAAGTCAATCTGATGACTAATGGCTCTCTTTGGAGTTAAAGTTGCAGGTGTCCCATCACTGACTATATCTTTAAACTGTTCTAACAACTTTTGGACTGCTCCGGGTATGACTATTTTTTTAGCCTTGTCTTCTTCTTTAGGTTGCAACATAATCGCATATCCTTCACCCCCTTGATGTAGGTTGTTAAGGAACTCTTTACCACTTCTTAACAAGACACTAGGTGTCTTTGACTGTCCTTCTTCCTCATCTGACAATGACTGCAATTTAAATGTCTTCCCATCCTTCTTGAAAGAAATGGTGTTCTCTCTCCCATAATACATGGTACTTCTATCATACTTCCTTGGTATGCCCAATAGTAGATGGCATGCATCCATGGGTAACACATCACAAATCAAATTATCCTTGTACCCTCCAATGGAGAACTCCACTATTACTTGCTCATTGACAAGAACACTCTGCCCTTTGTTTAACCATGTTAGTTTGTAAGGGTTAGTCTGGGGTACCTTCTCCAATTTCAATTTCCTTACTACCTCTTCTGAGATTATATTATCAATAGACCCTAATTCCACTATAACCTTACACACCTTTCCAAGGATTTTACACCTTACCCTGAATAAGGCTCTCCTTTGCTTTGGCTCTTCCTTGACCAGTTTTCTGATCAAAACTCTCCTAAACATCATATTCTCCCCCATTTCTGATTCAATGTGACTGACCTCTGGTGATTTGGTGCTCATGGTGTCCTCTTGAGCATATGCCACTCTCTTCTTAGTATTTGATGAAGATGCTTTCTCCGGGCACCTATAAGTTGGATGTCCTACTTGACCACAATGGTAACACTTCATATTAGCAAAGTATGAATTGCTCCTGCCTGCTCCTCTTCCTCTACTTGATCCCCCTGGAGATCCTCTACCTCTTCCATAACCTCCTCTAGAAGATGTTTCACTTCCATGGTCTGTGAGTTTAGACTCTCCTTGGTTTCTTTGCTCAGTTCCTCTACCTTGGTAGCCACCTCTATGTCCTCTTTGATCTCTTTGATCTTTGCCTTTGCCTCTACTCTTAGAAGCCTGATCATGTTTCCTCTTGCTTCTTTCCTCAATCTTAATAGCTAGTTGGTAACATTGGTGTATTGTCTTAGGACTTAGAAGAGTCATCTCCTCTTGAATATTCCACTTCAAGCCATTAAGATACCTAGCCACCTTGAGACTTTCATCTTTTGAAACATTAGACCTCATAGAAATTTTTTGAAACTCCTCGGTGTAAGTGTTCATAGCTAGGTCTCTTTACCTCAAGCTTTGTCTCTTCTTATGTAACTAAATCTCATAATCATCTGGTATGTATGCTTCTCTCACTTTTGCCACCATGCCCTTCCAAGTTGAAATAGGCTTCTTGCCTTCCTTTTCCCTCCCTGTCTGAATGAATTTCCACCATGTCAAGGTAGATCCTCTCAATCTAGACTTTTCCACCTTCACCTTCTGTGCTTCAGTGACTCCATCACACTCAAAATGGTTTTCCATGCCTTCTATCCAATCCATGACTAGATCAGCTTCCAATTTGCCACTAAACAGTGGTATGACTTCAAGTGCTTTTCCACTCAAATCTTTCAATGCCTTCAAGAAAGGCTCCTCTTGCAGAACAGGGTCAGGTTCAGGGGTCTTGTCTTCCTCTGCAACCTCTTCACTCTTTGGTACCCTGCCCTCCAGTCTATCACTGACCTCATCGGCCTTGATCTGCACATTGCTCAATGCTTCCTCAAGTTGTGCTAATCTTTCCCTCAATCTCCTATTGTCTTCCTCCCGATCTTCAACCTTCTTTTCCAACTCAATTTTTGTCACCATGGTTGTGGAACCATTGGATTCAAGGTCTGACATACAAGATTCTATCCCAAATCTTTAACTTGCTCTAATACCAATCTGATAGGGTAGGGTTGGATGGAACAATCACTATTCCATGCTCTGGATCTTACCTGGAAGACCCTTCTGGTGTCACACTCCACCACCTTAACCTATAGGACCTATTGCTTGCTTAGGTTCCCCTGGTTCACCTTGCCAACCTAGATATCATGTCAATTCCTACATACCAAGCCAACCTTGGTGCAATGTTTCAACTCTTCCTTAGCCCTTAATCTACCCTAAAGGCTGACCTATTCCCAACACTCAATTTTATCTTTGCAGGGGTGTGGAGATGCTTCCAATAGGTTCACACCATCACAACATGGTTCTAGAGAATCCACCTTACTTTCTTTGGCCATCACTTTCATCAAACCCTCATTTAGGGTTAAAAAGGCTACTAGCCCATGAGCCCCAATTAGGTCTCCATCTTTGAGAGATCAAACCTGTTCTTCTAAGTTCTCCAAAGAACCACCAATCTTTCTTTGAGGTTCTTAGTGCCTATGTCCACCTCTCAAATATTTTTGGAATCTTAAGTCTCCTCTATCCATATAGTTCCCCAAACTAGAAATGAACAAGAACTTAGGTTATTTTAGATCTTTTATGTCTTTCCTGCAGACTGTTAAGAGTTCCTCTCACCAAACGAGTTGATACATTCCCTTCCTTCTTGCTATGCCTTGGCAAGGCATACTCCCACCCTCTCTACACCGTGATTTTCCAGGAGATGGACACCCCTACAAGTCAAGTGGTTAGCACTTCTTGTCTTTCCTAGCCAGGCACTGTCAGGCTCGCCTAGGAGAAGACTTCCATAGTGAATCCTTGACTCCTAACCACTCCTACCCCTATCCTATTTATAGACATGGAGCCTAGTCACAGTTCCCAAGGGCCCGTACACAAAGTATAGTGGGAATGTAACTAAACCTCCATTCTTCAATGACTGATTGTTAGATCAGCAACTGGAAGAAACAAACTAACTACTAGGCAATGCTTGGAAATTGAACACCCTAACAAATTATGCCACACAAAGCTTAAAACATAGCTACACTACATTCAACATCAACTCACAGTGCCATGATCACTCCTGACCACACAAATTCAAAACAAAACTCAGAAAATTACACAACCTTATCACTATCGTCACTTGTATTCATGAATTTTGTAACAATGCAAAAGCTTCCAACCTCACTTTTAGGTCGAGGCACACCATATATAGGTTCTCTAATTCAGTTAAGCTTGGTCCTAACTACTCCATGGCCGCTTGTGGTTTTCAATAGGCCTTATTTGCAAAATTTTAGAGAATCTAACACCTAGAAAGGTCTACAAAGGTCTTAAACCATCCCTGTAGCCAAACCTCAATCTATCAAATGGTCAAAATGACCTTTACTAACACAACACATGTTCTCAAATGCCTCTAAGGCACAAACTCAAAGAAATAGAAAGAGATTGCTACATTTGGCCTAAACAAATTGCCAATTCATAACCTTCTAGTCAACATTCCTAGATGAACTTTGGGATGCTCCTGCACCACTAGTATATGGTGGAAATTTATTGCTACACATGATTATTGGACAAATTTTTCACTATGGTACTTGCTCAAGATGCCACTGAAGTAGTTTTCACCATTGGATGACTTATTTCTCTTTAAAATTTATTTTTAGTTTTAGAACTTGGGATATTCTTTGGATTAGGCACACAACCTTTTGAGATGAATAATGTTTATGCATTCTTCCAATGATTGACCTTCTAGTGTAGCTAGTTGATAGGCTCTAGATATATATTTGGAAATGATAAAAAAATCCCTAAACAATTAGGTTCAAACTTTCCCTTCTTGTCTTGATCTTGTAGATTTCTTTAATTTTATTTGAGCACTAAATCACCAATCATGAATTTAGGAGATTTTATTTTATTATTGTAGCTATGACACAATCTATTTTGATAGGCCTACAAATGATTCAAATTATTGATGAATATTTCATCTAGTAATTATAAATTTGTAGACATGCAACCCAATAATCCACCTAATTAATGAGATGATGCAAGAAAATGTGTGGTGAGGGGAGTTCAACCTCAAATAGAAAAAAATGATTTTTAGCTAAAGACAAGAGAATATGGTATCACAATAGTGGATGTGTGTGTACTAGCTCGATAGGAACATAGGGTAGGATAAGTTGGAGGTGACAATCACAACCAAAATTATTGACTATTGTTTTAAGAATTTTGAGAAATATTTCATTTTATGCTCAACTTGACCATTACTTTGTTCATAGTAAGGAATGGAAAAGTGATGTTGGATATGAAAATATTGGTAGAGCATGTAGACTCAATGGTTTTTTAAGTATTATTAATTGTTTTTGAAACTGATAGAGGGAGTTACATAATGAAGCATGCTATAATGGAGGATATGTTTAGCTACTTTTTTTTCTATTGGTCTAGGTGAGAGGAATTGCTTCAACCCAGTTCATAAAATATTCAATGGTAACTTGATGATGAAATTTTGGCCATTAGAAGAAGATCAGTGGATTTTTCAATGAGGTCTAGGCCTCATTATGAGAAAGGTCATGGAGTAGTAATTGGTTGCATCTCTTGTGATGGTTCATGTATTAGATCTCTTTTCTATTGGAATTGTATAAATTTATTAACAAATTAATGTGTGTCCTACCCCATACTAGGGCCATAGTAACCTATTCTAAGTATATTTTTGGCAAGGAATAAAAATTTGGTGCATCAAAAATATCGATACATGTATAGGTCATTTAAAGAAAGCAAGGACTCTTTCATGCTAAGGAACCATATAAGAGTACCATCAAAGCTCCTTCTATAAAGGATGTCACCAATAATGGTGTAGTGTGAGGAATGAAGAATGAAGGTCTTATATTAGTTGTGGGATAGATTGGGTGGGAGGGTATGGCCACAAAGGCATATGTATACATCATGGCATCATATTGAGGAATAAGAAGGTTTTCAACAAAGAAATCATATTTTTGAATATCTTATGATATGTCAAGGAGAGATCTAGCTGCTTCCATAGAATTTGGTTCTTTATTATTAACCTTGGGTAGTTCAAATTGAATGGTGATAAAATATTCCTTGAAGTTGTAAACCATTAATTTGTAAGGAATTAAATTTTCATCTTTTTTTGGTACTCATTGGTGATTTATTTTTAGATTATTAGCTATGAATATCTATAAACCACAAGATGGGTATGTGTAGGATCATGATGGGCCAAAAAGTGGCGATATGTAAGCCATATGATAGCCCATGTGGCTGACGACATTTTTTTACCCAAAATTGATGAAACGAAAAGGGTTTGTAGAGGAGATTTTCAGCTTTCCACCAATACAAATTATGCTTTACTTTGAATTTAATAAATAATTATTCTTCATTTTCTATTAGAATTAAGAATAAAGTCCTGATTGATAGGCTGATTGAAAAACATCTATAATAATATAGGATTAAAAAAATAAAATTGAATTTCATGAATTTTTGACCAAGTTAAGGTGGTTAGATAGACGAGCTTTTATATTTTTTAAAAGTTGTAATAAAAAATTCATAATCAATAATTTACTTCGAAAAAAATTATAAAAAAATATGCATCACATAGGGACATGAGTCATCTACTTATATATAAAATCTTATAAAAAAATATTATCATTTTATTTTGGTTAGGGTGGTCAGACAGATACCTACTTCTTATTTTTACCCTGAAATTTAAATACTACTGCATTGAAATTTCAAATTTTCATCAAATAGATTTATTTTTTTTAAATAAAGGTCTAGTAGTTTAGAAACTATATTCAATTTTCTACAGATTCTATTTTTACATTTTTTTGAAATAATATAGATAACTTATTCAAATTTTTACGTCAAGTTTTCTAACTCTAATTTTTTATCTTTTTATTGCCCCTTAAGGGCCTGTTTTTTCCATGAATGTTCCATTAGATGGCTATTTTGATGCATTTGATGAGAGCCTCATAATTTAAAATATTATTTATACATGGGAAACACAATATGAAGGTCTTGAGGATGAGATCACCTTGTGGAGTGATGAGTAGTATCCCAGTTCCTAATACTTTATTTGTATAAGACCCATCAAAGTATAAATTCCAAGTGATATATTCATCAATAAATTCCATGACTAAGAGATGATGATCTACTAAGAGTGCTTCAACTAACTAATTTTTAATTACCTATCTCTTGATTGTATTTTTTCAACATATTCATTGTCAAATACACTAAGCAACATGAACCATTTAGCCATTGATCTTGTGGTTGAGCATGTAATGCCATATTTTTTGTGTGTTTAAGACAACAATCAAGAATGCACAATCCACTGGAGTATAATTGAGGTAATATACTACCAAATTTCTACTAAAATGATATATGGCTCTCATTCTTTGGAATAATGTTGAGAAAGTAATGCCCTAGTGTTGCAGATGTTGCTAAGACATATAATAATAGGGGCTTCTCAAGAATAGGTGCCATAAGGATGGGTAGTCAATCTAGGAAATCTTCGATATTATTGAAGGTTTCTTGTCCATGATTCATCCTAGTGGAAATTCCTACCTTTTCTAAGAGTATGAGAAAAGGATTGACACTTATTTGCTAGCTACACAATGAATATTTTGATAGATTATATTTTTCCTTAGAGATTTCATAACCATTTCAAATTATTTAGTGGTGGCATTTCTAAGATGATAGAAATATTGACACCAAAATTAATTATTGGGAAAATGAAGGTATACCACACAATAGGTGTGACATAGATGTCCAGTCTATATATGTATAGACTCTTTCAGGTTTGCAAAAATATCAATCTCAACACACCCATTTTTAAGGGAAATATTAGTATAAACCATCTAGTTAAACACAAAATTATTTCTATAAAGAGGTAGCAATAGTATAGTCAAAAAAATTCAATACGGTAAAGGAAACCTTGGAAAATCAAGCCACGCTAGCACACAAAGAATCTTTTTGTAAAATATGGAAAAGTTAAATGTTCAAAAATAAAAGACTAATATGGATGTATGGGAATAACACAAGCCATGCTTAAGGATAGCCTTAACACGACTCTCCTCAACAAAGTGAAAAAATAAAAACAAATTGGTAAGGTCTTGACCAACATCAAACTTGACCCCATGTAGGGTCTAATTCTTGTTGACCCATTCATAAAGTATAATTTCAAGGGGATTTCTCTTGATGACATATCCTGTAAAATTTAAATTCACTAACCATCTGCATACATTATCAAATTCATGGATGTGAAGCACCACGACTATAGGATAATTAGAAAACATACCTCATGGAAAAACTTGGGAATAAACTTCCAAGGATGCTTGTTTAGAGGTGCCATTTCTCATAGCTACAAAACATTCAATACTAGAAAAAGTTTCTAGGTTGACACAAATTATGGCTAGATATTTAAAGGAGTACAAATTGTAAGTGTGAATATGTGAATAAGATCAAAACACTTCTTAATACGATATTATATCAATGATTAAACAAATTGTATCAATTCAACAAAGTAATCAATTGAAAGTGTCATATTGCTCTCTATCTCCAAAGATTTATTAAATCTAAATTGCTCTCGGATTGTATAAGCAAATAAGACTGTTAAAATGACTATCTGAAGAACGAGAAGATGATAATGTAATGCTAAATGATAAATCAATTAAACTAGCATGATATTGATGTGAAACAGATAATTGCAACTATAGGAGGCAGCCATGGTTGAAAACTTGATTGCTTGATGCTTTGATGCTTGAATTCCTGCAGAGTAAGAGTGCAAAAGCTTGATTATTTGGATCCTTTTCTTGGTTCAATGAGGCTTTATTTATAGATTTCTTGGTTGTAGAAATGCACAGGGAAAGCTTTGAGAGGCTTGGATTCAATCTGGAGGATTGAATGGTGAGAGATTGAGAAAAAGATGGAGATTGTCTCTACCCATGAAAACACTAGGCAAGAGAAGAGGAAGAATTGATGGAGGAGGATTGAGAGATCAAATTCCAAATTTGTCTCCAATTTGTCTCCAAAACTTCCCATGAAGTTTCAAAGCATTAATTGTGACATATTTTAGACATAGATTAGACATAGGAAATCTAATTCATTTTTGAGGAAATGTAGATTGGAATATTCCTTATGCTCTAATTCAAATATTTTGATTTATTTAAATTAGGAAAAGGGAGATAAATAATTTAATAAAACGAACTATAGGATAGTTGTTTATTAAATTAAACAGAGGAATACAGTAATTAATAAATAAAGTGTTTTGATCTTTATTTAATTAATTTAGGATTGATGTGATAGAATAAAATAGGGATTTGATAATTAAATTGAACAAAGTATATAATTTTGTTTATTTAATTAAGATGAATTTAAATGTGAACTATATAAATAAATATTTATATTTATTCAATAGTAGAGGAGATTAGGATAATTAATCAAATAATTTGTATTTAATTAATCGGAATGTGCCAAACCAATTTTAGGTGTATACATTTTGCCCCTCTTCGAAGTGATGTGTTTACGCATTGGTTCGAAGAAAATTTTGCTGCTACTGCTAGGATTGATGATTTCAAAAAAATAATTCCGTATGCCCCAGACATGCCCTAGACATTTGATTTGCAGATGATTTGATGATAATATGCCCCCTTGGGAGATAAATTAATGATCTAATGATTTTTAGGATTTTTCAAAAATTTGATGATTTGATGATGATTTGATGATGATATAATTTATCTCCTAACAAAATGATGAAGAAATAGAGCCCTCAAATGAGTTTTAATTAATTTCATGGATAAAATTAATCAAAATGTAATAAAATCCACCAAAAATTATAAATAGTGCAAAAGGTCATTTTCAAAGTCATAATTTGATTTTTGAGATCAAAAATCTTTGTGATAAAGACTATTCTGCCAACTGGAGGAAGATGCCTATCCCCTACCACACTCACCGATTCGAGCGCGTTCGATGCCATCGATGACCGCCTATATATGGACCTTCGGTATGTACCCCTTGACCTCCTCGTACTTCATGATTTTTTTTTAATGCTTTTTAGGTCGTAGGCATGTCTAGGATAGTTTCAGCGCTTTGAAGCCACTCTTTAGCACTTACATCCCGATGTAGCGCTTCCAGTAAGGAGTTTAGCGCTTTGAGTTTTAGCACTTGCATTGAAAACTCTAGCGCTTCAATGTTGTAATGTAGCGCTTTGAAGCCGGATTCTAGCGCTTTGGGTCGGTGAATTAGTGCTTTCAAGTTTCAAGGTCTGTTTTAGCGCTTCTGGTAAAGTGGTGCTTTGACGGCCTGTTGTAGCGCTTTGATGCGAAAAAGTAGTGCTTTAGGACTTTTAGCACTTCGAAAGCATGTTTTAGCGCTTCTAGGTGCTGAAATAGCGCTTTCATGGTTTTAGCGCTTTGGGTTCCTGATTTAGCACTTTGGAAGCCTGTTTTAGCACTTCGGGTCATAAATGAAGATTTTGACTTAATGAACCCTGATTTTGCGAATTTTGATCATGTCCATTCTGCGGATTGGTATGATTGATAATCCAACTTCTTGATGTTGGATTTGATGATTTTAAAATAAGACTAACTCTCATGATAGGCAAGAAGAAATCCTATTTGTGATGATCCTCATGATAGGCGAGGAAATGATTCAATATCTAATAAATCTCATGATAGGCGAGATCTAGATAATGTTTTGATGAACCTCATGATAGGTGAGGTTTGATGTTCGCCTATGAATTTTGATCAAAAATTCATACCAAAGCTTTTGAAATAGACTGATAGTAGAATGACCTCTGATTCCTTGACATAGTTCACTGATTGTAGATTTTTTCATTATACTGATAGGAGGATCTGGGTACTCTCCAAATGCGAGAGAGATTTCTGCAGATGACAGATTTGATACCGCACTTGACACCGGGTGAGCTTCAAGTGATAGGTCAGTGTGGCCTCACGAGTTTGCTTGATAAGCCCCAAATTAGGATTAATCGGGGTTTGTTAACCGCGTTGGCTGAGAGGTGGCATAGAGACCAAAACACCTTTCACCTACCCACCGACGAGATGACAGTCACACCAGAGGATGTGTGGCGCATATTGCGTATTCTGTTCATGGGGGAGATTGTGACATATGATTCTCATGGGACTAGCAGTAGAGATGCTCTCCGCAGAGTATTTTAGGATTAGGCCATAGTGGGTCCTAGCATTCGATGGCGGAGGATTGCATATTCTTATGCTACACTACTAGTAGTGTTAGCTGGATTCATTGGAGGATTCCTTTTCCCTGATCGCAGGTCAAAGGGATTCCTCGTTGGCTGGGGCAGGACTCTAAAGAGCATGATGGTACATGGTACCACATATGTATGGGGGATGTGCATGTTAGCACATCTTTATCATGATCTACATTCGGTGGTGTACTTAGATGCACGTAGTCTATCTGCTAGGATGACATTGCTACAAGTGTGGGCTTGGGAGCATTTTTCTATTTGTCAGTTGTTTCCAATTGCAGACAGACCAGCCGACAGGCCATATGTTTTCTGATACAGTGGTTGATTTACGCAAGCCCGGATGGGCAAGTTAGAGCACTGGAGATGGGTGTTTGATGATACTGAGACAGTTATCTAGTGCCCATACCTTGACTGCGAGGAGTGGGATGAGGATGGTGCAGTGTTGGGGTTTTTGTGTGATTCTATGTACCTCATCGGTAGGATTCCATTTGTTTTAGAGAGATTCTTGCTCCATCGGGTATACAGACAGTATGGCATTGTTCAATGCATGCCACAGGGAGTAGCTCATTACACCAGGCGATAGATGGATGTTCCTAATTGGGGTCCAAATCTGTCCTATGATGTTCTTGTGGAGGGGTACAAAGCATTACAGCCATCTCCCTGGGACATGCGGAGAGATATCTTTGAGGCAGTTGTGACAGAGGAGTATGCAACTTGCTTGGCCTTAGTCCCCCATCCTCGCATTACAATTCTTGATGAGCCAGCACCTTTACCTGTAGTGGAGGATGTGGCCGAGGGTTTTGCTGACAGTGGGGGTGGAGAGGATTCCTCATCCGGTCGTAGCTCAAAGAGCAGTAGTGGTGACAATAGTAGCAGTGATGACAGTGATGGCGGGAGTGGAGGATATAGAGGGGTAGGGCTAGACTTCAGCAGTGCACCTTCTTCTAGTAGGCCTCACAAGAGGCAAGTAGTGACAGTGTCGGCAGGCGGGCAACAAAGACAGATAGCTGGGCTTCAGGCATAGGTCTAGACTTTACAGGCACAGTTGGTACAAGCTCGGGGTATGCTTGTGCAGACTCAAACACAGATGCAGGCCCAGGCACAGACTCACGCACATGCCTTAACATAGGTATAGGGGCAGTTAGCCGACATGCAGACACAGGTTGATACCCTGACAGTCGAGCAAGACAGTGCTTGACAGATTGCCGAGAGAGCACAGGAGACAGAAGATACCCTTCAAAGATTGGCCGATGGCACCTCCATTGGTGATTATATGAGAAAGGTTCTATGGGTTGGCCGAGAGGTAGAGTTCTATCGAGGTCGATATCATGATGCAGTGCCTGCCGAGCGCCGAGCTAGTTATGCCCCGTCGAGATCTAGACGGACACACACACAGACAGTCAGTGAGGGGGTGACACAACCTCCACGCAGAGATTCTAGAGATCCGGGTCCTTCTGGGGGTGGTGATGGTACAGGTCCCATTGGGCCTGCTCACTCTGGCAGTATCAGGGCATAGAGGCTATTGATGATCCTCATTGATGTATTTTATATGTATTTTTAGACTTCATTGTATACTTGACACTTTATGATATATATATGAGATGCATTTGATGTGATATGATGATGGTTTCATGATTTCTATGTGATGGATGCTTTTATTATATGAATTTGTGATGATTTAAATGTGATGGTGTATATGAATGATTATTTATTTTAATGCAATGATGCAATGATAAATGCATGTGTAGAATATATGATATATGGATATATGATGTGATGTGATAATATGTATGGATGTATGGAATGATCTTATGATGGATGATCTTTGATGGGTGTAATGATGTGATTTTATTTATTAAATGTATGGATACATGATTGTATAAATAATATAATAATAATGATATAATGATGTTTTATGATGTAGGTGATAAAAGATGTAATGAAAGTGATGATATAAATGCATGATGTATTTGATGAATGTATATCTATTATGATGCAAAAATCTATATGGATGATGAAATGATTAAAAATTTAATGATGAGATGATGATTTTGGATTTTATGTCAAGTATACTCGGTCTTATTTGTAGATTAGATAATCATTGATTGGAATCCTTTATGCAACAAATACTCCGCAGATAATGAATTTATTTTGAATGCAATCTAATTTAATCATGCAACGATATGCAAAACAGATGTCTTTTTAACAGTCTTTTTGTGCTTGGTATCATCATAGAGCTTTTATTGGATATTGAAAATGAATACAAGCGTCAATCGTATGTGTTAGACCAATGACAACCTGAGTACTAATTTCATGATTTTTGATATTGTAATCGAACACAAGCATTGAGGTATAATTGAACCGAGATGACCTGAGCATTCATTGTGTAAACAAGCAGTGATTAATCATTTCAATGTGTGAATTCTGAATGTCATCTGTGATACATTTGCATAGCACATCCCCCGAACATTCACACATTTATATGATTAACATACAGACAACAGACAATAAAAAATATAATTCTTTTTCCTTGTTTCTCTAGTTCAATACATCATTGAGTTACTCCAAAGAAATGATAATCAAAAAGTACAATTTATCCATTGTTTACTTAGAGTGTTCCATTCATTATTCAGATTTTAGATCATCCATCCTGATTTTGACATGTTTTTGGATTTTTGAGATTTTTGACTAAAAATAGCTAACCCAGTAACCTATCTTAGGGGTCTCGGGGGCTGATTTAAGATTAGCCTTGCCTACGTTACACACACAGAGACCACGTAGTTCAACTGACACAGACCTATATTTTTGAATGTTGCTTTTTCAGACTTACCTTTTTTACATGTTTTTGGATTTTCAATATGATATGGATGGTTGATGCCTTCTGACGATGATTGATATTGTGCTTTGATTTTTGTTTTTGGTTTTTTTTTTATACTGTTGTGTTGACCTTTGGTGAAATTGATACGTTTGTATTGCCCCTATTGATATCCAGATGTTGTCCTCAAGCTATGAGTGATATGTTGACCATGTGACATTGTTTGATAATGAATGTTACGATGGCCAGACGAATGATATGATATGAATTGATACTGACTTTCAGATGAATGATCCTGACATATATCAAATAGATGGGAAAGTTGATCTTATATTCACATACGACGCCTGTTTCCAGGTTTTCACCATATGCTTTGATTACACCCTTTGTGTTATTTTTTATTTTTATTTTTAATTTTATTTTATTTATGTGTTTGCCAAGATGCCTGTTTGCCAGGTTTTCACCAAGGAAACAATTTTCAAAAGTTTGCCCCATGCACTAGGAGTTTTAAGCATAGAACTTTCTGAGATGAATATTGTTGATAGGTTCATCAAATAGATCCCCTTCTGATGTTGATAGCTGAAATGCTTCTGATCCATATACTGATGTGATGACAAAAGGACCAAGCTAGTTAGGTTCAAATTTTCCTTTCTTCTCTCTATCCTGCTGTTTCCTAGGGTTTTCCTTTAGTACCAAGTCTCCAACCTAAAAGACCCATAGTTTTACCCTGTGATTGTAACTTCTTGACATCCTCTATTGATAAGCTGTTAGATGGTTAACAGCTTGTTGACGACACTCGTCTAGCAGTTCTAGTTCCTGCAATCTAGATACCTTATAGGCTTCATCTGAAATGACACCTCTGAGGGATACACGAAGGGATGGAATTTCAACTTCAATGGGCAATATGGCTTCTGATCCATATACCAAAGCAAATGGTGTAGCTCCCGTTGGTGTTCTGATGCTTGTTCTGTAGACCCATAGTGCAGGGTTGAGTTGAACATGCCAATCACGTCCAACATCGTTAACCATCTTTTTGAGGATTTTGAGTATGGTTTTGTTTGAGGCCTCTGCTTGGCCATTTCCTTGAGGATAGTATGGTGTTGAAAACCGATGTTGGATATGAAACTTATCACATAGTTCTTTGACATCATGATTCTTGAATGGTCGTCCATTATCAATGATAATGGATTGAGGGATTCCATACCAACAGATGATGTAGTTCAAAATGAAAGAGGAGATCTACTTTCCAGTGATGGTAGTAAGAGGTACTGCCTCAATCCATTTAGTGAAATATTCAGTAGCCATTATAATGAACTTGTGTCCATTAGATGAAGAGGGATTGATTTTTCCTACCAGATCTAGGCCCCATTGACAAAAAGGCCATGTTGTTGTAAAGGGTTGCAGTTCCTATGCTGATGCATGAATCAAATTGCTATGAATTTGACATTTTTGGCATTTCTTGACAAATCAATAGGATTCTTTCTCCATGCATGGCCAATAATATCCCAACCGAAGGAGTTTCCTAGCAAGAGTTATTCCACTTGAGTGAGTGCCACAAATACCTTCGTGAACCTCTTGTAGGGTCATTTCAGACTCGTTGCATTCTAGACATCGGAGTAGGGTACCATCAAGACCTCGACGATAAAGTATGTCAGCTATCAAAGTATGTCTTGCGAATTGGCGGATGAAGTTTCTTTTTTGGTTCTGGGATAAATCAGGAGGAAGAACATCATTTTTAAGATAGGCATAAATTGTTTCATAGATGGAGGTTTCAGTGTTTTCAATATGGAAAATGGTAGCTGATTCTGGATTGTAATGGGAAGGACATGATATTTTTTCTGCCATAAACTCATAACAAACATGTTTCTCTGGCAATTGTAGTAGTGAAGCAATTGTAGCCATGGCATCTGCAGCTTTGTTCTCCGCCCTTGGAATTTGATCAAACATGATATTGGAAAAAGACTATTTTAGATAATCTATTTGTTGTTTGTAGGGCATCAACTTTTCATCTTTTGTCTAATATTCATCATTCACTTGACAAGTGACTAGTTGAGAGTCCCCATATACTTGTAAGTCTTTGATATTCCACTGAATTACTATTTTGACCCCAATAATCAATGCTTCGTATTTTGCTACATTATTTGTACATTGGAACATGAGTCTATAGGATTTTGGAATTGTGTGTCCTTGGGGAGAGATGAACAAAATCCCTGCTCCTGATCCTTGTTGTGTGCATGATCCATCAAAATATAGTATCCATTGTTGTGGCATTGCTGTCATAATATCTGTATCTGGAAATTCCATTGTCATTGGGTGATCATCTAGTAGAGGAGCTTCAGCTAGCTGTTCAACAATTGCTTGTCCCTTGATTGCCTTTCTCTCGACATATTGGATGTCGAATTCAATTAGAAGCATAACCCATTTTTCCAGTCTACCTGTTAAGGCAACTTTACTTAGTAGACACTTCAAAGGGTCGATCTTTGCAACTAACCTGATTGTATGAGTCAACATGTAGTGCCTTAGCTATTGAGTAGCAAACACCATTGCTAAGCAAGACTTCTCTATAAATGTATAGTTTATTTCATAACCATTTAAAGTTCTACTGATGTAGTAGATGGCGTGCTCTTTTCCTTCATTATCCTCTTGTGCTAAAAGTGCCCCCAATGAGATATATGTTGTAGCAATATACAATATGAGGGGTCTACCCTCTGTTGGTGGCATGAGAATGGGTGGCGAAATTAGATATTGCTTGATCATACTGAATGTTGTTTCACACCCTTCATCCCAATTGAAAACTATATTCTTATGCAATAGGTGATTGAAAGGATGACTTTTATCCGCTAGCTGAGAAATGAATCTTCTGATTGACTAGAGCCTTCACTGCAATGATTGGAGTTGGTTGATATTCTTAGGAGGTGGCATCTCCATTATAGCTTTGACTTTTTCTGGATCCACTTCAATGCCCTTTTATGAGACAATGTACCCTAATAGCTTATTGATGTAACCCCGAAGACACACTTCTTAGGGTTTAACTTGACATTGAATTTCTCCATTCGTGTGAAGATTTTGTCGAGGATATGCAAATGTCCTTCCCTAGTAGTATATTTTTCCAAGATGTCATCCACGTAATCTTCCATGAAGGTGTGCATCATATCATGGAAAATAGTCGTCATAGCTCTTTGATATGTAGCTCCTGCATTCTTTAGACCAAATGGCATGATGTTCCAGTAGAAGGTCCCTCATGGACATGTGAAAGCTGTATTTTCCTAATCTTCTAGAGCTATTTTTATTTGATTGTATCCTGAGAAACCATCCATGATTGATAACATGGCATGTCCAGTTGTTAAGTCTACGATGATGTCAATGTTTGGTAGTGGAAAATCATCCTTTGGACATGCTTTATTTAGGTCCCTAAAATCCATGCAGATTCTGATGTTGTTGTCTGGTTTTGAAACCAGTACTATGTTTGATATCCACTCAGCATAGTCTATAGACCTTATGAATTTAGCATCCAATAATTTCTTTAATTTTGACTTTACCATTAATGCAATGTGAGGATGCATTTTTCTTAATTTTCGCTTAACCGGCTTAATTCTTGTTGGCAAAGACAAATGATGCATAAGAAGATTTGGATCTAATTCTGGCATATTAGAATATATCCAAGCGAAGTTGATGCTTCTTGCTTTAAAGAAATTGATAAATTCCGGTCTCTCTTGATTAGTCATTGATTCTGCTAGATGCAGAACTTTTGCCTTCTCTTTTGTGCCAATGTCCACCGATTGTGTAGGTTCAACCAGAACTGATGATCACTCAAGATAGTGTTCTAGGAGAGTGTCAAATCTTCCATCCTTCAGTGCCTCAGAAAGGTTTTCACCGTTGGATGCGTTTTTTATTTTTACTTTTTCGAGATCTAATGCTGCCATAGAATGGTTTTTACCATTAGATCTATTTTCCCTGTTGTCAATTTTGCAACTAGAAGATTTGACACCCTCCTGCTAAGTCGTATTGTTATGAGTATTATAGATAGCATTTGTATCAGGTCCGGTATGACATAGGAAATGCACGATGGCATCATCATTTGCAAATTTAGGTATGGTCAATGGTTTGTTCGGTTCCCAATCAATAAGTTCTGGATGGATTAATGGCATGGTGTCATCGGATTGATTTAGGTCAATGGAAGTAAGGGTGAGGACAGAAACATCGTCATAATCATTTGTTTGAATATCGAGATCCATGATGGTACTTTCCTCCAAATTGTCTAGTTTGCTCGAGGTTTGTTCGTCCTCACTTGAATCATCGATATTTAGTGACTCTCCCATGATTGGTCTAGACCCAGAGCCTTGGCCCTCCTCACATGTGGGTGTATATTTTTGGATCACATCGACTGGAATATCAATGAAAAGTAGATCACAAGGTAATGCCCACTCATATTCATTTGAGTCTGTTTCAAAACCATCTCTAAAGTGAAGGATATTTTCCATAGCTGTCTTTGTTAGCTCCTGCTTCTCTTCTTCAGAGTATCCTAGTCCTAGTTTTTCTTTTGTGTGGAGAGTGAGAGGTGTGATAGGTTTTGAGATTCCCTCCTTTCTTAATCCAATGGGTCCTTGTCCTTCATATCCCATTTTTTCTAAAATAGCCTTTCCTTTTCCATATTTGTCTGTGTTGATGCTAATAGTTTTGATACCGATCTCTGATGTTGATGTTTCTTCATCCTTGTAAAGCCAATCCAGGATTGCTTTATTGTCTGTTTCATCTGTTATGGTTCCGGATTTTACAAATGTTTCTTGAAGAACTATGCTAGGTAAAGATGTTGGAGGCTTGATTAGTGATGGTTGACCATATTTCCTAGGAGATGGCATTAACTGTGATAAGTTAAGCGATTGCTCCATTGAGTACTATCCCATTCCTTTATTTGTCAACTGAACTTTCTTTTGAAAGTTTTCTGAAAGCGAAGTTTGTGTATCCGGATTGTTTGTTTCAACATGACTTGTTTCTTGTTCTTTACCTTTCTTTTGCACCCACTTGGTAGTGATGCTTGGACTTTGTTCGTTTTTGGATGATGATGAACTTGAAGCTTCTTTGTTATGAGGGACAAAGGTGTCTTGAGATATTGTTAATGTGTCACAATGTTGTGAATGATTATAATCAGTAGCTATAATCACCTCTTGTCCATTTACTAGAAACTTCAGGCATTGATGGTATGTCGAAGGTACGGCCTGCATTTCATGAGTCTAGGGTCATCCTAAGAGTATGTTGTATGTAAATTCTCTTTCTAATACTTGACATGCTATATGATTCATCATGGGTTCCACTTGAATCGGTAATACAATCAAACCTTTGGAAGATCTTTCCTCCTCATCATATGCTTTGATGGTCATTTTCCGTCGAGCATCAATAGCGTCTTCGGAATATCCTAGTGCACAGACTAATTTGAGGGTGCAAATGTTCAGACCAGCTCCCCCATCTATTAGAACTCTCTTAACATGATGATTCTGGATAAATACTTCGATATGCAGTGTTGTGTTATGTGGATGGTTTAATGAGACATCATCCTATTGAGAGAATGACAGACAATGCGGGGTAGTCAGATGTCCCACCATAGCTTGGAATTGACAAACATCCAGATTATTTGGTACGATTGTGGCAACTAATGCTTGTTTGAGAACTTCCTTATGTGATGGTGATAACTTAAGGATTTCCAGTATCGATATTTATGCAGGGATGTTTTGCAATTGATCGACAATATTATAATGAGATTGAGGCGTAATCGCACATTGAGATCCTACGCCTTTTAATACTACCTTGGCTTGCCTCTTAGTCATGACGTTTGCCGATTGATGTGCTTGATTCTCACGGAGGGTGTTTTGCATTTGATTGATAACATCATAATGTGATGGAGGGGGAACTACATGTGTGGAGCCAATTCCCTTTAACATTACTTTGGATTGTCCCCTAGTTAGCACATTGGCGGGTTGATGTTCTTGATTTTCTCTGATTTTTAAGACATTTATTTGATTATCAGAGTTTTGTACGATAGGTAGTAAATCCAAAGAGGTAATCTTGTTGGTTTTGTTTTCATCAATGTTATCACCAGTTGCATGATCATGTTTGACTTCGGATAGACAAAGGATTGTTGTGTCATAGACATGATTAGTGTTCTTTCCTTTGCTGTTTAAGGATGATGCACCTTTGTCATAATTTCGCAAAGGATCTTTGAAGGCCAAATGATCATTGTTATTTTGAGGTCCTTCTACATACACTTTGTTGTTGTCCACCAAATATTGTACTGCATGTTTCAATTTCATACAGTAATTTGTTTTATGACCCTTGTTATTATGATAGTTGCAATAATCAGTGTGATTCCACCATGATGGTTTGAATTTTGGATCCCAGAACCTAGCTTCACGTGCAGTGAGAAGGCCTTTGGTAACTAGTTCCTTCATTGTTGATTCCATTGTTTGACCCAAAGGTGTGAACCTTCGTCGATTTGACGGTTTTTGATACGACTGTGGTTTTATGAGTTCATTACTTTGTAGGGTATTTGACTTGACATTTTGTTCATTGTTTTGATTCTTTGATGTGAATGCGGTCAAATTAAAAACTGGTTTGACGTTTCGGGGATCGTTTGTTGTCTCATTTGTATTTTGGTTCTTTTGCCAAAATTTTGGCTTCTCACCGCTTGAGTATTGATTCGAGGAGTTACTTGTGTTGTTTGTTTTGTCATTAAAATGCTTGATAACCCCTCTCTCGACTAATGCCTCTTTGATCTTAAGACCATTTTCTATCACTTTCTCAAATGTGGGAGGACATTGTAGTTCCAATCTATAACTCATTTCTTCTGTCAAGTTTTCAATGAATAATTCCATCTTTACCTCTTCAGGAATTGATCTAGGATATCTAGTGAACAAGTGTCACCATCTTTGGGGAAAAGAAAAGAATGTTTCTCCTTTGTTTTGTTTCAGATTGTAAAGATCTTTGATAGTAACATCGTGTTGGCTGTTGAATGAGTACTAAGAAATAAATCTATTGACGAGTTCCTCAAAAGTTTTGATACTTGGTTTTAACTTCGAAAACCATTCCATGCATGATCCTCCCAAACTCCTTGGGAATAATCTCATTAAATAAGTTTCCTCTTGGGAAAACTCCAGACTCATTGTTTTACATTCTCTGATATGATCAATTGGATCCGTTCTTTTGGAATCTCACAATGTCTAGGGAAAGGTATCAAGCCAATCGTTGCGTCGAAAGGATAAGGACAAATGTCCTGCATCACATATCTCTTGGTAGTCCCTTTCATCATATCTTGTATTTATTGTTGTAACATTTGCATTTGTGATGTTAAAGTGGCAACCAGATCTATTGTTTGCATAGGTTGTGGTATCTCATTGTTATTTATTTTTGGTGTTTCTTTCAAACGGTTCACATCAAAATCTTTTGGAAGTTTTGCCCTTGATTTGGCTAACATTAAAAGATATTTTTCCATGTCTTGTTCTAGAATTTTCTCCATAAATATGTGAAACTTGGGATCTTGTTGAGCCACTTGGATATCTTCGGGAGTTATTTTTTTCTTGTCATTGCGGTTCAGATTATTCCAAGGATTATCTTTTGCCATTTCTTGTGATTTTAAAATTTCTTGCTCTAAGAGTCTCTGTTTTTGGTACCTAGTCAAGATTGGCATACAAATTTTTGCTCTTTCTTCTGAAATGTTGATCTTTTGTGCGAGATAGTGTCAATTGAACCTTTTTAAACAAAGTCGAATAAGATGACTGATCTTATTTATGAGACAATTTTTAAAAAGTTTAATCACTATACTTTGTGTCATGATGAAGGATGATAGTATCCTGATAATGAAACTTCAGTATAGTAATTGATTGTGTATTTGATTTCTGACACTTGTGATTTGCAAGATCTTGTTTCAGTTGATAAGTTTGGAAATTTGTATAAACTTTTCTGACTTTGGTTCCTAGACAGTGATTCTGATAAGAAGAAATTTGATTCTAATGAAAAATGGGGATAAAATGACAGACTGAAGGACTAATAAAAAATTTGAGCTCTCTATTTTAAAAGCGCTAAAACAAAGACTAGAAGCACTATTTCCCATAAGTGCTAGAACAGAGTCCAAAAGCGCCAAAATAGGTGACAAAAGAGCTTTTTGACAAAAAGCGCTATAACAATGCCTGGAAGCGCTACTTTATAGAAGCACTGAAATAGTGCCCAAAAGCGCTGTAGAATTTGATGAAAGCACTATTATACCAAAAGCGCTGTAAAATAGAATGGAAGTGCTGAAACAGTGCCCGAAAGCGCTATTTCACAGAAGCGCTAAAACAGTGACCAGAAGCGCTGAAACAAGTTTTTCCAGAATGCTTAAAAACCTAAATTTATGACTCTCTATTGTAAAATCTAATCAGGCCTTATGGCATACTGTATTAGGGATTGCGGAAGATAAGAAGGATGAATCTGTTGACTACAGTTGTGGAATTGTGTGAGAGCTCTTCTTCGAAAGAAGGCTCGTGAATAGAGCGGTTCTATCGCGTAATCTAATGTATGACCTCTAGCAAAATCGTGGTATCGGTGAATGAATGTTTTATGTTGTAACAAGAGTTTCCGATTTTGATATTGAAAATGTTGTCTCCTCAATCTATTTCTATAACTGAGAGGTTTCTTGGGTTTTGTGACTTTGATTTTTCTTTTGAGAGTGGTGGACTTCCACTTTCGCAGCATGGATTTTTTGATTTGTTTTGACTTGATGTTTGTAGAATGATCTTTAAATCTGATTTAAATGAATTTGTGAAAACACGGCAAGCAATTTTGAATAAGTGTTTTAAAATTGAAAAGATTGTGTATGTTCAAAAATCACAAATGATCTTTATTGATTTTGGATGGGTTGTTTTAACAATTTGTACACAAATCAAACAGACTCACACTTAAGGACAAGTAGGTCATCATTATACTCACAGCCCACATCTTGAATTATGTTGACTCACACAACAGTCTCACCCCCTAGAGGGCGCCTGTGTTTTTGTCGTTGTCGAGCGCGTACTCAAAGTGACGGAAGTGGATACCGAATCCCTTGAGCAAGCGGTCCTTAGTAATTATATGGTGAGTGTCTTGGGGTTAGATTCTTCCCTCACCTTGCATTGCAAGTATGACAATGTATGGATACTGACTCGGCGAGAAACTACTCTATGGTTCGTAGATAGGGTTTCGTTCGGTGTGGAAAATAGATAAACTCCCTCAGGAGACCTCCCAATCTTTAGAACAAAGATTTTGGGGATGGTTATCTTGTTCAACTACCGTCAAGTTGGACTTTCATCAACAACTTGCATTTTTATTATAGTGGGTTGGAAAACCTAGCTTTGGTTGTTCCCACTTAGGTCGTTCCCGTAGGGTGAGTACTTTTTCCCACTATGACATGCCTGCTAAAGGATTTAATAAAGTGTAAATGACATGAAGTAAAAGTGAATCTGGCACTTTGGTCACTCAGTTAAGGGGAGAGCATAAGCCTAATCACCAGAAGCACAGCATATAAGTTTGTCTTGTTTTAAAAGCCCAAAAAGAAATTTTATAATCTATGTGAAGGTGTTGCTTCACATAAATCATGATGTTCTTTTTAACTTCTACTATAAGAATGTGATGACTATCCTAGGATTGATAGATTTGCTTTAAGAAAAACAAGAAAGTGACTATCCTAGATTGATCAATTTTAGAAAAACTTTGAAGTGACTATCCTATGTTGATCAATTTTTAGTAAACTTTGAAGTGACTATCCTAGATTGATCATTTTTAGTCCAATTGTGAAAAAAAAAATTTAAAATCTGGCCGCGGATGTGTCAGATCTAGACTGATTTTTACAAAAGCGCTGGAATATTGCATCGAAGTGCTAAAACAGTTACCTGATGCGCTAAAACCCAAAAGCATCAAAACAGGACCCCGAAGCACCGAAGTTTGGCATGGAAGCGCTAAAACACCCAATACGCTAAACTAGTGATCGGAAGCACTATAGCAGAGACTAGAAGTGCTAAAGTTGAAAGCGCTAAGACAGGGACCACAAGTGCCGAAGTTTGTCTTGGAAGCGCTAAAACACCCGATGCGCTAAAACAGCAACCGAAAGTGCTAAAACTTTTAACAAAAGCGCTAAAAGAAAACACGTTGCGAACCTACGTGACACTTTCCAGAAAATTGATAATTTTGATAAAATTGGGGTTAATGCCCCACAGTGGGCACCAAACTGTAAGTGTGAATATGTGAATAAGATCAAAACACTTCATAATACAACATTATATCAATGATTAAATAAATTGAATCAATTCAACAAAGTAATCAATTGAAAGTGTCATATTGCTCTCTATCTCCAAAGATTTATTAAATCTAAATTGCTCTCAGATTGTATAAGTAAATAAGACTGTTAAAATGACTATCTGAAGAACGAGAAGATGATAATGTAATGCTAAATGATAAATCAATTAAACTAGCATGATATTAATGTGAAATAGATAATTGCAGCTACAGGAGGCAGCCATGGTTGAAAACTTGATTGCTTGATGCTTGATGTGTGAATGCTTGATGTTTTGATGCTTGAATTCCTGCAAAGTAAGAGTGCAAAAGCTTGATTATTTGGATCCTTTTCTTGGTTCAATGAGGCTTTATTTATAGATTTCCTAGCTGTAGAAATGCACAGGGAAAGATTTGAGAGGCTTGGATTCAATCTGGAGGATTGAATGGTGAGAGATTGAGAAGATTGAGAGAAAGATGGAGATTGTCTCTACCCATGAAAACACCAAGCAAGAGAAGAGGAAGAATTGATGGAGGAGGATTGAGAGATCAAATTCCAAATTTGTCTCCAATTTGTCTCCAAAACTTCCCGTGAAGTTTCAAAGCATTAATTGTGACATATTTTAGACATAGATTAGACATAGGAAATCTAATTCATTTTTGAGGAAATGTAGATTCGAATATTCCTTATGCTCTAATTCAAATATTTTGATTTATTTAAATTAGGAAAAGGGAGATAAATAATTTAATAAAACGAACTATAGGATACTTGTTTATTAAATCAAACAGAGGAATACGGTAATTAATAAATAAAGTGTTTTGATCTTTATTTAATTAATTTAGGATTGATGTGATAGAATAAAATAGGGATTTGATAATTAAATTGAACAAATTATTTAATTTTGTTTATTTAATTAAGATGAATTTAAATGTGAACTATATAAATAAATATTTCTATTTATTCAATACTAGAGGAAATTAGGATAATTAATCAAATAATTTGTATTTAATTAATCGGAATGTTCCAGACCAATTTTAGGTGTATACATTTTGCCCCTCTTCGAAGTGATGTGTTTATGCGTTGGTTCGAAGAAAATTTTGCTGCTACTGCCAAGATCGATGATTTCAAAAAAATAATTCCGTATGCCCCAGACATGCCCCAGACATTTGATTTTCAGATGATTTGATGATAATATGCCCGCTCGGGAGATAAATTAATGATCTGATGATTTTTAGGATTTTTCAAAAATTTGATGATTTGATGATGATTTGATGATGATATAATTTATCTCCCGACAAAATGATGAAGAAATAGAGCCCTCAGATGAGTTTTAATTAATTTCATGGATAAAATTAATCAAAATATAATAAAATCCACCAAAAATGCCTTTCAAAAATTATAAATAGTGCAAAAGGTCAGTTTCAAAGTCATAATTTGCTTTTTGAGTTTAAAAATCTTTGTGATAAAGACTATTTTGCCAGCTGGAGCAAGATGCCTATCCCCTACCACACTCACCAATTCGAGCACGTTCAACGCCACTGACGGCCGCTTGCATATGGACCTCCTTGTACTTCATAATTTTTTATTTTTTTTATGCTTTTTTTGTCTTCTATTTTGAAGACCCTTCCCTTAGAAGATTCTCTTTGTTCAATCCCTACTCTTTGTTTCACCTTCTTCTATGTTTTATTTTGGTATTTCCATTTTGGACTTGCGTCATGCCCTCCAACCTATCCAAATTCTCTTCAAAACATAGAACATGAGAAAAATATTCATGAAATATTTTTAACCTACCTCCTAACCCATCTTCTTTGTCCATTCTCACTCTTCACTTCCACTCTCTTAATCTTATTTCAATCTAAATGGGTAAAACCTTTATTTCCACTTAATCTTTTAGGTGGCATATAATTGCACAACCTACAAATATGAATGTTGCAAAGGAAACTAATTCAATAATGTCCCTTGATCCATAATCTATTGGGTTAATAACCCTATTGTTGTATCAATAATGTATTCCCTAAGCTAGTGCTATATCCACAACTCTCAATGATGTTATTATAATAGTTTATTATCTTATCATAGCATAAAATTTTCAATTAGAATAAATTAAATTAACAAATAAATAGAACACATGGTATGCAATTACCACATGGCACTAATATTTGATTGGAGAAAATTGAAATGGATGAAGAACTCCAAGAAGGGCATACTACAATCATCACATTCATCATTTCAATTTTAGTACATGGATATCTATACCAATTAAATAATTTTAATGGAGTTGTTCAAATTCCTACTAAATTCTCATACCTACACTTAATAAGAATCCTATACACTTTTTGTCTCCTTCAAACAAATCTTGAGCATGTAAGTCTCAAGAAAATAACCTTTTTTAATCTTCCTTTGTGCTCTCCATTCTTCCATTCATGTCCTTTTTTTAATGATCTTCTAATCTTCATCGACTCCAACCATCAAATCATAGGCATAATTTATATATCTTTTTTCTATTCTCCAACAACCTAATTAATTTATTTTATATAAAACCTAACTCAAACATACTTATCTGCATTATTTTTCATTATTTATATTAAATAAACACAAAGATCTAGATAAATATAGATACTAAATAAATAAATAAATGTTTTTCATAAAAATATTTCTAAATCTATATTACATTTATATTAAAAAATTAATACCTTATCGATTCTTCTCCAACAAATTTTCTTTTGTCAACAATCCTCAAAATTAGTATTATAAATTAATATTCTTACATGGTGCATTTTCCCTCAATGATACATTATGTTTGGTAGCAAGGCTGCCATGTTTAGGATTATGATGTGTAAGATGGTCAATACTTTTTGAAAGTGAAAGACTAAATTGTCAAGAATGGATGGTTACAAATGTCTATGAAAAAAATTGATGTAAATAGAGGGTATGTGCAGGATCATCATGGAAAAAATAGGCCCTTAAGTGGTGAAAAATTCAGAAAAATCAGAGTTAGGCAACTTGACATAAAAATTTGAATAAGTTACCTATATTATTTCAAAAATATGTAAGAATAGAATTTGGAGAAAATTGAATGTAGTTTCTAAACTACTAGGTTTATTTTATTTTTTAAATCTATTTGATGAAAATTTGAAATTTCAATGCAGTAGTACTTAAATTTCAGGGAAAAAATAACTAGGTGTCTGTCTGACCACCCTAACCACAATAAAATGATAATATTTTTGTATAATCTTTTAGATATAAATAGAAGACTCATGTCCCGATGTGATGCATATTTTTTTGTAATTTTTTTTCCAAGTAAATAATTAATTATAATTTTTTTATTACAACTTTTAAAAAATATAAAAACTTGTATGTCTAACCACCTTAACTTGGTCAAAACTTCATGATTTTTTTTTTTTATCCTATAGTATGTGAAGCATAGAATGTGACACATGTTTTGGATTCAAAAAATGTGATACTATTTGAAAGCTATAGATGTTTTTCAATTAGCCTATCAATCAAGACTCTAGTCATAATTCAAATAGAAAATGAATAATAATTATTTATTAAATTCAAAGTAAAGCATAATTTATATTGGTGGAAAGCTGAGAATCTCCTTTAAAAACCCTTTTCATTTCATCAATTTTTAAAAAAATAAAAATCGTCAGCCACATACCCTACACATACCCATCATATCACCACTTTTTGGCCCATCATGATCCTACACATACCCTAGATATTCAAATTATGATGGTCAAACCCTTAAATCTTAAATTATAAGAGCTCTTTTCATAATCAAAATCTAAGATATAAGCATACAAAAAAGTAAAAAAATCAAATCAAATATTAAAGATAAGAGAAAGAATTATAAAGGTAGTATACAACACACATTTGCACATGTAGTGATTGCATATTGTTTTAACAAAAACATTGAAAGTATTAAAAGATAACTATTAAATAATTAAAATATCTAATATATTTAAAAGAATATAGTTTAATTAGTTAAACACGGTTGATGAGGCTGATAATATGTCCCTTCATTATACAATTGATCAAGGTTCAAATCTCTAAGAAATGTAAAATATTTGTCATAGTGTGTTATCTTAATTATTAGATATTGATGAATTTAGACTATAAAGATAAATCACTTCACATAAAAAATTGGTTCATTAATGTTCACCATATTGGATATTGATGTGCTATACACATAAACCATGTCACATTAATAGCTGGCATGGCATGAATATTGAGAAATTTAGGTTACAGATATAAATCACCTCACTTGAACAATTGTTTTGTGTTATGTTAATCATTTAATATTGATGAATTTAGAATATAGAAATAAATCACTTCACATAAACAGTTTACATGACAATGTTCATCATATCGGATATTAATGAATGTAGACTACACACATAAATCACCTCATGTGAATATTTGGGATGGCAAGAATACTGAAAAATTTAGGTTACAAATATAAATTGCCTGACTTGAACGATTGGCACAAGAATATTTGTGACTAGAGATAATTCATTTCACATAAACAATTGACACAACAATATTTGTGTTTACATACAAATGATTTCACATAAACATTTGGTACAACAATATTGGTGACTAGGGGAAAGTACCCATTACTTGAGCATGTTCCAATAGTTGTGATAGCATTTATTTATATAATGCCCAATATTTTTAACAATATTGGACCAATAGTTGTGACTTTATAGTTGTTAGTGTTGATGATGACTACTCATAATTAAATGACATGTATTCCTTAGATCTAAAAAGCAAAAAATTATGTGATGCCACATCAGCGCCCAATAAAACATGATGTAGATGCACAAGTATCAATCTCAGCCTTTTTGGGGCCTTTTTGGACACCTTGACAAAAAACATGTTGATGTGGCATCATCTTTGATGATGTGGCCATGAAACCTTAGTTATAATCAAGGGACTTGCCAAGTAAGCTGCTGTAAAAAATTGGGAGTGATTTGAAATTTCCATGTAGGATTTTAGGAAGTGCGAAGTTAGGGTGCTCAACTACTGGGTCCTCTCTCCCGAAGACAAATCATTTCATATAAACATTTACATAAACAGTTGGCACAACAATATTTGTGACTAGAGACAAATAATTTCACATAAATAGTTGGCACAACAAGTGTGTCTACGTACAAATCATTTCACATAAACAGTTGGCACAACAATATTTGTGACTTTAGGCATGAATCACTTCTCATAAAGAGTTGGCACCAAAATATTTGTGACTACAGATAAATCATTTCACATAAACAGCTGACACAATAATATTTGTGACTAGAGAAAAAAATCATTCCACATAAACAATTGACACAATAATATTTTGACTATAGACAAATCATTTCACATAAACAATTGACACAATAATATTTGTGCCTACAAACAAAAAGTATTCCACATAAACAATTAGCACAACAATATCTATCATATTAGATAATGATTAATGTAGACTACACATATAACTCACCTCATGTGACTAGTTGACATGATATGAATATTGAAAATTTTAGACTAGAGATAGAAATCACCTCACATGAACAAGTTAGCAAGACAATGTCTATCATAATGGGTGTTCAAAAAATTAGGCTTAAGAATCAACTTTGTAACCTCTTCTTGATGAATGTAGACTACATATATAACTCACCTCATGATCAGTTGACACTATATGAATATTGAGAATTTTAGACTAGAGACAGAAATCACCTCATATGAACAGCAAGCAAGACAATGTCTATCATAAAGGGTGTTCAAAAAATTGGGCTTGAAAATCAATTTTGCAACCTCTTCTGCATAGTCCATTAATTTAACGAACCTTTCCAAATTAATTTTACAACATATCAACTGTTTAAGCCCATTCCACATAATCATACAAAATTTGGCCATTGTCTTGTAGGGATGTCATGAACGAATTTGGTGGAATGGACACTCCAGTACTTGGCTCTCAGCCGAAGAGGTTTCAGCTTAAAGACTCTACTCCCATATCAGATATCGAAATCTCAACTGAAGTGGTTTCAACCTAAAAAATTCATACTCTCATATCAAATATTAAAATCTCATTCCAAGAGCTTTCAACCTAAAGACTGATAGTCTCATATCAGATAATTAAAAATCCTTCATGAATGATATAAAATTCTCCAGAAAAATAAAATAAAAAGAATTACGCCATTGCTTCACGAAGACCACTTTCAAAATTCTGTAGTTGCTTGCAGTCTAAACGGTGTTTCCCATTTGCAGGCAACTGTCAAAGCACCAAGGAAACGTGAAACGAACTAAGCATTTTATATTTTGTTGTCTTTGAACCCATATTAAGTCAGCTTAACGTGCTGGAAGCGACTGGACGAACGGCCTTTTTCATGATATATAAATCGAAACTTCACCAGAAAGCACGATAATTCTACCTCCTGACCAGCCATGAGAGTCCATTCCGAGTGGACTACAGCTACCAAAAGGGCCTCACCAGTTTTACTGTTTATCAAGAGCTGGACAAGTCCAACCAGGAGGCCGTGGCGTGTCCGTCGGGTCCGCCGGGCGGGTAGGACAGTCGGGACCCGCGGGACTGTGGGCGTGGGTCCCTGGTGTGGAACAGACGGACCGAGGACTCCTTCGGAAGCTCGGACTCTCTACCGACTAACCGGCTAAACCTAGAAACTTGGTATTTGACAGTGAAGGATAAAGCCAAAGAGAATCCACCATCACATCAAATCGCAGGCGATGTTCCCCGACACGCACGGACCTCATTCTTGTCGTCAAGATCGATGCCAACATTTTCTGACGGACTCGATTTCCCACTTAGCAACTTCGTTGCGAAGAATCTCACTACCTTCTTCAATCCCGCTACTTATTCTTGCCCACTCGTGGACACCAATTTTAAAGTTGAGTTCACTTTTATTTTAATCAGATTAACGTTGGTGGAACTATGGAGTTCACGAGTTCTTTGAAGAGCGATTCGTAGGAATGCAGTGGAGAAGGGGGAAAGGGATGACAAAAAAAAACAGCGTGCATCTTACTGTACTACCTACTCTCTATATATTTATTAACGAAATAGCTTTGATAAAAGCCTCTGTCGTGCTTGTCAGTGCATTCTACTGTGTATTTGTCACGGTTTAACTTTCACAATTGTAATTTGCACAGATATTGAGAGCAGACGTGATGGGCCCACCGCCACTCCAGTAGTAACCTCCGCAGGCACTGTCCATGCAAACAAGAATTTTCTTTGTTATCCATGCACGGATAGTTTTCCAATATTCAAACTACTTACCGGCCAAGATCTGCATTTTTATATAAATCCACATTGTTTAAGCAGTTCAGGTCATGGGTTCTATCTTTAATTTGTCTGTGGTGTGAATGAGGGTCTGTTGTTTATCTTTATTTTCTAAAGAACAATGTTCTAAATAGGTGAATTAAATTTCGATTTCTTTTTATATATGGTGGATGATAGTCTGTTGTACACCCCTGAAGAGATTATTGGAGAACTCACCCTCTAAAGAACAATGTTCCAAATCGTTGAACTAAACTTTGTATATATATCCACACTGCTTATTGGATTGTAAATCGGGGCATAGTGACAGGGCTTTCGTGGGTAGTGCCAAAACCATAAAATTTGAGAGCTGGAGAGCTACTTTTCTCCAGAATTTATTGGGGGACTCGCCTTCTAAAGAGCAATATTTCAAATTGCTGAATTAAACTTCAATTCCTCTCCATATATAATAGATGACAGTCTGTTGCACACCACTCAAGAGATTATTGGAGGACTCACCCTCTAAACAACAATATTCTAAATCGGTGAACTAAACTTTGATTCCCCTCTCTCTCTCTCTCTCTCTCTCTCTCTCTCTCTCTATATATATATATATATATATACACACATTGATTAGTGGATTGTAATCTGGAACTAGTGACAGGGCTTTGGTGGGTACTGCGAAAAACATAAAATCTGAGAACTGGAGAGCTACTCTTTCCTAATTTCCATCCCAAGCTTGAATTTGATGACAGTATGGCATAGTTGTACATTGTAAACATATGATTTCCACAGTCAATATTGTTATGGAGAGAAACTTTTAGATTTGACTGTTTCTCTTGCCGTGCTCTTCTAATGATGAATCATATAATTTGTGCTTTCCTAATGATGAATCATATAATTTGATCGGAATCATTGAAAGGAAAAAGTTCACATAATCAAATCCAAAAATTTCTTGCAATAATAATTGTACATTTTTACTATTAAATAACTTTTTTTCAAAAATCTTGACTGTAATTTTACACATGAATTTGTTTCTTCTTTACCGGACTGCTGAGTATTCCGAAGGCAACTTTGGATTGATAACCATCATGAAAAGATAACGTTACAGGCAAGGTAGATCCTCAAATTTAACTTTTAGTTTCAGGTACTAAATTTGATTGTCAAATAATGCTTGACTAATTAGAAAGGTCCTTTGTACTCTGTACAACTATGTTAGTAATGTACATACACCGAGTTCTCAGATTTTGAGAAATTATCTCATGACATGATTTTAATTGGGCGAACAAGTTGATCGTTAATCTCTTTGGATGTCATTATGACTACATTGAATGACCTTTTTATCTTGAGAATACTTGGATTTGTCTAAGCTCTTTTCTTCAAATTACATCATTATGATTGTCAATATGAATAATTTGACCTCTTCATACACATTTCAATAAATTTCTTTTTGTTCATTGTATTTATGTGTATACAACAAAAAGTTTTGGGTGTGTTCTTTTAAATTAATGTTTTATCTTAAAATTATAAGGTATTTTTTTTTAATAAATTTTAATTCTTTTTCAATAACATTTTTTTAGTAATTTATTTTTTATTTATTGTGAGAATTTTAGATTTTAAAGATGTGGAGTTTTTGTATTTTTTTTATCATATATTTAGTTCTAATAAGGATTTTATGTTTAAAGATGTGTAGTTTTTATATATTTTTATCTGTAGTTTTTATATATTTTTATCTTACATTTAGTTTTCACATTTGATAGAGAAAAATTAATGATTACAAATAAATTTGATCTATATTGAATTGGTTTTCACATTTTTAATGGAAATGAATTTGATCTAAATAAATGTTTAAAACGATTAACAATATTTTAAAATTATAGACCACAAAATATATAATCTAAAAAGGGTGAAATTTTTCTTTACTCAATCATCAAACCTCTCTCATTGATTGGTAAATATTTAATTTATTAAAATTGTACACTTTGTATATATATAGTTGTTCATTTTTTACTTTTCTTAATATATCTTACAACTTCCTAGAGATGTTTATTATAGACTCTCAATATACAGACTTTGAAGACTCAAAAAATTTCATAGATTTACATATCTTTTATTATAGAACCAAAGAAGTTAGGGTGGATTGAATCTTATTAAAATTAAGTCATGCTCATTGTGCTAAGTAGATGATTTAAGTTTTAAAACTTGATATAGCTATGAAAAAAAGTATGAATGATGATGAAGAAGCTTTAACTTGGCATTCTTATTGTGAGCTCTATTCTTATAATATTGTGTGGAATTTTGTTGCCCAAAACATTTGGAAAGCCTACGAAACTAGCAATTGCTAATTCATTTAGGATGGAGATAGTTTTTACTCTAGTCTCATCATTAAGATCATGAATTTAAGTTGTTATTAGTGTCTTTGATCTATATTTTGTTAGTGTGCTCTTCAATCAATTTTGTTACGTGGACAATAATGCTACTCAATATAATAATTCACATTTATTTGAAAGTAAATTATATTTTGACTTTTTTAACCAATCATATGAATAAATGATATATTTTTTTTAAACCAATCATACATAATATAAATTCATGCACAATCGACATTACTCCCTTCTTATTTGATCTTCCACCATTATTTATAATAAAATTTTATCATTAAAATACCATGAATGAAAAAATACGAATTTTGAAATGAAAGATTTGTACAATTTTTTACCACCTCCACCATGTTTCTTTAAACTGGCTCTCTTGATCAAATTTTGAATCCAATTTCATTTTAATGGGGCAATGTGGAGTCCAGTGATAAGACCCAACTCGCAATGTGAGATAAATATCTTCACAACTAAATTGGTATTAAGTTTCTTTATTTTAGTGAAAAGAATGGAAATGACAAGTTAGACATATCTTTTTGCTGGTTAAAAAGCCTTGACTTGGTTCTGAGATCAGCCTTATAAAAAGACTAGTAAATAGTTTATGTTTGCATAGGGTGGAAAAAGGATAATGAGGCCACTCGGCCCTGCCAATGTCCTGACCCTCAGTTCGATTTCAGCTGTTTTTCAGTGCTCTGGAAACCGTGCCATCCGTGCGTGTATGACTTTCTAGGTTCTTGCTCAATCAACAAGGTAAGAAACATGTGTCTTGCAGAGCCTGCAGAAGGAAAGAATGGCGGCTCCTTTGACTGCCATTGATATGTGTGACTGCACTGTATCCTATTAACCATACTACAGTGCCTCACTGCAGATGAAAACGACCAGAGGCCACTGCAAGAAAATAGCTCTATGGGTAAACGTGAGACTGAGAGGATTAGTTTTATCAATGGATTCTGAGCGTTTTGTTCAATAGTGATATGAAAGAGCTTGGCAGGTTTCCATTGAAATGGTAGAAATGCATTAAGTAGATATTTTAAATTAATAAATATGAAGAGATATTAATTTGGAGTTATTTTATTTAATTATATCAGATTTTCACAATTTATAAGTTTAATTCTTGTTGTTTT
>CM021107.1:490809739-491043073 GCA_007115665.2 Sequoiadendron giganteum
CTGATCATCAAAAACAAAGGACTTAGGCCAATTGCCTAGTATTTACATAAGATGACTCTCCAAATTTTTGTTATGTGTTTGGAGGTTGATATTCTTCAATCATCAACTTGGGGATCTTATCAAGCTGGCCTTGGGGTTCATTTTCTTCAAAATAATCCTCAGTACTAGAGGATATCATTTCCATTTCTTGTAACTCCTTTAGTTTCTATTCCATTTCTCTATTGATTTATCAATGGTGAATTCAACCTCCCTCTCTTCCATGTTTCTAATATATCATCATGAGGATATGGTATATGATCATACCCACCTAGATTTTATTTTTTTCCTTGCAAGACCAATATAACCCTCAGGATCAAATCCCTTCCTTGGTGCAAACTTCTTCATATTGAAATGTGATAACCTATCCAAACTTAGATCATACCCTTCCTTCGATAGCATAGTGAAATTTCTAAAGAACAATGTACTAGGAATAAATGACTATTTCTCATAGGCACTCAAGTTCATGAAATTGGAGTAATCCATTTTCCTAAAAATCTCTAGATATGCAATCCTATTTGGCAAAATTATTGGTAAATGGAAAGGTGTATCTTCAAAACCGTAAAATTTGATCATGGTTGAATCAACATATACTTATACTAGTTGCCCGAATTATAACCCATGGTTGATTTTCCATTAAAATACTTGAGCCTTAAGAATATTTTGATTTCATTGGATAATGAATAATCACAAGGGTGATTAAAAAAACCATAGTGTCTTGACAAATAATTCCTCAAAATAAACAAAATTGGAATTGATAAACCTAGTGTCCCAAATAGAGTTCCCTAGTTGCATAGGTAATGGATGACCCTCTTTATCTAATTGTATGATTCCCAATTCCTCTAGCCACATTCCCAGTTCTTTCCCATAGTACAATATCATGTGCATGAGAGGGGAATAGTGTTTAAAATTTAGTTTAGGAGATTCATTTATGATGGCCATTAGCCCTGAGTCTATCTCTCTATAAATATGTGAGGCATAATCAAAAGGTCTTGCATTGTGGCATTATATGTCGGTAGGAATTACCATCTATAGACATGAATTCAGAAGCCTCTATCCCCATTATTTGGCATATCGAGAAGTAAGTATATTTCAAATTGGGATTGAATAAATCAACATGAAAAGGAGGCCCTTCATTATCTTCAAGTGGAAAAAGATTTCCATCTTTCTTAGGCTTGTGCAGTGGTAACCTTTATCCCTTGTAAGTAGTATCCATTCTCCAATACTTCTTCTCCAAACTCTCATGCACTATAGGCTCATCACACAAAACATCTAAGTTAAAAAATTCACAAAGTGTGGTCCTAGATACATGTACGAAAGGCTCTCCTTGTAGGTTACAGATGGCTTTGAGTTTTGGGTTACAATGTTTAGCCAAAATTCTAATGAGCTCTACATTCACAAAGACATTGGGAACAACCAGTTTTCCTAAATTAAAATTTTAGGGGTTGCACACTTGTTCAAATCTATTTCTCTAATAGTAATGAAACATAAACAATTCATATCCCCTAATATGAGTCCATACATTGCCTATATGTTTGCATTTATCTTCTAATTTTTCTACATTAGCCCTCAATTGTGTGGAACTTCGGGCCTTTGGCCCTAAACCAAGCAATTTATCAATGAGGTCTTGGTTAAATTTTAATTTTAATTCTAGGCCCATTTCAATTTTTTGTTTCTTACTCTTGTATTGGCTACTCTCATCCTATTGCTTCCTACCTTTTGATTTTACAAAACTTGAACCTTCCATTTTGATCCTTCAGAAGGTGGAAAAATTGAATTGTAACTTATAAATTGGAGGAATACTCAATATTCTTACTTGTGTATTTTTGGTCGCACTGAATTCCTTGGCTCCTGCTCGATCTCCCGTCCTTTGCATTGCAAATTCTAAAAATTCTTCTGGTTCAATATTTCTTCAATAAGAAAATATTTACATAAGGTTTGTTTGTGCAACCATTAATGTATGCCACTAGAAATGAATGCAATGGTCTTCTTGAATTTTTAAATTTCAGATGTGCTTTTATTTGGCTCCACCTTTGTTTATACATTCATAATTGATCACCGAGACATAACTGAATTTCCTTTTGTTATGAAGTGTCCCTTTAGTTTTTCATCCTTGGTCGAGAAGACCACCTAATACTCTTACCGATATTATACAACTACCCTTTGTCTTGCTTTTCAACTTTCATTATTTTGGGGAGATAATTATGAAGTTTTCTTGATGTTAGGGTGGTCTAGAGCTTTAGAAATCATTTTACTCACAGCCCAGTTTCTTTCTAACAAATTATGATCATTCAGTGTTTCCATTGAGTTGACATGTACTATCATGGAGAAAAAAAATGCCTTTTCGATGATCTTGGTCTCCCCAATGTATTTATTTTATCACTTCATTCATTTGGATAAATTTGTGAGACTTTCCCCAAAAACCTCCTTCATTAGCATAACCCATATGGTGGGTGAGATCTAAGGGACTCATTGCGATTGTACATGTTTCTCTGATAGTTGTTCTCTTGATTCATCGGTGAAAGAAAATATGTTTCTTGCCAATGAAATTTCTATCGACGTGACTCACGAGCTTGACATGATTTGAAAAATTTGCTTTGATTACCTTGCCCATGTTGATAAGTTTTCATTAGTGAAATGATAGGAATTGTCCTCCCAATTATGTACTCTTGTTATCTTTGAGGTCTTTTGATGGCTATGACCCAATTCATGTCTTCCCGATATTGCAAAAAATGTTCAAATGAAGGGCTACAAATTGTTGATCAGAAAGACATACACATGACCTTCCCAAAAAGGACCAATTGCTCTTCAAATATTTTTCTCAACTATGATCAGAGAGATGCTAATATATTAAAGGACATGTATTTATGGTATCATATTTTAAAATGGGTTAAAATATGGATCGGGTCACACAAATCTCCACAATTTGTATTGATCATGAAATTAAGGTGTGGGAAATTTTTGTGGTATGTGAAAGGTGAGTGGGTGGAAGCCAATGAAAATGGGAGCTTTTTCTAGTCCTAATAGTGGTTGTGACTGGGGACTAATGAGTGTGAGATCATTGCAAGAATCCAAAATAATATTTTTTAGGCAGACCATGAATGAAAAATGGAATGAAATGAGAACCTAAAACTACTGTGCATGGAAATTATATATTTTAAGAAGTATCCTCAAGAATTGTCCATGCATTGGAAATTCTTGACCTTCTACTAGACTATTGTGCTTGGAAAAAATAATTTTAAGAGGTTTCTCAAGAATTGTCCATGCACTAGAAATTCTTAATCCTCTTTATGGTCTTCAAGAAAAGAAGTTCTTTAAGAATTGTCCATGTACTGACAATTCTTGTTCTTCCCTTGTCATGTTCTGAAGATAATATGAATCTTCACCACCCTTACCAACAATGACAAATGTTCCTCACCATAGAGCTTCAAATTTTCCATTCTTCCCTTTGTCTTGACTCCTACCATTCCACATGAGAACCATGTCATTTACTTCAAATTTTTTGTTTTTTCCTTTTTTTCATACAAGTATTTCATTTGTAATTGCATCTTCTTATTGTGTTGTTGGGCTTGATTCTTGAACTCATCAAGTTCTATTAACTCTTCCATCCTATTCTCCATAGGTTTAGGAACATCTAAATCTTCTTGCAAGATAAACTTACATACTGGTAAAAAATTATGCAAAGGGAGCCTAGCTTGAGTCCCATACACAAGTTCAAAAGGTGATTTTTTGATGGCCTTATTCACAGTGATTCTATCTACCCACAAGGCTAGTCTCAACTTGGAATCCCAAGCCCTTTTTTTATTATACAACATTATTGGTAGAGAGAGAGTATCATCAAGGAGGGGGATGTCTAGTCGACTGATGGTGTGTTGTGGTGAAAGGAATTTGCACACACATACACCTAGTTGGCATTATAATTGTATTTGCTTTTGCATAAATAAATTATGTCAATAAATTTCTTTCTCATCTTTAGTAGAAAAATAAATCGCCTTTATGTTTTATAGCTGCCATTTAATTAAATTGTTAGTTAAATATTAATATGCTCTTATTCAAATAAAAGTAGATTTAATTTATTTATATTTATTGGTTTTTATTAAAATTGTATATGAAGGAAACAAATTATATGTATTTATTATTTAGATAATTGTGTGTGGTAAAATAAATTGTTAAATTATGTTTAGTTATAAATATCTATGCATGAAATGAAATTAGAATTTTTTTTTTTGATAATAATAGAAATAAATAATAGAAAAAGAAAGACAAAAACTTTGAAATAAAACAAAAAGAGGAGAAAGAAAACAATAGAAAAATAGAAAAAGATTTAAATTTAGAAAGAAAAAAAACACAAAAACAAAGATAAAATAAAACAGAAAAAAGATAGAAAGAATGGATGTGAGAAATACAAGAAATTATTAAAAGGAAAGATTGTGGCAAAAGATAATTCTCACTCTCACTCTCATTCTAATCAAACCAAGCAACAGAGTCAAGAAAATATAGATACAATGCAAAGGAAGCATTAGGGAAACCAAGGAAAGAGTGAAGAATCTCCAAACATAGACAGCAATCTTCGTTTTATCCTCTCTTGATTTTATTTATATTTTGAACAATAATTAGCATGAATAACAGATGAAATATGTAATTCTTTTTGTTCTAAGTTTCAAATAAGCATAGGAACATCCAAATGTAGCCTTCTTGATCTTCTTGTGCTTTTATCTAAGATTTTTATTATAGATTTATGAAAACCTATGAATATATATGTACATATATATTTTCTAATATATAGTATGTATATAGATTTATATGACTATGAAACCCCTTGTTTGACACAAAATTTATGTTGTCATGTTGTTTAAACAATTATCAATAATGCATAATAGACAGTGATAAGAAAATGAATTCCTATCTTTTAATTTCAAAAGATTTCAATCTCCCAATTGTTGCTCTTCTTTTTTTTCCAAAGTTGATAGTGAATAATGGTCAAGATAACATCCTTTTTCCCTACAAAAAAGTCTGTGACCTTGCTTCCAATCCATTGGCAATAATTACTAACTACTCTCTAAAATTTGGTGCCAAAAACTCAATAAATGGAATAGTAAAAATGCCTCATATTAAAGATCTTTACGCCACTTATTATGGCTCGACCAAAATAGATTACATGCTCATCAAGCCACAAATCTTAGTGGTTGTTAACAAAAATATGGTTGATAGTTAAATATGCAATCAATTTCAGTTTGACCTACCACTTAGTGGCTACCAATATGCAAGGTAAAGATGTGCCACTATGTGGCCATAAACATGGCTTAAAAGCCAATTAAATCACCTTGCTTTAAGCCTTCAATGGAGGCTATAATACCTCTCAGAATTCATGCTAGAATGATTAGATTTGGAGCTTAAAATTATAGTTGAGCCCATAGGAAAGCATCAGGCTAAAACTCACCTTCTTCTACATTTTCTAAGGAGCATTACTATTTATATTGAACCATGATAGGGATTTGGGTATTTTCCCTCTGGTCAATGTTGGAACATATGGTTCCTAAACTCAGACCTTTAGTCTTGTTATCTTCATTTTATAATTTCTTTTGTAAATACAAGAAATGCAAATGGAAATCTTGCATCCAATGCGGCAATAGTGTAGTTCAATATGATGTATTAGGTAAATGAATACTAATACCCAAATCACAAATGGACTTAGTCAATTCACAAACTTATATTAGGTTGAGGGCTACCTCTTTCCACATAAGTGTGAAATCTTACCTGACTAATAATAGATGTCTAGATGGTTACAATTAGAATTTGTATGATATCTTAATGATAATTGATAATTGATATAATATTATGTATTGGATTTGTTTAGTAGACTTTAAGTTGAATTTTAATTGATAAATGAATCAGATAGTCAATACTTAAGTGGAACTGATGATTATCACTAAATCATGATGAATATTAAGATCATAGCAAATGATTCATTGTTGTCTCAATCATTGAAATGTGTTTTAGTTTATCAAGCCTTTTCTCTATATAATTATATAGGTGAATTACGAATCTTTCTTGCAGAGTAAATAGAGCTATTGATGTTATAAGAACGTATACTCATATAATATCTAGCTTATATATGTATTCACAAACATACATGAACTATACCTTCTTTATTTAATTCATTGGTCATATATCGTAATGACCTTCTTAAATGTTGTCCTATGAATTGGGGTTATGTATGCAACCTTTAATATAGGGGATGTTTTGTGTTATCCATTTATGAGTTAAATGCAAATTAAAAGGTGATAAAAGATAGTTACAACAGTGACTCAAAGAGGTAGTTATGAGAACAATTGAAAGGGTTATTTGGTGGTTTTGTTTGATGAAAAGTGGTAGCATTACATATGTTATTTTTTATTATATAAACAATGACTTGTCACTATTTCTTGTTTGATGCTTTATAGAGACATGTCTTTGAGGTCGTAAATCAGAATCCTAAAATGAATATCTTGTAAACTATTTGCAAAATAGTGGGGTTATCATTTGACATGTTTTTTATAAAAGGTTTCAGTTCTAGATAAATGTTATGTAGAGAAATAGAGTGATCCTTTGTAGTTTATTACTTTTGATTCAAAAATGTGTAGTGAAGTTGTAAATGATCATGTCAGAGGGTTAGTATGATCATTTCCAGTAAGGGTTTTCCAATGAGGCATTATGTAGCCAATGAGGCTTCACTAGTGAGGCATTTTGTTGCTAGTGAGGCTTTGCCAGTAAGACATTTCATTAAGCCAAGGAGGCATTTTTACCAGTGGTTTGTCATCCCTATGAGGGTTTTTCACTCATGAAAATAATTGTGTTATTGTTCTTTTGTGGAAGAATTTAGGATATTCTTGTTTCCTTAATTTGCATTACAACATTTGAATTTTTACATGTATTGTTATTGTGTTATCTTGTGTAAGCCTACTTGGCTAAATTTTGTAAAGGCACATCCTTGTGTTGATATACATATTGATTCATTAATGTACATAATACCATTTAAAAATAATGATGAATTTATTTAATTATTTATTTTTAGCACCATTACATAATCATCTTATACTATTTAACTATTTCAAGTATTGATTTTCTTATCGGAGGTTTTTTTTTAGTAAGTGAGAATTACGAACCTTCCATAAGCTCAACCAATCCTTCATAAATTTTAAAATAAATTCATCATATCTCAATAGAACTAAGTCCTCATCATTGGTATGGGAAATTTGACTAATAATTTATTCCTAAGGTTCATCCCCATCCAACTTAGCTGAATATTCTATTTTAGACATTCAACTTGCTTCTACAGGAACATCTCTTAGTTTTTAAAGTTGTATTTCATTTGGACACTCATCATTTACCTTTTCTATTCCAGGTTCTTCATTCTTGCACTCCACTTCCTCTTGGGCTGCCTCAACATTTTTTTCTGCATATTCTTCAAATCCAGTGCATGTTGGCTCCTCTATACTGCATCCCTCTGATGACTATTCCAAATGATTTTAAAATTGATTGATGATATAATCACATGAAAAACAAGTGAGCTCATAATGAGATGCATTATGCACTCTACACCAAATGGATAGGAGAAAATATTGCACACAAGCCACTACTTAGTTGATCCTTCCTTAACTAGATTTCTGAATGCATCAACTGTAACATCATCAAATTCTTCTTCCGACTCTATAAGAGCTAATTGTTTATGCATGTCCCAAAATAATTTTTCTCCTTGTAAATCCATTTCCATTTTGGCCAAAAAGATTAAGCATTCGAGCTCCTTGTGCATAGTGGTATTATGGATTCCACACTTGTTTGAAAATGCAAGTTGATATAGACTCTTGTTTAATGCAATCACTTATTTAATGGCTCATGAAGCTGAGCAATACCAATATGATGGATGTCCTTACAAAAAAAGATATAAAATTGGCCCCCCTCCATTTCAGCCCAATATTTTTTCATATTTTCATAAAAGAAAGTGATGTTTGAAAATGATTTTTTTCAAAGGGATTTTTCTTTGTTTGTGTGATGCCTCAACCTAGGGAACATTATACATAATGTCACCAAGAGAGGCATAGTGAAAATGTAATCATGTTGTATGCAAGAGAGGCAAGGGCTCATGTTGTATGCAAAAGAGGAAAAATGAAAATGTCTCATCCTGAACAACATTGTGTGTAATGTTTTCAAGAGAAGGAATTGCAAGAAAAAGAAGATCTCACAGTGAAATGTGAGTGGTGATGTATGCTCCCACTTTAAAGGAATTGAAAAACACCGTACTATGAACAATCTTTAAAGTAGAAGAGGAAAGGGAAATGAGAGCTTGTTTGGAAAGCCCTATGCTAAGTCATATGGTTTTTGATAAGCTACATAATGAGAAGGAGGGGTGCATGTCACATACAAGTCAACTTTAAGACATTCCATCCACATCCCAAGCTTGCTCTTATATGTTCATGAAATATTAATGACAAGTCGAAAGAGACAATGAAAAGTGACATACGAGGGAGGAAGGATAACTAACGTCTTACCCCCACTTAGTACAAGATAAGAGTGAGCCAAAAGGAATTGAGGGAATGCAAGGGAGAGGTAAAAATTAGTATTGATTAGAGGACGGACGTTCCCCCACATAAGGGAGAACACCAAGTTCCTTAAGATGTCAGATTTTGTTACTCAAGGCCTTACACTTTATGGTGTGATGACCATGAACTTGGTGGTAAGAACAAAAGGAATGGTTGTTGGAATATTTATTTCAAGTGCGAAGAGGAAGGGATATTGAGTGATGTTGGAGGAATCTCAACAAGATACCCTCTTGATCAAGGGTAGAAGGTGTTACTTTGGTTGGCAACAAGGAAGGATCTTGCTTAGTATAGGATGTAATACCTATGCAGGGCTTTATTTATTGTGAGATTTTGTGGATTCCTTTGGAGGAGTGTGTAAAATCAAAATCAAGAGGATGTTGTGAGATGAAATTGGTGTTAAGAAAAGATTCCTTTGTTGGTGTCAAAGGTTCACTTGTGAAGGTTGGGTTAGAAGGGTTATGAGGGATAGAGTTGGTGGGAGGTGAAGGCTTAGTGGTCTCAAGAAGAGGACAATAACAAAGACCATGATGTGATAGTCACTTGGTAGGCTCTATAGGAGTGTGGATACCTTGTTATTTAGCACCACAACCATTTCCACTATAGCCAAGTTGTTTCATGATCTCATAACCTTTTCCATAGAGATTTTTCAGTTTCTTGGGATTGGGTGATTAGTCATTATTTTATTCATTGGCTGAAGTAGGTGAGGTGGATGCATATGAAGGACCAACCGAGTCTTGTGTGGACAAGACTATGTATCCCTTCTCAGATTCTTTGTATTTGATGATCTTAGATTCTCCTACTAAAGGAGGGGTGAAGTCTAAGGAACCCCATTCATCATCTAAGAGCTTGGTGATTGGATCAAGATGTTGTTCATTATTTATGTGTTGTGAGGGTTCCACTTGGGTGGTTAGTGTTAAGGTATTGAAGTGATTCTCTTTGGATTTGTTAATGTGTAAGAAAATTTTTAGTTCGGGATCGACATCAAGTATCTACACTTTGTTATTAAAGATGTACTTCATCTTTCTATGAGGAGTGGAAGGAACTCCATTGATAGCATGAATCCATGGCTTGCCTAAGAGAAGATTGTATGAAACCTCCTGAGGCATAACATTAATTGTAGTATCTAATGTGGCCATTCCAACTGTAAGAGGGATAGTGATCACACCAAGCGGTTTGTTAAAGACATTGTCGAATCCTCTGACAAAGAGAGAATCGAGTTGGATGTGGGATCTATCTATGCCAAGCCTATCCAAAAGGCTCAAACTAGGCATATTAAGGGCAGAGCTAGTATCTACAAGATTTCTCTTTATCCCTTTTATTTTGTATTGAGAGATTACCATGAAAGAATCATTTTGATTTTGTACATCGAAAGGAGGGAGCTCACTTCGGTGAAAAATAATATCATTTATTCCATGAATAATAGCTTCTATATCATTTGATAGTTAATTAGAAGGGATAGAAACTTGTTGTAAGGCTGCTTGCATCATGTTGTAATAGTGAGGGGAGACTTTAATAAGGTCCCATAAGTAGATTTTAGTGGCAATATTACATAGTTGATCAACAAGGGCATACTCCCCAAGGAGGAAATTGAGGTGAGGGGTAGTAGGTAATATGGGATTATGCAAAGGTAAAGAAGTGGAGGGTGATGGTTGGGAAAGCGGGTTATTATGTGTGTAATGTGTATGGGTTGAATCCCTCTTGTGATATTTTGTCCTTGATGAAAATTTGTATTCCTCTGGCATCTTGGAGGTTACTTTCTCAATTGATCTAATTTTATGTTTGGCACATTTATTTCATTGATTATATTATATTTGGTGGCTTTGACATCTTGGCTCCATATGCAGATCTCAGTTGAGGCATTCTGGTTATAGGTTCTATATTCCATTATTCAGTTTGTTTTATTATAGGTTGATCAATTACAAGCATCTTGATATTCATCAAAGGTATATTCCTCCATTTTTCAGTCAGTGGCATGGGTATGAGGAATATTTTGTTAATGCTCTTGAAGCTCTCGGTATTTAGTTTTTGGCATATTATAAGGGTTTGATTACTATTGTTTTTAGGGTTTTAAGATACTCTTTGATCATTCCTTCTCTCTTCATACAGGGTAATTGGCATGGGATTATGGCTTTGTGAACTCTACATGAATTCAGTCTTTATCTCTTCACAAGGATTTGGAAAGTATTTATATTTGGACATTAAAAGGCATTGCAGATTAATGAGGTGGAAAATCGACCTTGGGTAAAGGTATTAAAATCATTCTCTAATTTTGATTTGAATTGGGTCTATTGTTTAATATTTATTTGGGCCTAAAAGTCGATAGCTGGTATAAAACTTGTCTTTGGTAAGACCACAGACATCAAAGGTCTTACCATGATACCGTTGGTAGTTAAGCTAGTGACTACGGTAGTGTAGTGGAAACTTTTAGCAGCAAGAAAAAAAACTACCACTACACCACGGGCTCTCATAAGGGAAACCACGATAGTGTGGTGGAAGTAGCTAGCGGCAAGCAAGACAACTACCACTATACCATGGGATGTTAGAAGAGTTATTGTGGTAGCACGGTGGAAAATGATAGCAGTTAGCAAGGAGCTACCACTATACTATGGGTAGTCCAAAGGGAGAACTCATTTGAGTTGTAATAAAATGATAAAGGTAGTAGAAATAGTAAGTGGTAATCACCGGTATACTATGGGTTCTCTGAAGGGAGACTGCGGCTGTGTGGTAAGAAAGTGGATATCAAATGATACAATTGACCTTTTCAATTTATTAATGATTGTCATCTTGGACTCCAAATATCTATCTTTATTTGCAAAGGATTACGATGTGTTTTCTTTGGAAGTTTAGGGAAAAAATTGTGCTTCACTTGTTGCAGGGTTTGGAACCATATTCTTGCCGCCTCCATGGAATCTCTCTCTCAGTCGTTTCACTCCTTAATCGATTATTTTTTTGCAACCCTTGGATAGCATATGGGGAAGCTTGAAATACCATCACCATGGTCATTTCTCTTGTCAGGTTCTTGGCATCGGGTGAATACTCGAAATTGCAATGTGACATGGGTTGCTAAACTACTTTGTAGTTCTAGTAAATTGTTCATGGCAAATTATTTTCTGGTCTTCACAGGTGTTCATCTATTTATATTTGTAGAACCATTACCTTTACTGAAAATTTTAAAATGTGATAAGTGTTTGCTTCAGCATGGAAGTTGAAGATTTGGTTTATTATAGATCTTATGCTATTTTTTTTTAGCACTTCTTGTGTAGACTGCTTGTGAGAACAAGTTTTAGTCTGCTTGTTATATTCTCGCAATGCTCTGGGAGTACTCTAGTCATAAGACCTTATTTAAAATGATCCTTCCTTCATGATCATGGTAAAATTTGTTATTATTTCTCGACCGTAGCATGGTAACATGATAATCATATTTGAGTAATTCTTTTGAAACAAAAAATCAAGCAACTATTGTAACCCTTCGTGGGTTGTAATGATGAAAAATGTAAAAAGAGGAAAACAAAGAGATTAGGGCTTCATCATTACAAAAAAATTGAAAAAGGAAAAAGAGCAGTTCTTTCAGGTGCTGAGTAAGGGTAATTATTCTAAAAAAAAAACTAAAAATTGGAAAACACGGTGTGTTGTCTGTTCTAGATTTTGTAACATGAAAGATTGAAAAAGAAAGAGTGAGAAAAAGAAAAAAAAAAAGGTCATATTAATGTAATACAGTTTGATGAGAAGTTGTATTGACACCATAACTATATTATTTTCCACAAGTTGTATCAAGATTTTATAATGAATGGAACCCTGAAGAGTCATTCTTGACTCTTGAGAATTCTATGCATTATCTGTCAAGAGGCACTTGATAGAAATAAGACAAAGAAAGATATCCTCTATATCATTATATGTGTAAGTGTGAATATGTGAATAAGATCAAAACACTTCTTAATAAGACATTATATCAAAGATAACTCAATTTGAACTAAATCAAAGCAGTAATCAAATGAAAGCATCATATTGTTCTCTATCCTCAAAGATTTATTAAATGAAAATTGCTCTCAGATTGTTAAGCACTATGATTGTTAAAATGACTATCTGAAGAACAAGATGATACTAAAATGCAATACTAGATGATAACAATGTAAATTATCATGTATGAAACAGATAATTGCAGCTACAAGAGGCAGCCATTGATGTGAAGCTTGATTGTTGAATTGCTTGAATGTTGATGCTTGATACTTGATGTCTGGATTCCTGCAGAGTAAGAGTGCAAAAGCTTGATTATCTGGATCCTTTTCTTGGTTCAATGAAGCTATATTTATAGATTTCCTGGCTGTAGAAATGCACAAGGAAAGCTTTGAGAGGCTTGGATTCAATCTCGAGAATTGGCTTGGATTCAATCTAGAGAATTGAATGGTGAGAGATGGAGGAGATTGAGAGAAATATGGAGATTGTCTCTACCCATGAAAACACCAGGCAAGAGAAGAGGAAGGATTGATGGAGGAGGATTGAGAGATCAAATTCCAAATTTGTCTCCAATTTTTCTCCAAAACTTCTTGTGAAGTTTCAAAGCATTAATTGTGACAAATTTAGACATAGATTAGACATAGGAAATCTAATTCATTTTTGAGGAAATGTAGATTGGAATATTCCTTATGCTCTAATTCAAATATTTTGATTTATTTAAATTAGGAAAAGGGAGATAAATAATTTAATAAAACGAACTATAGGATAGTTGTTTATTAAATTAAACAGAGGAATACAGTAATTAATAAATAAAGTGTTTTGATCTTTATTTAATTAATTTAGGATTGATGTGATAGAATAAAATAGGGATTTGATAATTAAATTGAACAAAGTATATAATTTTGTTTATTTAATTAAGATGAATTTAAATGTGAACTATATAAATAAATATTTATATTTATTCAATAGTAGAGGAGATTAGGATAATTAATCAAATAATTTGTATTTAATTAATCGGAATGTGCCAAACCAATTTTAGGTGTATACATTTTGCCCCTCTTCGAAGTGATGTGTTTACGCATTGGTTCGAAGAAAATTTTGCTGCTACTGCTAGGATTGATGATTTCAAAAAAATAATTCCGTATGCCCCAGACATGCCCTAGACATTTGATTTGCAGATGATTTGATGATAATATGCCCCCTTGGGAGATAAATTAATGATCTAATGATTTTTAGGATTTTTCAAAAATTTGATGATTTGATGATGATTTGATGATGATATAATTTATCTCCTAACAAAATGATGAAGAAATAGAGCCCTCAAATGAGTTTTAATTAATTTCATGGATAAAATTAATCAAAATGTAATAAAATCCACCAAAAATTATAAATAGTGCAAAAGGTCATTTTCAAAGTCATAATTTGATTTTTGAGATCAAAAATCTTTGTGATAAAGACTATTCTGCCAACTGGAGGAAGATGCCTATCCCCTACCACACTCACCGATTCGAGCGCGTTCGATGCCATCGATGACCGCCTATATATGGACCTTCGGTATGTACCCCTTGACCTCCTCGTACTTCATGATTTTTTTTTAATGCTTTTTAGGTCGTAGGCATGTCTAGGATAGTTTCAGCGCTTTGAAGCCACTCTTTAGCACTTACATCCCGATGTAGCGCTTCCAGTAAGGAGTTTAGCGCTTTGAGTTTTAGCACTTGCATTGAAAACTCTAGCGCTTCAATGTTGTAATGTAGCGCTTTGAAGCCGGATTCTAGCGCTTTGGGTCGGTGAATTAGTGCTTTCAAGTTTCAAGGTCTGTTTTAGCGCTTCTGGTAAAGTGGTGCTTTGACGGCCTGTTGTAGCGCTTTGATGCGAAAAAGTAGTGCTTTAGGACTTTTAGCACTTCGAAAGCATGTTTTAGCGCTTCTAGGTGCTGAAATAGCGCTTTCATGGTTTTAGCGCTTTGGGTTCCTGATTTAGCACTTTGGAAGCCTGTTTTAGCACTTCGGGTCATAAATGAAGATTTTGACTTAATGAACCCTGATTTTGCGAATTTTGATCATGTCCATTCTGCGGATTGGTATGATTGATAATCCAACTTCTTGATGTTGGATTTGATGATTTTAAAATAAGACTAACTCTCATGATAGGCAAGAAGAAATCCTATTTGTGATGATCCTCATGATAGGCGAGGAAATGATTCAATATCTAATAAATCTCATGATAGGCGAGATCTAGATAATGTTTTGATGAACCTCATGATAGGTGAGGTTTGATGTTCGCCTATGAATTTTGATCAAAAATTCATACCAAAGCTTTTGAAATAGACTGATAGTAGAATGACCTCTGATTCCTTGACATAGTTCACTGATTGTAGATTTTTTCATTATACTGATAGGAGGATCTGGGTACTCTCCAAATGCGAGAGAGATTTCTGCAGATGACAGATTTGATACCGCACTTGACACCGGGTGAGCTTCAAGTGATAGGTCAGTGTGGCCTCACGAGTTTGCTTGATAAGCCCCAAATTAGGATTAATCGGGGTTTGTTAACCGCGTTGGCTGAGAGGTGGCATAGAGACCAAAACACCTTTCACCTACCCACCGACGAGATGACAGTCACACCAGAGGATGTGTGGCGCATATTGCGTATTCTGTTCATGGGGGAGATTGTGACATATGATTCTCATGGGACTAGCAGTAGAGATGCTCTCCGCAGAGTATTTTAGGATTAGGCCATAGTGGGTCCTAGCATTCGATGGCGGAGGATTGCATATTCTTATGCTACACTACTAGTAGTGTTAGCTGGATTCATTGGAGGATTCCTTTTCCCTGATCGCAGGTCAAAGGGATTCCTCGTTGGCTGGGGCAGGACTCTAAAGAGCATGATGGTACATGGTACCACATATGTATGGGGGATGTGCATGTTAGCACATCTTTATCATGATCTACATTCGGTGGTGTACTTAGATGCACGTAGTCTATCTGCTAGGATGACATTGCTACAAGTGTGGGCTTGGGAGCATTTTTCTATTTGTCAGTTGTTTCCAATTGCAGACAGACCAGCCGACAGGCCATATGTTTTCTGATACAGTGGTTGATTTACGCAAGCCCGGATGGGCAAGTTAGAGCACTGGAGATGGGTGTTTGATGATACTGAGACAGTTATCTAGTGCCCATACCTTGACTGCGAGGAGTGGGATGAGGATGGTGCAGTGTTGGGGTTTTTGTGTGATTCTATGTACCTCATCGGTAGGATTCCATTTGTTTTAGAGAGATTCTTGCTCCATCGGGTATACAGACAGTATGGCATTGTTCAATGCATGCCACAGGGAGTAGCTCATTACACCAGGCGATAGATGGATGTTCCTAATTGGGGTCCAAATCTGTCCTATGATGTTCTTGTGGAGGGGTACAAAGCATTACAGCCATCTCCCTGGGACATGCGGAGAGATATCTTTGAGGCAGTTGTGACAGAGGAGTATGCAACTTGCTTGGCCTTAGTCCCCCATCCTCGCATTACAATTCTTGATGAGCCAGCACCTTTACCTGTAGTGGAGGATGTGGCCGAGGGTTTTGCTGACAGTGGGGGTGGAGAGGATTCCTCATCCGGTCGTAGCTCAAAGAGCAGTAGTGGTGACAATAGTAGCAGTGATGACAGTGATGGCGGGAGTGGAGGATATAGAGGGGTAGGGCTAGACTTCAGCAGTGCACCTTCTTCTAGTAGGCCTCACAAGAGGCAAGTAGTGACAGTGTCGGCAGGCGGGCAACAAAGACAGATAGCTGGGCTTCAGGCATAGGTCTAGACTTTACAGGCACAGTTGGTACAAGCTCGGGGTATGCTTGTGCAGACTCAAACACAGATGCAGGCCCAGGCACAGACTCACGCACATGCCTTAACATAGGTATAGGGGCAGTTAGCCGACATGCAGACACAGGTTGATACCCTGACAGTCGAGCAAGACAGTGCTTGACAGATTGCCGAGAGAGCACAGGAGACAGAAGATACCCTTCAAAGATTGGCCGATGGCACCTCCATTGGTGATTATATGAGAAAGGTTCTATGGGTTGGCCGAGAGGTAGAGTTCTATCGAGGTCGATATCATGATGCAGTGCCTGCCGAGCGCCGAGCTAGTTATGCCCCGTCGAGATCTAGACGGACACACACACAGACAGTCAGTGAGGGGGTGACACAACCTCCACGCAGAGATTCTAGAGATCCGGGTCCTTCTGGGGGTGGTGATGGTACAGGTCCCATTGGGCCTGCTCACTCTGGCAGTATCAGGGCATAGAGGCTATTGATGATCCTCATTGATGTATTTTATATGTATTTTTAGACTTCATTGTATACTTGACACTTTATGATATATATATGAGATGCATTTGATGTGATATGATGATGGTTTCATGATTTCTATGTGATGGATGCTTTTATTATATGAATTTGTGATGATTTAAATGTGATGGTGTATATGAATGATTATTTATTTTAATGCAATGATGCAATGATAAATGCATGTGTAGAATATATGATATATGGATATATGATGTGATGTGATAATATGTATGGATGTATGGAATGATCTTATGATGGATGATCTTTGATGGGTGTAATGATGTGATTTTATTTATTAAATGTATGGATACATGATTGTATAAATAATATAATAATAATGATATAATGATGTTTTATGATGTAGGTGATAAAAGATGTAATGAAAGTGATGATATAAATGCATGATGTATTTGATGAATGTATATCTATTATGATGCAAAAATCTATATGGATGATGAAATGATTAAAAATTTAATGATGAGATGATGATTTTGGATTTTATGTCAAGTATACTCGGTCTTATTTGTAGATTAGATAATCATTGATTGGAATCCTTTATGCAACAAATACTCCGCAGATAATGAATTTATTTTGAATGCAATCTAATTTAATCATGCAACGATATGCAAAACAGATGTCTTTTTAACAGTCTTTTTGTGCTTGGTATCATCATAGAGCTTTTATTGGATATTGAAAATGAATACAAGCGTCAATCGTATGTGTTAGACCAATGACAACCTGAGTACTAATTTCATGATTTTTGATATTGTAATCGAACACAAGCATTGAGGTATAATTGAACCGAGATGACCTGAGCATTCATTGTGTAAACAAGCAGTGATTAATCATTTCAATGTGTGAATTCTGAATGTCATCTGTGATACATTTGCATAGCACATCCCCCGAACATTCACACATTTATATGATTAACATACAGACAACAGACAATAAAAAATATAATTCTTTTTCCTTGTTTCTCTAGTTCAATACATCATTGAGTTACTCCAAAGAAATGATAATCAAAAAGTACAATTTATCCATTGTTTACTTAGAGTGTTCCATTCATTATTCAGATTTTAGATCATCCATCCTGATTTTGACATGTTTTTGGATTTTTGAGATTTTTGACTAAAAATAGCTAACCCAGTAACCTATCTTAGGGGTCTCGGGGGCTGATTTAAGATTAGCCTTGCCTACGTTACACACACAGAGACCACGTAGTTCAACTGACACAGACCTATATTTTTGAATGTTGCTTTTTCAGACTTACCTTTTTTACATGTTTTTGGATTTTCAATATGATATGGATGGTTGATGCCTTCTGACGATGATTGATATTGTGCTTTGATTTTTGTTTTTGGTTTTTTTTTTATACTGTTGTGTTGACCTTTGGTGAAATTGATACGTTTGTATTGCCCCTATTGATATCCAGATGTTGTCCTCAAGCTATGAGTGATATGTTGACCATGTGACATTGTTTGATAATGAATGTTACGATGGCCAGACGAATGATATGATATGAATTGATACTGACTTTCAGATGAATGATCCTGACATATATCAAATAGATGGGAAAGTTGATCTTATATTCACATACGACGCCTGTTTCCAGGTTTTCACCATATGCTTTGATTACACCCTTTGTGTTATTTTTTATTTTTATTTTTAATTTTATTTTATTTATGTGTTTGCCAAGATGCCTGTTTGCCAGGTTTTCACCAAGGAAACAATTTTCAAAAGTTTGCCCCATGCACTAGGAGTTTTAAGCATAGAACTTTCTGAGATGAATATTGTTGATAGGTTCATCAAATAGATCCCCTTCTGATGTTGATAGCTGAAATGCTTCTGATCCATATACTGATGTGATGACAAAAGGACCAAGCTAGTTAGGTTCAAATTTTCCTTTCTTCTCTCTATCCTGCTGTTTCCTAGGGTTTTCCTTTAGTACCAAGTCTCCAACCTAAAAGACCCATAGTTTTACCCTGTGATTGTAACTTCTTGACATCCTCTATTGATAAGCTGTTAGATGGTTAACAGCTTGTTGACGACACTCGTCTAGCAGTTCTAGTTCCTGCAATCTAGATACCTTATAGGCTTCATCTGAAATGACACCTCTGAGGGATACACGAAGGGATGGAATTTCAACTTCAATGGGCAATATGGCTTCTGATCCATATACCAAAGCAAATGGTGTAGCTCCCGTTGGTGTTCTGATGCTTGTTCTGTAGACCCATAGTGCAGGGTTGAGTTGAACATGCCAATCACGTCCAACATCGTTAACCATCTTTTTGAGGATTTTGAGTATGGTTTTGTTTGAGGCCTCTGCTTGGCCATTTCCTTGAGGATAGTATGGTGTTGAAAACCGATGTTGGATATGAAACTTATCACATAGTTCTTTGACATCATGATTCTTGAATGGTCGTCCATTATCAATGATAATGGATTGAGGGATTCCATACCAACAGATGATGTAGTTCAAAATGAAAGAGGAGATCTACTTTCCAGTGATGGTAGTAAGAGGTACTGCCTCAATCCATTTAGTGAAATATTCAGTAGCCATTATAATGAACTTGTGTCCATTAGATGAAGAGGGATTGATTTTTCCTACCAGATCTAGGCCCCATTGACAAAAAGGCCATGTTGTTGTAAAGGGTTGCAGTTCCTATGCTGATGCATGAATCAAATTGCTATGAATTTGACATTTTTGGCATTTCTTGACAAATCAATAGGATTCTTTCTCCATGCATGGCCAATAATATCCCAACCGAAGGAGTTTCCTAGCAAGAGTTATTCCACTTGAGTGAGTGCCACAAATACCTTCGTGAACCTCTTGTAGGGTCATTTCAGACTCGTTGCATTCTAGACATCGGAGTAGGGTACCATCAAGACCTCGACGATAAAGTATGTCAGCTATCAAAGTATGTCTTGCGAATTGGCGGATGAAGTTTCTTTTTTGGTTCTGGGATAAATCAGGAGGAAGAACATCATTTTTAAGATAGGCATAAATTGTTTCATAGATGGAGGTTTCAGTGTTTTCAATATGGAAAATGGTAGCTGATTCTGGATTGTAATGGGAAGGACATGATATTTTTTCTGCCATAAACTCATAACAAACATGTTTCTCTGGCAATTGTAGTAGTGAAGCAATTGTAGCCATGGCATCTGCAGCTTTGTTCTCCGCCCTTGGAATTTGATCAAACATGATATTGGAAAAAGACTATTTTAGATAATCTATTTGTTGTTTGTAGGGCATCAACTTTTCATCTTTTGTCTAATATTCATCATTCACTTGACAAGTGACTAGTTGAGAGTCCCCATATACTTGTAAGTCTTTGATATTCCACTGAATTACTATTTTGACCCCAATAATCAATGCTTCGTATTTTGCTACATTATTTGTACATTGGAACATGAGTCTATAGGATTTTGGAATTGTGTGTCCTTGGGGAGAGATGAACAAAATCCCTGCTCCTGATCCTTGTTGTGTGCATGATCCATCAAAATATAGTATCCATTGTTGTGGCATTGCTGTCATAATATCTGTATCTGGAAATTCCATTGTCATTGGGTGATCATCTAGTAGAGGAGCTTCAGCTAGCTGTTCAACAATTGCTTGTCCCTTGATTGCCTTTCTCTCGACATATTGGATGTCGAATTCAATTAGAAGCATAACCCATTTTTCCAGTCTACCTGTTAAGGCAACTTTACTTAGTAGACACTTCAAAGGGTCGATCTTTGCAACTAACCTGATTGTATGAGTCAACATGTAGTGCCTTAGCTATTGAGTAGCAAACACCATTGCTAAGCAAGACTTCTCTATAAATGTATAGTTTATTTCATAACCATTTAAAGTTCTACTGATGTAGTAGATGGCGTGCTCTTTTCCTTCATTATCCTCTTGTGCTAAAAGTGCCCCCAATGAGATATATGTTGTAGCAATATACAATATGAGGGGTCTACCCTCTGTTGGTGGCATGAGAATGGGTGGCGAAATTAGATATTGCTTGATCATACTGAATGTTGTTTCACACCCTTCATCCCAATTGAAAACTATATTCTTATGCAATAGGTGATTGAAAGGATGACTTTTATCCGCTAGCTGAGAAATGAATCTTCTGATTGACTAGAGCCTTCACTGCAATGATTGGAGTTGGTTGATATTCTTAGGAGGTGGCATCTCCATTATAGCTTTGACTTTTTCTGGATCCACTTCAATGCCCTTTTATGAGACAATGTACCCTAATAGCTTATTGATGTAACCCCGAAGACACACTTCTTAGGGTTTAACTTGACATTGAATTTCTCCATTCGTGTGAAGATTTTGTCGAGGATATGCAAATGTCCTTCCCTAGTAGTATATTTTTCCAAGATGTCATCCACGTAATCTTCCATGAAGGTGTGCATCATATCATGGAAAATAGTCGTCATAGCTCTTTGATATGTAGCTCCTGCATTCTTTAGACCAAATGGCATGATGTTCCAGTAGAAGGTCCCTCATGGACATGTGAAAGCTGTATTTTCCTAATCTTCTAGAGCTATTTTTATTTGATTGTATCCTGAGAAACCATCCATGATTGATAACATGGCATGTCCAGTTGTTAAGTCTACGATGATGTCAATGTTTGGTAGTGGAAAATCATCCTTTGGACATGCTTTATTTAGGTCCCTAAAATCCATGCAGATTCTGATGTTGTTGTCTGGTTTTGAAACCAGTACTATGTTTGATATCCACTCAGCATAGTCTATAGACCTTATGAATTTAGCATCCAATAATTTCTTTAATTTTGACTTTACCATTAATGCAATGTGAGGATGCATTTTTCTTAATTTTCGCTTAACCGGCTTAATTCTTGTTGGCAAAGACAAATGATGCATAAGAAGATTTGGATCTAATTCTGGCATATTAGAATATATCCAAGCGAAGTTGATGCTTCTTGCTTTAAAGAAATTGATAAATTCCGGTCTCTCTTGATTAGTCATTGATTCTGCTAGATGCAGAACTTTTGCCTTCTCTTTTGTGCCAATGTCCACCGATTGTGTAGGTTCAACCAGAACTGATGATCACTCAAGATAGTGTTCTAGGAGAGTGTCAAATCTTCCATCCTTCAGTGCCTCAGAAAGGTTTTCACCGTTGGATGCGTTTTTTATTTTTACTTTTTCGAGATCTAATGCTGCCATAGAATGGTTTTTACCATTAGATCTATTTTCCCTGTTGTCAATTTTGCAACTAGAAGATTTGACACCCTCCTGCTAAGTCGTATTGTTATGAGTATTATAGATAGCATTTGTATCAGGTCCGGTATGACATAGGAAATGCACGATGGCATCATCATTTGCAAATTTAGGTATGGTCAATGGTTTGTTCGGTTCCCAATCAATAAGTTCTGGATGGATTAATGGCATGGTGTCATCGGATTGATTTAGGTCAATGGAAGTAAGGGTGAGGACAGAAACATCGTCATAATCATTTGTTTGAATATCGAGATCCATGATGGTACTTTCCTCCAAATTGTCTAGTTTGCTCGAGGTTTGTTCGTCCTCACTTGAATCATCGATATTTAGTGACTCTCCCATGATTGGTCTAGACCCAGAGCCTTGGCCCTCCTCACATGTGGGTGTATATTTTTGGATCACATCGACTGGAATATCAATGAAAAGTAGATCACAAGGTAATGCCCACTCATATTCATTTGAGTCTGTTTCAAAACCATCTCTAAAGTGAAGGATATTTTCCATAGCTGTCTTTGTTAGCTCCTGCTTCTCTTCTTCAGAGTATCCTAGTCCTAGTTTTTCTTTTGTGTGGAGAGTGAGAGGTGTGATAGGTTTTGAGATTCCCTCCTTTCTTAATCCAATGGGTCCTTGTCCTTCATATCCCATTTTTTCTAAAATAGCCTTTCCTTTTCCATATTTGTCTGTGTTGATGCTAATAGTTTTGATACCGATCTCTGATGTTGATGTTTCTTCATCCTTGTAAAGCCAATCCAGGATTGCTTTATTGTCTGTTTCATCTGTTATGGTTCCGGATTTTACAAATGTTTCTTGAAGAACTATGCTAGGTAAAGATGTTGGAGGCTTGATTAGTGATGGTTGACCATATTTCCTAGGAGATGGCATTAACTGTGATAAGTTAAGCGATTGCTCCATTGAGTACTATCCCATTCCTTTATTTGTCAACTGAACTTTCTTTTGAAAGTTTTCTGAAAGCGAAGTTTGTGTATCCGGATTGTTTGTTTCAACATGACTTGTTTCTTGTTCTTTACCTTTCTTTTGCACCCACTTGGTAGTGATGCTTGGACTTTGTTCGTTTTTGGATGATGATGAACTTGAAGCTTCTTTGTTATGAGGGACAAAGGTGTCTTGAGATATTGTTAATGTGTCACAATGTTGTGAATGATTATAATCAGTAGCTATAATCACCTCTTGTCCATTTACTAGAAACTTCAGGCATTGATGGTATGTCGAAGGTACGGCCTGCATTTCATGAGTCTAGGGTCATCCTAAGAGTATGTTGTATGTAAATTCTCTTTCTAATACTTGACATGCTATATGATTCATCATGGGTTCCACTTGAATCGGTAATACAATCAAACCTTTGGAAGATCTTTCCTCCTCATCATATGCTTTGATGGTCATTTTCCGTCGAGCATCAATAGCGTCTTCGGAATATCCTAGTGCACAGACTAATTTGAGGGTGCAAATGTTCAGACCAGCTCCCCCATCTATTAGAACTCTCTTAACATGATGATTCTGGATAAATACTTCGATATGCAGTGTTGTGTTATGTGGATGGTTTAATGAGACATCATCCTATTGAGAGAATGACAGACAATGCGGGGTAGTCAGATGTCCCACCATAGCTTGGAATTGACAAACATCCAGATTATTTGGTACGATTGTGGCAACTAATGCTTGTTTGAGAACTTCCTTATGTGATGGTGATAACTTAAGGATTTCCAGTATCGATATTTATGCAGGGATGTTTTGCAATTGATCGACAATATTATAATGAGATTGAGGCGTAATCGCACATTGAGATCCTACGCCTTTTAATACTACCTTGGCTTGCCTCTTAGTCATGACGTTTGCCGATTGATGTGCTTGATTCTCACGGAGGGTGTTTTGCATTTGATTGATAACATCATAATGTGATGGAGGGGGAACTACATGTGTGGAGCCAATTCCCTTTAACATTACTTTGGATTGTCCCCTAGTTAGCACATTGGCGGGTTGATGTTCTTGATTTTCTCTGATTTTTAAGACATTTATTTGATTATCAGAGTTTTGTACGATAGGTAGTAAATCCAAAGAGGTAATCTTGTTGGTTTTGTTTTCATCAATGTTATCACCAGTTGCATGATCATGTTTGACTTCGGATAGACAAAGGATTGTTGTGTCATAGACATGATTAGTGTTCTTTCCTTTGCTGTTTAAGGATGATGCACCTTTGTCATAATTTCGCAAAGGATCTTTGAAGGCCAAATGATCATTGTTATTTTGAGGTCCTTCTACATACACTTTGTTGTTGTCCACCAAATATTGTACTGCATGTTTCAATTTCATACAGTAATTTGTTTTATGACCCTTGTTATTATGATAGTTGCAATAATCAGTGTGATTCCACCATGATGGTTTGAATTTTGGATCCCAGAACCTAGCTTCACGTGCAGTGAGAAGGCCTTTGGTAACTAGTTCCTTCATTGTTGATTCCATTGTTTGACCCAAAGGTGTGAACCTTCGTCGATTTGACGGTTTTTGATACGACTGTGGTTTTATGAGTTCATTACTTTGTAGGGTATTTGACTTGACATTTTGTTCATTGTTTTGATTCTTTGATGTGAATGCGGTCAAATTAAAAACTGGTTTGACGTTTCGGGGATCGTTTGTTGTCTCATTTGTATTTTGGTTCTTTTGCCAAAATTTTGGCTTCTCACCGCTTGAGTATTGATTCGAGGAGTTACTTGTGTTGTTTGTTTTGTCATTAAAATGCTTGATAACCCCTCTCTCGACTAATGCCTCTTTGATCTTAAGACCATTTTCTATCACTTTCTCAAATGTGGGAGGACATTGTAGTTCCAATCTATAACTCATTTCTTCTGTCAAGTTTTCAATGAATAATTCCATCTTTACCTCTTCAGGAATTGATCTAGGATATCTAGTGAACAAGTGTCACCATCTTTGGGGAAAAGAAAAGAATGTTTCTCCTTTGTTTTGTTTCAGATTGTAAAGATCTTTGATAGTAACATCGTGTTGGCTGTTGAATGAGTACTAAGAAATAAATCTATTGACGAGTTCCTCAAAAGTTTTGATACTTGGTTTTAACTTCGAAAACCATTCCATGCATGATCCTCCCAAACTCCTTGGGAATAATCTCATTAAATAAGTTTCCTCTTGGGAAAACTCCAGACTCATTGTTTTACATTCTCTGATATGATCAATTGGATCCGTTCTTTTGGAATCTCACAATGTCTAGGGAAAGGTATCAAGCCAATCGTTGCGTCGAAAGGATAAGGACAAATGTCCTGCATCACATATCTCTTGGTAGTCCCTTTCATCATATCTTGTATTTATTGTTGTAACATTTGCATTTGTGATGTTAAAGTGGCAACCAGATCTATTGTTTGCATAGGTTGTGGTATCTCATTGTTATTTATTTTTGGTGTTTCTTTCAAACGGTTCACATCAAAATCTTTTGGAAGTTTTGCCCTTGATTTGGCTAACATTAAAAGATATTTTTCCATGTCTTGTTCTAGAATTTTCTCCATAAATATGTGAAACTTGGGATCTTGTTGAGCCACTTGGATATCTTCGGGAGTTATTTTTTTCTTGTCATTGCGGTTCAGATTATTCCAAGGATTATCTTTTGCCATTTCTTGTGATTTTAAAATTTCTTGCTCTAAGAGTCTCTGTTTTTGGTACCTAGTCAAGATTGGCATACAAATTTTTGCTCTTTCTTCTGAAATGTTGATCTTTTGTGCGAGATAGTGTCAATTGAACCTTTTTAAACAAAGTCGAATAAGATGACTGATCTTATTTATGAGACAATTTTTAAAAAGTTTAATCACTATACTTTGTGTCATGATGAAGGATGATAGTATCCTGATAATGAAACTTCAGTATAGTAATTGATTGTGTATTTGATTTCTGACACTTGTGATTTGCAAGATCTTGTTTCAGTTGATAAGTTTGGAAATTTGTATAAACTTTTCTGACTTTGGTTCCTAGACAGTGATTCTGATAAGAAGAAATTTGATTCTAATGAAAAATGGGGATAAAATGACAGACTGAAGGACTAATAAAAAATTTGAGCTCTCTATTTTAAAAGCGCTAAAACAAAGACTAGAAGCACTATTTCCCATAAGTGCTAGAACAGAGTCCAAAAGCGCCAAAATAGGTGACAAAAGAGCTTTTTGACAAAAAGCGCTATAACAATGCCTGGAAGCGCTACTTTATAGAAGCACTGAAATAGTGCCCAAAAGCGCTGTAGAATTTGATGAAAGCACTATTATACCAAAAGCGCTGTAAAATAGAATGGAAGTGCTGAAACAGTGCCCGAAAGCGCTATTTCACAGAAGCGCTAAAACAGTGACCAGAAGCGCTGAAACAAGTTTTTCCAGAATGCTTAAAAACCTAAATTTATGACTCTCTATTGTAAAATCTAATCAGGCCTTATGGCATACTGTATTAGGGATTGCGGAAGATAAGAAGGATGAATCTGTTGACTACAGTTGTGGAATTGTGTGAGAGCTCTTCTTCGAAAGAAGGCTCGTGAATAGAGCGGTTCTATCGCGTAATCTAATGTATGACCTCTAGCAAAATCGTGGTATCGGTGAATGAATGTTTTATGTTGTAACAAGAGTTTCCGATTTTGATATTGAAAATGTTGTCTCCTCAATCTATTTCTATAACTGAGAGGTTTCTTGGGTTTTGTGACTTTGATTTTTCTTTTGAGAGTGGTGGACTTCCACTTTCGCAGCATGGATTTTTTGATTTGTTTTGACTTGATGTTTGTAGAATGATCTTTAAATCTGATTTAAATGAATTTGTGAAAACACGGCAAGCAATTTTGAATAAGTGTTTTAAAATTGAAAAGATTGTGTATGTTCAAAAATCACAAATGATCTTTATTGATTTTGGATGGGTTGTTTTAACAATTTGTACACAAATCAAACAGACTCACACTTAAGGACAAGTAGGTCATCATTATACTCACAGCCCACATCTTGAATTATGTTGACTCACACAACAGTCTCACCCCCTAGAGGGCGCCTGTGTTTTTGTCGTTGTCGAGCGCGTACTCAAAGTGACGGAAGTGGATACCGAATCCCTTGAGCAAGCGGTCCTTAGTAATTATATGGTGAGTGTCTTGGGGTTAGATTCTTCCCTCACCTTGCATTGCAAGTATGACAATGTATGGATACTGACTCGGCGAGAAACTACTCTATGGTTCGTAGATAGGGTTTCGTTCGGTGTGGAAAATAGATAAACTCCCTCAGGAGACCTCCCAATCTTTAGAACAAAGATTTTGGGGATGGTTATCTTGTTCAACTACCGTCAAGTTGGACTTTCATCAACAACTTGCATTTTTATTATAGTGGGTTGGAAAACCTAGCTTTGGTTGTTCCCACTTAGGTCGTTCCCGTAGGGTGAGTACTTTTTCCCACTATGACATGCCTGCTAAAGGATTTAATAAAGTGTAAATGACATGAAGTAAAAGTGAATCTGGCACTTTGGTCACTCAGTTAAGGGGAGAGCATAAGCCTAATCACCAGAAGCACAGCATATAAGTTTGTCTTGTTTTAAAAGCCCAAAAAGAAATTTTATAATCTATGTGAAGGTGTTGCTTCACATAAATCATGATGTTCTTTTTAACTTCTACTATAAGAATGTGATGACTATCCTAGGATTGATAGATTTGCTTTAAGAAAAACAAGAAAGTGACTATCCTAGATTGATCAATTTTAGAAAAACTTTGAAGTGACTATCCTATGTTGATCAATTTTTAGTAAACTTTGAAGTGACTATCCTAGATTGATCATTTTTAGTCCAATTGTGAAAAAAAAAATTTAAAATCTGGCCGCGGATGTGTCAGATCTAGACTGATTTTTACAAAAGCGCTGGAATATTGCATCGAAGTGCTAAAACAGTTACCTGATGCGCTAAAACCCAAAAGCATCAAAACAGGACCCCGAAGCACCGAAGTTTGGCATGGAAGCGCTAAAACACCCAATACGCTAAACTAGTGATCGGAAGCACTATAGCAGAGACTAGAAGTGCTAAAGTTGAAAGCGCTAAGACAGGGACCACAAGTGCCGAAGTTTGTCTTGGAAGCGCTAAAACACCCGATGCGCTAAAACAGCAACCGAAAGTGCTAAAACTTTTAACAAAAGCGCTAAAAGAAAACACGTTGCGAACCTACGTGACACTTTCCAGAAAATTGATAATTTTGATAAAATTGGGGTTAATGCCCCACAGTGGGCACCAAACTGTAAGTGTGAATATGTGAATAAGATCAAAACACTTCATAATACAACATTATATCAATGATTAAATAAATTGAATCAATTCAACAAAGTAATCAATTGAAAGTGTCATATTGCTCTCTATCTCCAAAGATTTATTAAATCTAAATTGCTCTCAGATTGTATAAGTAAATAAGACTGTTAAAATGACTATCTGAAGAACGAGAAGATGATAATGTAATGCTAAATGATAAATCAATTAAACTAGCATGATATTAATGTGAAATAGATAATTGCAGCTACAGGAGGCAGCCATGGTTGAAAACTTGATTGCTTGATGCTTGATGTGTGAATGCTTGATGTTTTGATGCTTGAATTCCTGCAAAGTAAGAGTGCAAAAGCTTGATTATTTGGATCCTTTTCTTGGTTCAATGAGGCTTTATTTATAGATTTCCTAGCTGTAGAAATGCACAGGGAAAGATTTGAGAGGCTTGGATTCAATCTGGAGGATTGAATGGTGAGAGATTGAGAAGATTGAGAGAAAGATGGAGATTGTCTCTACCCATGAAAACACCAAGCAAGAGAAGAGGAAGAATTGATGGAGGAGGATTGAGAGATCAAATTCCAAATTTGTCTCCAATTTGTCTCCAAAACTTCCCGTGAAGTTTCAAAGCATTAATTGTGACATATTTTAGACATAGATTAGACATAGGAAATCTAATTCATTTTTGAGGAAATGTAGATTCGAATATTCCTTATGCTCTAATTCAAATATTTTGATTTATTTAAATTAGGAAAAGGGAGATAAATAATTTAATAAAACGAACTATAGGATACTTGTTTATTAAATCAAACAGAGGAATACGGTAATTAATAAATAAAGTGTTTTGATCTTTATTTAATTAATTTAGGATTGATGTGATAGAATAAAATAGGGATTTGATAATTAAATTGAACAAATTATTTAATTTTGTTTATTTAATTAAGATGAATTTAAATGTGAACTATATAAATAAATATTTCTATTTATTCAATACTAGAGGAAATTAGGATAATTAATCAAATAATTTGTATTTAATTAATCGGAATGTTCCAGACCAATTTTAGGTGTATACATTTTGCCCCTCTTCGAAGTGATGTGTTTATGCGTTGGTTCGAAGAAAATTTTGCTGCTACTGCCAAGATCGATGATTTCAAAAAAATAATTCCGTATGCCCCAGACATGCCCCAGACATTTGATTTTCAGATGATTTGATGATAATATGCCCGCTCGGGAGATAAATTAATGATCTGATGATTTTTAGGATTTTTCAAAAATTTGATGATTTGATGATGATTTGATGATGATATAATTTATCTCCCGACAAAATGATGAAGAAATAGAGCCCTCAGATGAGTTTTAATTAATTTCATGGATAAAATTAATCAAAATATAATAAAATCCACCAAAAATGCCTTTCAAAAATTATAAATAGTGCAAAAGGTCAGTTTCAAAGTCATAATTTGCTTTTTGAGTTTAAAAATCTTTGTGATAAAGACTATTTTGCCAGCTGGAGCAAGATGCCTATCCCCTACCACACTCACCAATTCGAGCACGTTCAACGCCACTGACGGCCGCTTGCATATGGACCTCCTTGTACTTCATAATTTTTTATTTTTTTTATGCTTTTTTTGTCTTCTATTTTGAAGACCCTTCCCTTAGAAGATTCTCTTTGTTCAATCCCTACTCTTTGTTTCACCTTCTTCTATGTTTTATTTTGGTATTTCCATTTTGGACTTGCGTCATGCCCTCCAACCTATCCAAATTCTCTTCAAAACATAGAACATGAGAAAAATATTCATGAAATATTTTTAACCTACCTCCTAACCCATCTTCTTTGTCCATTCTCACTCTTCACTTCCACTCTCTTAATCTTATTTCAATCTAAATGGGTAAAACCTTTATTTCCACTTAATCTTTTAGGTGGCATATAATTGCACAACCTACAAATATGAATGTTGCAAAGGAAACTAATTCAATAATGTCCCTTGATCCATAATCTATTGGGTTAATAACCCTATTGTTGTATCAATAATGTATTCCCTAAGCTAGTGCTATATCCACAACTCTCAATGATGTTATTATAATAGTTTATTATCTTATCATAGCATAAAATTTTCAATTAGAATAAATTAAATTAACAAATAAATAGAACACATGGTATGCAATTACCACATGGCACTAATATTTGATTGGAGAAAATTGAAATGGATGAAGAACTCCAAGAAGGGCATACTACAATCATCACATTCATCATTTCAATTTTAGTACATGGATATCTATACCAATTAAATAATTTTAATGGAGTTGTTCAAATTCCTACTAAATTCTCATACCTACACTTAATAAGAATCCTATACACTTTTTGTCTCCTTCAAACAAATCTTGAGCATGTAAGTCTCAAGAAAATAACCTTTTTTAATCTTCCTTTGTGCTCTCCATTCTTCCATTCATGTCCTTTTTTTAATGATCTTCTAATCTTCATCGACTCCAACCATCAAATCATAGGCATAATTTATATATCTTTTTTCTATTCTCCAACAACCTAATTAATTTATTTTATATAAAACCTAACTCAAACATACTTATCTGCATTATTTTTCATTATTTATATTAAATAAACACAAAGATCTAGATAAATATAGATACTAAATAAATAAATAAATGTTTTTCATAAAAATATTTCTAAATCTATATTACATTTATATTAAAAAATTAATACCTTATCGATTCTTCTCCAACAAATTTTCTTTTGTCAACAATCCTCAAAATTAGTATTATAAATTAATATTCTTACATGGTGCATTTTCCCTCAATGATACATTATGTTTGGTAGCAAGGCTGCCATGTTTAGGATTATGATGTGTAAGATGGTCAATACTTTTTGAAAGTGAAAGACTAAATTGTCAAGAATGGATGGTTACAAATGTCTATGAAAAAAATTGATGTAAATAGAGGGTATGTGCAGGATCATCATGGAAAAAATAGGCCCTTAAGTGGTGAAAAATTCAGAAAAATCAGAGTTAGGCAACTTGACATAAAAATTTGAATAAGTTACCTATATTATTTCAAAAATATGTAAGAATAGAATTTGGAGAAAATTGAATGTAGTTTCTAAACTACTAGGTTTATTTTATTTTTTAAATCTATTTGATGAAAATTTGAAATTTCAATGCAGTAGTACTTAAATTTCAGGGAAAAAATAACTAGGTGTCTGTCTGACCACCCTAACCACAATAAAATGATAATATTTTTGTATAATCTTTTAGATATAAATAGAAGACTCATGTCCCGATGTGATGCATATTTTTTTGTAATTTTTTTTCCAAGTAAATAATTAATTATAATTTTTTTATTACAACTTTTAAAAAATATAAAAACTTGTATGTCTAACCACCTTAACTTGGTCAAAACTTCATGATTTTTTTTTTTTATCCTATAGTATGTGAAGCATAGAATGTGACACATGTTTTGGATTCAAAAAATGTGATACTATTTGAAAGCTATAGATGTTTTTCAATTAGCCTATCAATCAAGACTCTAGTCATAATTCAAATAGAAAATGAATAATAATTATTTATTAAATTCAAAGTAAAGCATAATTTATATTGGTGGAAAGCTGAGAATCTCCTTTAAAAACCCTTTTCATTTCATCAATTTTTAAAAAAATAAAAATCGTCAGCCACATACCCTACACATACCCATCATATCACCACTTTTTGGCCCATCATGATCCTACACATACCCTAGATATTCAAATTATGATGGTCAAACCCTTAAATCTTAAATTATAAGAGCTCTTTTCATAATCAAAATCTAAGATATAAGCATACAAAAAAGTAAAAAAATCAAATCAAATATTAAAGATAAGAGAAAGAATTATAAAGGTAGTATACAACACACATTTGCACATGTAGTGATTGCATATTGTTTTAACAAAAACATTGAAAGTATTAAAAGATAACTATTAAATAATTAAAATATCTAATATATTTAAAAGAATATAGTTTAATTAGTTAAACACGGTTGATGAGGCTGATAATATGTCCCTTCATTATACAATTGATCAAGGTTCAAATCTCTAAGAAATGTAAAATATTTGTCATAGTGTGTTATCTTAATTATTAGATATTGATGAATTTAGACTATAAAGATAAATCACTTCACATAAAAAATTGGTTCATTAATGTTCACCATATTGGATATTGATGTGCTATACACATAAACCATGTCACATTAATAGCTGGCATGGCATGAATATTGAGAAATTTAGGTTACAGATATAAATCACCTCACTTGAACAATTGTTTTGTGTTATGTTAATCATTTAATATTGATGAATTTAGAATATAGAAATAAATCACTTCACATAAACAGTTTACATGACAATGTTCATCATATCGGATATTAATGAATGTAGACTACACACATAAATCACCTCATGTGAATATTTGGGATGGCAAGAATACTGAAAAATTTAGGTTACAAATATAAATTGCCTGACTTGAACGATTGGCACAAGAATATTTGTGACTAGAGATAATTCATTTCACATAAACAATTGACACAACAATATTTGTGTTTACATACAAATGATTTCACATAAACATTTGGTACAACAATATTGGTGACTAGGGGAAAGTACCCATTACTTGAGCATGTTCCAATAGTTGTGATAGCATTTATTTATATAATGCCCAATATTTTTAACAATATTGGACCAATAGTTGTGACTTTATAGTTGTTAGTGTTGATGATGACTACTCATAATTAAATGACATGTATTCCTTAGATCTAAAAAGCAAAAAATTATGTGATGCCACATCAGCGCCCAATAAAACATGATGTAGATGCACAAGTATCAATCTCAGCCTTTTTGGGGCCTTTTTGGACACCTTGACAAAAAACATGTTGATGTGGCATCATCTTTGATGATGTGGCCATGAAACCTTAGTTATAATCAAGGGACTTGCCAAGTAAGCTGCTGTAAAAAATTGGGAGTGATTTGAAATTTCCATGTAGGATTTTAGGAAGTGCGAAGTTAGGGTGCTCAACTACTGGGTCCTCTCTCCCGAAGACAAATCATTTCATATAAACATTTACATAAACAGTTGGCACAACAATATTTGTGACTAGAGACAAATAATTTCACATAAATAGTTGGCACAACAAGTGTGTCTACGTACAAATCATTTCACATAAACAGTTGGCACAACAATATTTGTGACTTTAGGCATGAATCACTTCTCATAAAGAGTTGGCACCAAAATATTTGTGACTACAGATAAATCATTTCACATAAACAGCTGACACAATAATATTTGTGACTAGAGAAAAAAATCATTCCACATAAACAATTGACACAATAATATTTTGACTATAGACAAATCATTTCACATAAACAATTGACACAATAATATTTGTGCCTACAAACAAAAAGTATTCCACATAAACAATTAGCACAACAATATCTATCATATTAGATAATGATTAATGTAGACTACACATATAACTCACCTCATGTGACTAGTTGACATGATATGAATATTGAAAATTTTAGACTAGAGATAGAAATCACCTCACATGAACAAGTTAGCAAGACAATGTCTATCATAATGGGTGTTCAAAAAATTAGGCTTAAGAATCAACTTTGTAACCTCTTCTTGATGAATGTAGACTACATATATAACTCACCTCATGATCAGTTGACACTATATGAATATTGAGAATTTTAGACTAGAGACAGAAATCACCTCATATGAACAGCAAGCAAGACAATGTCTATCATAAAGGGTGTTCAAAAAATTGGGCTTGAAAATCAATTTTGCAACCTCTTCTGCATAGTCCATTAATTTAACGAACCTTTCCAAATTAATTTTACAACATATCAACTGTTTAAGCCCATTCCACATAATCATACAAAATTTGGCCATTGTCTTGTAGGGATGTCATGAACGAATTTGGTGGAATGGACACTCCAGTACTTGGCTCTCAGCCGAAGAGGTTTCAGCTTAAAGACTCTACTCCCATATCAGATATCGAAATCTCAACTGAAGTGGTTTCAACCTAAAAAATTCATACTCTCATATCAAATATTAAAATCTCATTCCAAGAGCTTTCAACCTAAAGACTGATAGTCTCATATCAGATAATTAAAAATCCTTCATGAATGATATAAAATTCTCCAGAAAAATAAAATAAAAAGAATTACGCCATTGCTTCACGAAGACCACTTTCAAAATTCTGTAGTTGCTTGCAGTCTAAACGGTGTTTCCCATTTGCAGGCAACTGTCAAAGCACCAAGGAAACGTGAAACGAACTAAGCATTTTATATTTTGTTGTCTTTGAACCCATATTAAGTCAGCTTAACGTGCTGGAAGCGACTGGACGAACGGCCTTTTTCATGATATATAAATCGAAACTTCACCAGAAAGCACGATAATTCTACCTCCTGACCAGCCATGAGAGTCCATTCCGAGTGGACTACAGCTACCAAAAGGGCCTCACCAGTTTTACTGTTTATCAAGAGCTGGACAAGTCCAACCAGGAGGCCGTGGCGTGTCCGTCGGGTCCGCCGGGCGGGTAGGACAGTCGGGACCCGCGGGACTGTGGGCGTGGGTCCCTGGTGTGGAACAGACGGACCGAGGACTCCTTCGGAAGCTCGGACTCTCTACCGACTAACCGGCTAAACCTAGAAACTTGGTATTTGACAGTGAAGGATAAAGCCAAAGAGAATCCACCATCACATCAAATCGCAGGCGATGTTCCCCGACACGCACGGACCTCATTCTTGTCGTCAAGATCGATGCCAACATTTTCTGACGGACTCGATTTCCCACTTAGCAACTTCGTTGCGAAGAATCTCACTACCTTCTTCAATCCCGCTACTTATTCTTGCCCACTCGTGGACACCAATTTTAAAGTTGAGTTCACTTTTATTTTAATCAGATTAACGTTGGTGGAACTATGGAGTTCACGAGTTCTTTGAAGAGCGATTCGTAGGAATGCAGTGGAGAAGGGGGAAAGGGATGACAAAAAAAAACAGCGTGCATCTTACTGTACTACCTACTCTCTATATATTTATTAACGAAATAGCTTTGATAAAAGCCTCTGTCGTGCTTGTCAGTGCATTCTACTGTGTATTTGTCACGGTTTAACTTTCACAATTGTAATTTGCACAGATATTGAGAGCAGACGTGATGGGCCCACCGCCACTCCAGTAGTAACCTCCGCAGGCACTGTCCATGCAAACAAGAATTTTCTTTGTTATCCATGCACGGATAGTTTTCCAATATTCAAACTACTTACCGGCCAAGATCTGCATTTTTATATAAATCCACATTGTTTAAGCAGTTCAGGTCATGGGTTCTATCTTTAATTTGTCTGTGGTGTGAATGAGGGTCTGTTGTTTATCTTTATTTTCTAAAGAACAATGTTCTAAATAGGTGAATTAAATTTCGATTTCTTTTTATATATGGTGGATGATAGTCTGTTGTACACCCCTGAAGAGATTATTGGAGAACTCACCCTCTAAAGAACAATGTTCCAAATCGTTGAACTAAACTTTGTATATATATCCACACTGCTTATTGGATTGTAAATCGGGGCATAGTGACAGGGCTTTCGTGGGTAGTGCCAAAACCATAAAATTTGAGAGCTGGAGAGCTACTTTTCTCCAGAATTTATTGGGGGACTCGCCTTCTAAAGAGCAATATTTCAAATTGCTGAATTAAACTTCAATTCCTCTCCATATATAATAGATGACAGTCTGTTGCACACCACTCAAGAGATTATTGGAGGACTCACCCTCTAAACAACAATATTCTAAATCGGTGAACTAAACTTTGATTCCCCTCTCTCTCTCTCTCTCTCTCTCTCTCTCTCTCTCTATATATATATATATATATATACACACATTGATTAGTGGATTGTAATCTGGAACTAGTGACAGGGCTTTGGTGGGTACTGCGAAAAACATAAAATCTGAGAACTGGAGAGCTACTCTTTCCTAATTTCCATCCCAAGCTTGAATTTGATGACAGTATGGCATAGTTGTACATTGTAAACATATGATTTCCACAGTCAATATTGTTATGGAGAGAAACTTTTAGATTTGACTGTTTCTCTTGCCGTGCTCTTCTAATGATGAATCATATAATTTGTGCTTTCCTAATGATGAATCATATAATTTGATCGGAATCATTGAAAGGAAAAAGTTCACATAATCAAATCCAAAAATTTCTTGCAATAATAATTGTACATTTTTACTATTAAATAACTTTTTTTCAAAAATCTTGACTGTAATTTTACACATGAATTTGTTTCTTCTTTACCGGACTGCTGAGTATTCCGAAGGCAACTTTGGATTGATAACCATCATGAAAAGATAACGTTACAGGCAAGGTAGATCCTCAAATTTAACTTTTAGTTTCAGGTACTAAATTTGATTGTCAAATAATGCTTGACTAATTAGAAAGGTCCTTTGTACTCTGTACAACTATGTTAGTAATGTACATACACCGAGTTCTCAGATTTTGAGAAATTATCTCATGACATGATTTTAATTGGGCGAACAAGTTGATCGTTAATCTCTTTGGATGTCATTATGACTACATTGAATGACCTTTTTATCTTGAGAATACTTGGATTTGTCTAAGCTCTTTTCTTCAAATTACATCATTATGATTGTCAATATGAATAATTTGACCTCTTCATACACATTTCAATAAATTTCTTTTTGTTCATTGTATTTATGTGTATACAACAAAAAGTTTTGGGTGTGTTCTTTTAAATTAATGTTTTATCTTAAAATTATAAGGTATTTTTTTTTAATAAATTTTAATTCTTTTTCAATAACATTTTTTTAGTAATTTATTTTTTATTTATTGTGAGAATTTTAGATTTTAAAGATGTGGAGTTTTTGTATTTTTTTTATCATATATTTAGTTCTAATAAGGATTTTATGTTTAAAGATGTGTAGTTTTTATATATTTTTATCTGTAGTTTTTATATATTTTTATCTTACATTTAGTTTTCACATTTGATAGAGAAAAATTAATGATTACAAATAAATTTGATCTATATTGAATTGGTTTTCACATTTTTAATGGAAATGAATTTGATCTAAATAAATGTTTAAAACGATTAACAATATTTTAAAATTATAGACCACAAAATATATAATCTAAAAAGGGTGAAATTTTTCTTTACTCAATCATCAAACCTCTCTCATTGATTGGTAAATATTTAATTTATTAAAATTGTACACTTTGTATATATATAGTTGTTCATTTTTTACTTTTCTTAATATATCTTACAACTTCCTAGAGATGTTTATTATAGACTCTCAATATACAGACTTTGAAGACTCAAAAAATTTCATAGATTTACATATCTTTTATTATAGAACCAAAGAAGTTAGGGTGGATTGAATCTTATTAAAATTAAGTCATGCTCATTGTGCTAAGTAGATGATTTAAGTTTTAAAACTTGATATAGCTATGAAAAAAAGTATGAATGATGATGAAGAAGCTTTAACTTGGCATTCTTATTGTGAGCTCTATTCTTATAATATTGTGTGGAATTTTGTTGCCCAAAACATTTGGAAAGCCTACGAAACTAGCAATTGCTAATTCATTTAGGATGGAGATAGTTTTTACTCTAGTCTCATCATTAAGATCATGAATTTAAGTTGTTATTAGTGTCTTTGATCTATATTTTGTTAGTGTGCTCTTCAATCAATTTTGTTACGTGGACAATAATGCTACTCAATATAATAATTCACATTTATTTGAAAGTAAATTATATTTTGACTTTTTTAACCAATCATATGAATAAATGATATATTTTTTTTAAACCAATCATACATAATATAAATTCATGCACAATCGACATTACTCCCTTCTTATTTGATCTTCCACCATTATTTATAATAAAATTTTATCATTAAAATACCATGAATGAAAAAATACGAATTTTGAAATGAAAGATTTGTACAATTTTTTACCACCTCCACCATGTTTCTTTAAACTGGCTCTCTTGATCAAATTTTGAATCCAATTTCATTTTAATGGGGCAATGTGGAGTCCAGTGATAAGACCCAACTCGCAATGTGAGATAAATATCTTCACAACTAAATTGGTATTAAGTTTCTTTATTTTAGTGAAAAGAATGGAAATGACAAGTTAGACATATCTTTTTGCTGGTTAAAAAGCCTTGACTTGGTTCTGAGATCAGCCTTATAAAAAGACTAGTAAATAGTTTATGTTTGCATAGGGTGGAAAAAGGATAATGAGGCCACTCGGCCCTGCCAATGTCCTGACCCTCAGTTCGATTTCAGCTGTTTTTCAGTGCTCTGGAAACCGTGCCATCCGTGCGTGTATGACTTTCTAGGTTCTTGCTCAATCAACAAGGTAAGAAACATGTGTCTTGCAGAGCCTGCAGAAGGAAAGAATGGCGGCTCCTTTGACTGCCATTGATATGTGTGACTGCACTGTATCCTATTAACCATACTACAGTGCCTCACTGCAGATGAAAACGACCAGAGGCCACTGCAAGAAAATAGCTCTATGGGTAAACGTGAGACTGAGAGGATTAGTTTTATCAATGGATTCTGAGCGTTTTGTTCAATAGTGATATGAAAGAGCTTGGCAGGTTTCCATTGAAATGGTAGAAATGCATTAAGTAGATATTTTAAATTAATAAATATGAAGAGATATTAATTTGGAGTTATTTTATTTAATTATATCAGATTTTCACAATTTATAAGTTTAATTCTTGTTGTTTTTGGATTAGATTGTGTGAATTTTTGTATCAATATTTTGGATTGCATTCTATTATCCAACTTCAGGATAATAGAGAGCTAAAGGAGACATAAAATGATGGATCATGGAGTGTGATCGGAAACATTGATTCAAAAACTCAGATACAGTCTGATTCAGAAACAACAGTGTTCAGTCATTTTATTTACTAAAAAGTTATTTAAGTTAAACTATTTTATTTATTGTATACATGAAGACAATATTTTATTGACTGTTTCTTTTGTAAATATTATGTTTATTATTAAATATTAATATTCTGAAATATAAATGGTTGTGATATTGCTATCAGGATTCAACCGTGTAAAACATGAGTCAAACTCATTGACCCATGTTTCATGAGTAGTGGTTCACGAGGACCCATCTCTCATGATAGTGAATGGTCTACTTAGCACTCATTGCATATAGGTGATGTTCACAGAGGTGAAGCATTGGGGCTAGAAACATGGATCAATGAGTTTGACTCTAAAACTACATGGTTGAATCCTGATAGCAATATCACAATTTGATGTGCTGTGGAAAATAACTCCTACATATAAATGGTTGTCAAATTTAAAATTAAAGTAAGAGTTTTTGTTAACACACTCACCCCACACTGTTCGATGATGGACACCTCTTTTAAAGCTCCGGGGTTAGAAGATGGATCTGCTAGTGGTCATATGTTTTCTTCTTGTCACAAGAAAAAATGATTTGGGTTCAAGAATACTTGTACCATGATAAAGAAAACTGTTTTGGAACCATTTTTTAAACCACTGACTGGTTGTTTGTAAGTTTTAGTTTTGTTTTATTTTCTGTTGTCTCTTTGTTGTTCTTTGGTGTCCAACTGTTCTTCATACTCTATCCTTCTTGTTGTACAAGGTTCTGGACACTTTCAAAACCCTACTCACCTAATAAAAAACACACTCACTCCATTACACTCCACTCCTTTCTGTCATTGAAGAATATATCTTGACATCAATAAATATGATAAGAAATATTTTCCACGTGTCAAATTAATCAATACACTTTATCATTACATCATTACAAGGTAATTAAAATTCTTGATGGCTGTTTCAGTCAGCTGCGACTCACTGTCTGTCTCTCTTTACAACGGATTTGAGAAGAGAACAAGTTTATTTAAATGATATAACCTGTAGTTTCTGTGCTCCGGCGCAGTTGGAATGTCAGACCATTTCTCTGGCTGTGAATAGTTATTTTCTCAGTTGCATGAGCGGTGTGGAGAAATGGCTTCCCCAAAAAATAGTATGGGAATGCAGTGTGTCAGAAAATAGTTTCCCTTGTCTGCTGAGCGTGAACACATCTAGTATTTTGTTCCCTGCGGATAAGTAGTTAAGATTGAATAGATATACCGTATGGGAATGGGCGTCCTGTAAACACGAGAAAAAAGTCCTGACGCGGCAGAGCAGTTTGTATTGTATCACTTGTCACTTCCTTGCACAGAGGTCTAGTGAGGCAAACTGCCGCCTAGCAGTACCATTAAACCTCCAGGCTACAATGCTTGGCAGAAGGATAAGGAGTAGAATATAATAGAATAAAATAATTTAATGATAGTGCATGAAATAATTGATTTTTCATGGTTAAGTATTTTTGAAATGGAATGAAAACTTTTAATGACACAAAGTCAAAGAAGCTTATGGTATTCAAGGACAAGAGTCTTTCACAGAAAGGTCTTAGATAGTTTGTAAACTCCGTTCCAGATCAGCCCTTCTTCAGTGTTGGCCACCCACCCACCTACCCGTTTCACACCTAAGATGATGTGAACTAGTTCGCAGTTGAGCTATCAACAATTTTGCTTTCCATTTGATATTTGTTCTTATATAGGCTTTTTCTTCATGGCCCTTCGTGGGATTGAATTCCTTGGTATAATAATCATTTTTACTCCCTGTTTTTTTCGTCCATATAGCATATTTAAATTTTTTTCTCACATATTTTTTTATTTCTTCATTTGTGTAAATGGGTACTCATGCATCTCAACATCCCACATTTTCATCCATTTGATATTTTGTTTCATCCAGGTGTTCTTTCTTCTAGTTAGCTCTTGCTTCACAATCAGCTTAGGCCAACGATGATTCTCCATATTCTGGACCTTCTTTAGGTAGCTTGAATTGGAGTAATATTGGGATGGGTAAATCTTAGGAAGGTCCAATGCTTCACTTATGTGAGCATTACCTACATGCAATGAGTGCTAAGTGGACCATTCATTATCATAAGAGATGGGTTCTTGTGAATCACTACTCATGAAGCATGGGTCAATGAGTTTGACTCGAAAAGCTACATGATTGAATCTTTAGCAATGTCATAATAAGAGATCCTATTTTTTAAGCTTTCAGATTTGTAAAACGATGTTAAGAAGCTTGATGATGAGCTCTTTAACTTTTCCAACCTTATCTTCTCTGAATTTGATTTATCCAATTTATATACCCAACATGAAAAGACCTATCTAATTCATGGATTTTAGTTTGATGGGCATTTATAGCCATCAAGTAATATTTCTCTAATAGTTGAGATTAGAAATTGTCTCTTAGGTTATGATTGCATAGAGAAATTTCCTTCAATGAGATTCTTTTTAAAGAGTGTTTGATAATTAAATAGTTTATAAATTTTATTATATTGGACAATACTATTTTTTAAGAAAGTTGTTAGTTTTATCATTTTTATGGCATTGACTAATATTAAAAATTTGCATATGCTTTTGAATTATTCATGTAGCAAAGACTCTTAAGTTGGTTGGGGATTTCTAGCTTTACTATAAAGGTAGTCACCAAAAAATTGAGAACTAAAATTTGTAAGGACTCCTATTTTTCAAAATATCATTCTGATTAATCTTATAGCTTGTTTCTTTTCTTTCTCATCTCATGGGATCTCCACCTTGATAAAAATAGATCTTGAAACTCATTACATGGGATCACTTCTTGAAACTATTATAATGGTGAAAAGTGCACAATTGACACTTTTACCTTTTCATTTTAGGTTTACTAAATTATCAAGTTGTTCTTAATGAAATGATTAGTGCACAAGTGACATCTTTATGAATGAGAGTTTGTTATGTACCATATTGCATTTTATGATAGCTAAGTGCATATGTTTTGTAAGTCACCCTTAGAAAGATTTATTACAGGAATGCATAACCTTTGTAAGTCATCCTAGTAGTTATTAGAATAAAGTATTTATTACACATGCATGGGATGGTAATAGTTTCCTTTAACAAAACTCTATATATTCTAATAAATTCTCAATTGAAAGGGCATCTTGAAATATTTGTAATTGAAGTGTGAACTCTATTTGAAGGTTGCACCCTTAAAGTGACTATATTTTTTAAAATTGTTTCTCTCATTTCTATATTTTTTTTGTGTTCACCATATTTTGTCTTGTAGGTTCATTACAAGTGGTTTTAGATCTCTTTCTATAGTTGTCTATAAATATCCATTGTATGCTCTCACCTTTCCTTAGAGGGATCTTGATGATAAAAAAGTAGGTATATTGACAATAACACTAATTTTTTTGCTTGTATTTTTTCCCAAAAAATTCTCTTACAAGTAGTTTATTTTTATTTTTAAGTTAGAGACCTTATGTTAGGGCTTTCAAATATCCTCAAAAGAGATTTATTTCTAAGATGAAATACCATAAAGGGTATAGTGAAGTAAGGAGTATTTTGTCTCCAACACCCAAACATCAGTTAGCCTTTATATATGGTTGTGATCTTACATGTACTTATGAGAATATCAAAAAGACCCCCTAGGTTTCTTGTGTAGCCTATCCGTAAGTAATCTTCAACCATCTATATTTTGTGATGCATTGGTAAGTAGGTATCCTTAGGAAGTTACTCAACATGTAACTCAAAGATGAAATAGTCGGTGATAGGTATGATCCTAAACTTTCATAGTTAGCATTATAAATATTGGGGCAACACTATTTATGAACATGATAACTATATACATGGGCTCACAGACTAGAGACACTCTATGGTGCACTCTCTTTCTATCCCTACATATGTGTTATCTACTTTAATACAATAGTATGAGATTATTCCTAGTAATTGGGTATTTGACATATATCCTATAGTTCTTGATATTCTCTTTGAACAATAGCTCCTATTTTAGTTTTTAGAGTATTTTTCTAGATCTATAGTTAGTATTAGAGTATTTTGATCAGTGGGGCTATTTTCGCATGTGCACTCTTACACACCAAAAAATAATGCTATCTATGGCCTATAACTCTATACTAATTGAGAAATTGAAGAAACTCACTAAATTTTCCATTCATAATGTTTTACAATTTTAGAAAACCCTAGGTAAAAAAAATAGGGCCAAATTTTACCATTATAGTGGATTGTCAAACTATGTTCATCTCTCTAAATTGATTATTGAGCCAAGCAAAAAATTTATCCCCTTTAGTGGATTGTCCTCTTATGTTTGTCTCTCCAAGTTGATCAAATTTTCATATGGCTCTGGTTACTTCTTTTACCAAGGCTCCCTCTCATCCCTATAGTAATAGTCCATCATTCTCAACACCAATAGGATTCATAGGAGCCCATTTTTCATCTTCTCAATGAATGCCTTGATCTCTTATAGAGCGATAGTCAAGTGAGGTTCAACAATGTTAAAGATTAGCTCTCTCAAATTTCTCTTTAAATGGACTAGCTAGTCTTAGCTAGAAACAGAGGCCAAAATTCCTCTCCTATAGAAAGTTCCCTCTACCACAATCAAGGTGGCCCTCTTTCCCCCCTAAACTATACTTTCCTATGTGATGGTATAGATCTCCCTAATTGGTTGGGCTAAGAAAACCAATATTTTGACTTCTATCAAATTTTACAGTTAAAATTTCTCTCTTGCTTCTTTTCAATTAGACAAGGACACACTTTAGTGGTTTCAATGGTTGTATTGGACTTTAATTCTTCTCACTTGGTTGGAATTTTACAAGGAATCCCTAATCCAATTTGACCCTAGTGCCTATGATGATTTTGACAATGCCCTCGCTAATTTTTTCCATACACATTTAGGCAAGGAATACCAAAGTGAGTTTGAGAAACTCACCAACCAACACACATGAGTTGCATATGCAATATCTTCCTAGTTATTGTATTAGTGTCTCAAGGAGGATCTTTGGGTAGAGACTCATGTGTAAAATGAACTCCTATTATGGTGCTTTGGTCTTGGTGTATCTTGTGGAAGAAAAATTAGTAGCCCAACAAAAAATAGTCATCTCTTCCTCCTCTTTCAAAATAGAAAATGACACATTAGATAAAGGAACTAAACCCCCCATAGTTCATAAAATCTCTCAAGAGATAGAAAAGAGAAAGACCATGGACTATTTTATAGTTATGATAAAAAAAGGAAAATGAGTCACAAATGGAGTGACCAACACTTGTATTTTATTAACTTTGATATGGATAATTCTCAAGTTTATTAGTTATATATAAAAAAAAAAAGTGCTCTGCTCTGCTTGGAAAATCAAAAAAATTGAAAATACTACCTATGAACACCAAATTTTGAAGCCTAGCGAAAAACCTACATAAAATTTGTTGGTGTTTTTTTATGAACCAAACTTGATCTCATACCATACCTATGAACTTTCCATGGTTCAATTATTAATAAGGATGAGGATTGGCCAACACACAAGCAAGGATTTAAGAGTCCTTACTTCTACTCTTCAGGCTCTATGAAACCCAGGAAGGTAATCCTATTTGTACTCCTAAGATATTCATTTAGTTAAGAGTACTTCAACACACAGATGAATTCCTCTTAAATGCACATAGATAAAATTCACTAAAGGCTTGGCCAACCTTCAAATATAAAATCTCTATAATTAGGAACCAAATGATACTTCAAATTGAGATATTATTCAATTGATGGTTATTATGATTTGTTCCTCATTTTAAGCCTTTGGCTAGATGTGTGACTAAAATAAATTTGATCCAACATAAACTAATGAAGAGACCAATGCCTCATTCATGGGAGAATGGAGTCATTCGACTATTAACTAGTAATACACTAACAATTCAACCCAGTAATTTGTGGGCCATTGACATACTACCTTATTGAATTCAATTCACTATATCTAAAACATGGTTTCTTACCAAATCCTATATCATTTCCTCACAAACCCATGACCTTACTTTAGCATTTAATCAACCTCTTGAATTGAAGCATAAGTAAATACATTCATTTAGTTTAAACAACAAAAGACAAATGAAACAATCATTAACAATTACATTCATAGTCTACAAATAAATTACATATAAGAACACATACTTTAAATTGATATTCTCTATTACTGATGTTACTATAAAACCCTTTTAATATAGTTACATCATAACTATATACCCAAAAATTGGTTCATGGTATATCCATTAATCTATCTATTTACATTATGCTCCTTTTCCGAGATTAGCATTTTCACCTAGAGCTTTCTAAGACTCCAAAATTTGAACTCCCTTTTTTGTAGTCAACCTTGAAATCCGCTTTATAGAACAGGGGAGAAACAAGAATCTAGCTGAATTATGAATACATTTCATATTCATTTAAAAAAAAATCAACAAAATTTGAGAGATTCCCCGGACAGTTATATGTAATCATTGATAAAATAGGGAGAAGCAAAAAGAAAAAATTCTTCATAAGTTGTCGAGGGACAATAGCCAAATCACCATAGGGTAGCGTCAATCACTACTGCAATGTCCACATCAAGAAAAAATATTTCCACCATACCAATTAGAAGACTTCCACATCAACATGGAAGAGTAAAAGACCAAAACTATGGACACTACGGCAATGGTATCATCAAAAACAAAAGTGAGGTCGGGACACTACTCTAATTCTTTATAATCAGAGTATGCTCGTCCACTCCTTGTGCATGATGCAATTGGAGGAACCATCACCACATCTTCATCAGAAACATCATACATCACCAAGGAGAGTAGGTACTAATCATACCCCGAATCAGTGTCATCTCCACCATTCAAAAGGCTATTAGAAAGAACAATAGGAGAATCATGTTTCCCCTGGAAGGCCTTTGAATGCTTATATCTTTCTTTCATGACCTTCCTCGTAGGCACAACCTACTCCTTGCCTTTATCTTTGACCAATTCTTCTGAAATGGTCTTGTTACATAAGTTGTAGGTACTTTGGACAATTTTCTTTGTCTTCTTTCAACCATGGGCACTCATTTTACTCTCTAAAGTCACACGAGCCACAAGAATCTCTTGTTTAGCTTAGGAAAATCCTCATGAAATTAAAAAACACTAAGACGGATAGACCTCCTAGTAGGCCGAGTTGGCACACTAGACTTTCCTATTTCACAAAACCCAAACGAAAACTAGCAAGTTTAAAATGAGTAGAAAACCTAACCAGCTCAGAAACGTTAGAGCCAAATTTGCAGAAAAGTACAAGCCTCGACAACTACAACCAATCCCAAAAATATGAAATTCCTAGACAAACTTAGAACATGGATTACAAAGAGCTCATATAACTACCAACTTACCCAAAATTGCACATCAACTCCTTAGCACTTGAGCACTTATGACTCACACCTCAGATTTTCTACAAACTAAAAACAATGAGATCAATTGGCAAACAATCCTGCATTGAATAGATGATTTGGAGCATGCAACAATTAATGATTGAAAAAACTCCTCATGCAAGCGAGTTGGTAACTTAGCAACTCAAATTTTGAATTTGGGTTGTCAATCATTGCGGATTTAAAACATTATCAATGGCGACCTCAAGCATTGTGTTTGGATTTTGCAACTTGTTCCTAGAAAGCAGTGATGCCACCTCAAATACTACCACATTTTCCCTTAATCTTCATTAGTCACCTATGATGTGATGATCAACATGCATCGCCAACCCAATCCGTACCTTTCAATTTATATCAGTGAAGTACATAGTCATCAATTGAAGAGGATATTCACTAGAATATCATATCACATGTCATTGATTTGCACCACTCCTTCAGGGCTCAATTAGCGATGAGGGCATGGGCGCGATGAAAAACAGGTCGTTGGATCATTGCACCTCTTGGAGATATTCATCTCTCATCGTGCATCAGAGGTTCACTTTACTTTTTGTAGGTTCAAATAGTGATGTGAGAACTAGCGCGATGGGATATCAGCCGTCGAATCTAATACCCATCCTCGATCACAATCTATTTTTATCACGCATTGCGGATTCATTCTCCGTTCTCAAGATCATATCAGTGAAGGGAAAAGAGGATCAATACATGTGCACTTGCATGAAAAATAAATGGCACAAGTTACATCACTCCTAAGAACACCTCAGATCAGTGGAAGAAGGTTTGAACATATGATCTCATCACTCATCACTCATTTGAAACACTAGACTTAAAATAAATTAGCAATGAGCTATATAAGACTTAAGTAAAGACAAATAACACATGCTTGTAAGTTGTTTTAAGATAGGGAAAATCCTAGGACAATGTACAAGAGGCCTCACGGACTTAGGACATAATACTTTCAAAGGATGTAAAGGCCAAAAAGGCCAATTGAACAACCTTATAAAAGATAAAAGATTTCATAAATAGGTAGGAGGGGCTGGTAACCTTATGAGCTTAGATGACATAAGATGTTTTAAAATGACTGGGAATGGGCAACAACAGGTCAACAACAAACTAGAGCTCCAAGGGTTTCTAGGGTGATACTTTGGCAACAAAATCCCCAAGCAATATTGATGAACAAAACCCTAAGTCCAGAAATATTGAGATTGATTAAAATTTTCCAAAATATTCAAGGAATCATGAGTGTTTTTTAGGAGTTCCATTAGTGGCTCCAGTTGGGGACATTTGTTCATCAGTGAACAAAGTGAGTATCTAGAATCCAAGTGATGCAGACCAAACACAAAGAGCCAAAAAACCAAGGACCAGGCAAAAAACCAAGGCAAACAACATATGTATAGTATTTACATAAGATATAAGGTCCTACCAACCTTAAAACTGGCGCTCACCTCTGTCAAAAACCATGCTTTCCACAATTTTCACCATGCCTAGGCTGAAAACAATATCATAAATTTCCCAACAACTAGTAATAATGCAGGCACTATACCCAACTATCATAGACATGTGTCTAAATTTACAACCATATTTCTTACTCATGTCTCTTTGTGAATTGTATTCAATCATTAACTAAAATACATGATCAATGTCACCCCCCATCTGACTCAATTTATAATCACATTTCACCAAATGTTCATCCAATTGAATAGGGAAACTATAACATTCATACTCCACTTGATCACCATCATCATACAAGTTGATGTCAAATTTATTTTGTTCACTAATCTGGAAATCCTCATACATATTACCTTCAGGTTTTCCATTACGAACAAACCCTCTAGAGTAATATCTTTATTTCATATCTATAAATCCAGGGTCATTATCTTCTAGCTCCTGTCCCATGTTAAGCACATATTCACTTTGTGTGATGAAAAAAAATTGGTCATACACTGGCTTCTATTCCAAATGGTATTTATATTCATCGAAGCAATATGTACCAGATATGCCACAAAATTATTCATTTCCTTGAGGGTTTGATTCAACAATCCTCATAACACTTTGCTCTCATCAAGGTAATTCTAGTAGGAAGAAGCATCAAAAAATACTCCTATTTCAGGATTATCAACACATTCCCATCCTCCTTTCAAATCATTGTTCAAATTGAAATAAAAAATCTTAAAATATGAGTCCAGTAACTTAGGATTGATGTGATCAATAGTAAGGTGTTCAGGTACACCATCAGTTTTTAGGCTAGTTTGCTTGCATGTGTAGAATTTCTTGCAACTTAAACATTTCTCATTTTCAGCTAGACAAGTCTTCTTAACACATTCCTTGTTGAAGACTATGATGTCCATCTCTATCATAAAACATGTATATTCCATTTTTTGTTTTGTATAAACATCTAGAATCAAGACCTTGGTGACTATCATCACCAATCTCATTATTTTTAACAACAAGCTCAAGACCCTGAGTATAGGGATTCTTGTCTTGAAATTCATTGTCTACCATATTTCCAGGGCATTCTAATCTGAATACAACTATATTGCAATTCAAAACTTCATCACATGCTATCTGTTCATCTAATGGAAAAGAAACAACCTCATGATTATTGATATATCTGGATTCCTCGGGCATGAAGGAATCCTTCATGTCAATCTCATAAAAATATTCATACTCCTTATCAGAATAATCAAGATTTTCATGTTCACTACTCCGATCTCGCATCCTCAAAGGTATGTCAACAGTTCTTGCAAATATAACAATATCATCATTTTTACTACTAGATAAATCTTATTTAGAGATTTCATTAACATTTTCTTGAATAAACCATCGATTAATAATAGGAGGAGCACCCTATCATCTTGTGACACCATTTTTTGCATAAATTCACATTTATCCTCCTCAACAATCTTGATCCAATTAATTATTTGATCAAAATCCTATGGTTTTAATTCATTAGGCAAAGTACTAAGCCCTGGCTCATAGATATCATTGAATAAGTCAATACAAATAGAATCTTTAAGACGTAACCCTTTAGGGATCTCCAACAAGGAATCCAAAAATCTTGCTAGCAACTCATAGGGCAATTCCCCTTCATGTCTTTTCATATTATATAGTCTAAGTGATACCTGGTCATTATCACTTAGAATTTGTTGTAGTTCATCTTGCATCTGTTGATGATCAACATGTTGTGATGATGAACCAAATAAGGAATTAGGAACATCATTACTATGGTCATCCTTTTTATCCTTATCTAGGCCATTAAGACAACAAACACTTGCAGCCATATAACCCCTCATCATTGAATATTTCATAATATTCTCAATGTCCATAGCAATGTGACATGCCTGATGTAATGTTTTAGGTTCCTAATCCCTTATCAAATAACTCATCTCATTATCAAATGCACCTAGATATATAATTAAACACTCAACATCATTAAGCCTTAGGTATTCAAGAATACCTCTTACTGCTTGTGTGAATCTCAAGTTAAAAGATGGAACCATCTCATTTTCATCCTTTTGGATTTCCATAAGTGTTTTTCTTATCTCACTAGGACTAACCCTTTCACCAAATTGTTCCACAAATGCTATCATTAAGTCATTCCATGAACCTACAAAATGTACTGGAAAATATGAAAACCAATATCTAGCATCTTCTTTCCAAGACTGAGCAAAGAGCTTCATAACAACATCCTCATGATCTACTTCAAAGTCACCCATAAAATCCATGAATACATTAAGGTGTTTAGAAGTTGACTCTTCATTTTGCTTTTTAAATTTGGGCAGATGTTTCTTAACATCATTGGGGATCTTATTAGGAAAACCATGAATACTATTGAAACTTAATGGACTATATCTCTCCATAGAGAGCTTCTTTTGATGGCATGATAAGGGATGCATGCCTTGCATACTCTTACTATTCCACAAGGGTATACGGGGAAGTGATACATTTTTCTTGTACCCTTATACAATCTTTAAAAATTAATCTCTCAGTCAATTATCCACTACCTCATTCCTTAATTTTTATCACAATTTTTAAAGCTCAAACATACCCATGCTTTAAAACAAATTAAGAGGCATAGTTCAGGAGTAAGCATACTTCTTCAAAACATTTATGATATTAAAAATTACACTTTAGAAGTATGTAAAACAACTACCACCATTCCCTTTACTAGTGCTTAATTCACTCAATAGGGAACCCAATTTTCTTCTAGATTCTTCAAAAGTGACTTTCATACAAATTTATCTCTTCTCAGAAACTCAAACACAGAAGAATACTTGGATATGTTGCAATTGTTGTAAGTTCTCCCTTACTGAGAATCATCAAAGCTCTTTCTTGCTAGGTTCTGATGATAGAGTCGCCACCTCTCTTAGTAGGGGGATGAATTTCAAACAACATAAATCCTTCTGAAAATAGATATCATTCTGGGTTTTGCAATAGTGGAGCCACACACAAATTCTTACAATCTACTGCAACATAACCATTTTTAGGTTTGAAAACTTTTTGGAAGCCAAACCTAATGTTCAAAATCTTTAAATTCTTCTTGAATCTGTTATAGGGTAGTCTACAACTAGAGATTCACATTCTTCCCCAGTAGAGTCACCATTTCTATTAGTGACTCAGATGGGAAAATAGGATTCCACAATAGTCGAATCTCTGGTTACAAACTTGAATGACACTTTGACAGAAACATCTACAATTATAACTTATGAGTTCTTCCCCAACAGAGTCGCCATTTCTATTAGTGATTTTTTATGAACCAAACTTGATCTCATACCATACCTATGAACTTTCTAGGATTCAATTATTAATAAGGATGAGGATTGGCCAACACACAAGCAAGGATTTAAGATTCCTTACTTCTACTCTTTGGGCTCTGTGAAACCCAGGAGGGTAATCCTATTTGTACTCCTAAGATATTCATCCAGTTAAGAGTACTTCAACACATAGATGAATTCCTCTTAAATACACATAGATTAAATTCACTAAAGGCTTGGCCAACCTTCAAATATAAACTATCTATAACTAGGAACCAAATGATACTTTAGATTGAGATATTATTCAATTGATGGTTATTATGAGTTGTTCCTCATTTTAAGCCTTTGACTAGATGCATGACTAAACTCAATTTGATCCAAGATAAACTAATGAAAAGACCAGTGCCTCATTCATGGGAAAACATAGTCATTCAATAATTAACTAGTAATACACTAACAATTCAACCCAATAATTTGTGGTCCATTGACATACTACCTTATAACATTCAACTCATTGTATCTAAAACATGATTTCTTACCAAATCCTATATCATTTCATCACAAACCCATGACCTTAATTTAGAATTTAAACAACCCATTGAATTGAAGCATAAGTAAAGCCATTCATTCAGTTTAAACAATAGAATACAAATGAAACTATCCTTAACAATTCCAATCATAGTTTGCAAAGAAATTACACAAGAGAACACATACTTTAAATTGGTATTTTCTATTACTGGTGTTACTGTAAAACCCTTTTAAGATAATTACATGATAACTGTATACCCAAAAATTGGTTTACGGTATATCTATTAATATATTTGTTTACATTATGATCCTTTTTCAAGATTAGCATTTGCACCTAGACCTTTCTAAGAATTAGAAATTGAACTCCATTTTTCGTAATCAGCCTTGAAATCCCCTTTATAGAACAAGAGAGAAACAAGCATCTAGCTGAATTATGAATACATTTCATATTCATTTCAAAATAATTTCAACAAAGTTCGAGAGATTCCAAAAACATTTATATGCAATCATTGATAAAATAGGGGGAAGCAAAAAGACAAATTCTTCATAAGCTGTCGAGGGAGGGTAGCCAAATTGCCATAGGGTGGCACCAATCACTACTGCAATATCCACGTCAAGCATAAATGTTTCCACCATACCGTCTAGAAGACTTCCACATCAGCATGGAAGAGTAAAAGACCAAAACCATGGACATTATGGCAATGGTATCATCAAAAACAAAATGAGGTCGAGACACTACTTTGATTCCTCATAATCATACTATGCTTGTCCACTCTTTGTGCATGATGCAATTGGAGGAACCATCACCATATCCTCATCAGAAAAATTATATGACACCAAGGAGAGCATGTACTAGTCATACCCCGAATTAGTGTCATCTCCACCATCCGAAAGGCTATTAGAAAGCACAATGGGAGAATCACATTTCCACAAGAAGGCCTATGGATGATTATCTCTTTCTTTCATGGCCTTCCTCATAGGAATTTCCTGCTCCTTGCCTTTATCTTTGATGAATTCTTCTAAAATGGTCCTATTTCATAAGTTGTAGGTACTCTGGACAATTGTCTTCTTCTTTCGACCATGGGCACTCCTTTTACTCTCTAGAGTCACAAGAGTCACCGGAATCTCCTGTTCAACCTTAGGAAAATCCTCATGACATTCAAAAACACTAAGATGACTAGACCTCCTATTAGGTCAAGTTGGCACACCAAACATTCCTATTTCACAAAACCCAAATGAAAACTAGAAACTTTTAAATGAGTAGAAAAGCTAACCAACTCAAAAACTTGAGAACCAAATTTGCACAAAAGCACACCCATAAGCCTCGACAATTACAATGAGTCCCAAAAATATGAAATTCATAGATAAACCTAGAACATGGATTACAAAGAGCTCATATGACTACCAACTTACCCAAAATTTCACATCAACTCCTCAACACTTGAGCACTTATGATTTACACCTCAGATTTTTTGCAGACTAAAAATGGTGAGATCAATTGGCAAACAATCCTGCATTAAATAAACGATTTGGAGCATGCAAAAATTAATGATTGAAAAACTCCTCATGCGAGTGAGTTGATAACTTAGTAGCTCAACTTTTAAATCTGGGTCATCGATCATTATGGATTTAAAACATTATCAATGGTGACCTCAAGCATTATTTTTGGCTTTCGCAACTTATTCCTAGAAAGCAACGATGACACCTCAAATACTACCACATTTTCCCTTAATCTTCATTAGTCACCTATGATCTGATGATCAACATGCACTGCCAACTTGATTTTTACCTTTCCATTTATATCGATGAAGTACATAGCCATCACTTGAACAGGATATTCGCTAGAAAAATATCGCTGGAATAGTATATCACACGTGGCTGATTTTCCCCACTCCTTCAGGGCTCAATTAGTGATGAGGGCATGGGCACGATGAAAAATAGGTCATTGGATCACTGTAACTCTTGGATATCTTCATATCTCATTGCACATTGTGGGTTCACTTTACTTTCTGCAAGTTCAAATAGTGATGTGAGAACTCATGTGATGGGATCTCAATCGTCGGATCTAACAATCATCCCTGATCACAATCCCTTTTCATTGTGCATCATGGATTCATGCTTCATTCTCCAAATCATATCAATGAAGGGAAAATAGGATCAAGACACATGCACCTACATGAAAAATAAATGGCACAAGATACATCTCTCCTAAGAGCACCTTAGATCAGTGAAAGAAGGTGAATAGCTGACCCCATCGCTCATCGCTCATTTGAAACACCAGATTTAAAATAAATTAATGATGAGTGATACAATACTTAAGTAAAGAAAATTAACACGTGTCTACAAGTTTTTTTATGATAGGGACCATCCTAGGATGATGTACAAGAGGCCTCATGGACTTAGGAAATAATACTTTCAAAGGATGTAAAGGCCAAATAAGGCCAATCAACAACCTTATAAAAGATAAAAGATTTCAGAACTAGGAACGAGGGGTGGGTAACCTTACGGGCTCAGATGACATAAGATGTTTTAAAATGACTTGGAACAGGCAGCAATAGGTCAACGGAAAATTAGAGCTCCAAGGGTTTCTAGGGTGAGACTTTGGCAACAAAATCCCCAAGCAATATTGATGAACAAAACCCTAAGTCCAGACATATTGAGACTGATTGAAATTGGCCAAAATATTCAAGGAATCATGAGTGGTTTTTAGGAGCTCCATCAAAATCTATCAAAAATCTTTCAAAATTATGTAATCACAATGAAACCAAGAGATCGTCGAAAGCTATCTCTTGATTGGCCATATGAGAGCTCAAAGCCAAAAAATTTAAAATGGCCAAACAATGTTCCACTATGACACATGTGAAAATGACAAATAAAAAAAGTAGCAAGAATGTGAAACCCTAACTCATCTGAATAAAACTAGAAGAATGAATTTGAAAGACAAACCAAAGCCTCGAGGAATAGAAGGGAAGGAAAAATCACAAAAGCTAAGATATGGTTCCAAGAATACACTAAATAAAAGAAAGAGCTTGCCTCCCATGAAGGAAACTTCACGAAACCCCCAAAAGGCCCTGAAAGTATCCCAAAGATAGATGTCCAGAAAGAAACTGACGAAGATATAGATCTTCTCCAATAAGTAGCAATAATCTATAGAATCATTGGAGAAAGGAAAACCAGAACAACCAGAGAGGAATGGGAAAGGATAAATTTGAAATTCAATCATGCTATTAAATTCCTACCAAACAACTTCTTTTTGGTAGATTTTCTCTCTAAATATGATGAAGATAAAGTCCTAAACAAAGGCATTTGGAGGATTGATGATTGTCCACTATACATGCAGAAATGGGAACCAAATTTTGATTCCAAAAATCATGAACCATACTCTGAATCCAAATGGATCAAGATTTATAACATGCCCATTGAATTTTGGTCATAAAATCTTTAGGCATATTGATAGAAATTAACACGTTTATTGGATAATTATTTTTACCTATATGTGAGAATTCATGTGGCTTCCATTAAGAAATTCCCAATAGCTATAATGTTAAAAAATAGATCAAGGCTTTGGAAACAAGAACTAGGGGTGGAGGGAAAAAAAAAATCTGCATAAAATATGGCCAAAGAAATCATCCATCAGATTCATGCCTAGTCCCCACAAAAACAAAGAGCATATATGGAGGAAGAAGGAAAATTTTAATAAGACAACGGTTGGCAAGGACATCCAAAATGATTGCCCTAATCAATGGTTACCAAAAGAAATCAATATTGTAGGATCTAAAAGGTGAATCCAATAGGAGAACAAGAATTCAAGAGCCTAGATCAAATCTAGGATGAAACCATAGGCTTCTCCATATAAGCCCAAGAGGCATGCAAATAAAATATTAGGCTCCCCACACAAAGCCAAATGGAGAACAAATAAATATATTCTACGAGTGAAAATGAGGACTTTGATGAACTAGACATATTTGATCCTATTGTCACTTATAAATGCACCTTTCTAAACAAGGAGTTCAAATTCTAGTGATACAATGGAAATAGGCTCAAGGTGTGGGACCCTTGAAATTGAGGCTATCTCTAGAGAAGGTTGAAATCCTTTCTAAACTAGGTGCATAAGAGGACTACTCTAACCCAACCTCAATAAACTCTAAACTAATGACTTGTGGGGAAAAGAGAGAAGGAGGAATGCATAAAAATAATGAAAAGGTGATGCACCAAATTTAGAGTGTTTATATTCCTAATTTTGATTGCATAGAGCATCAGTAAAATCACCAGTAGAGCTCACATAAATATCTATTTTACCAATTCTATGAGGGAACATGGAGGCTAGGGGTTTGAAGGATTTTAAAATGGATGAACGTTATCCACAATTGATGCCCACAATAGATTAGCACAATCATATAACTTATAAAAGTGATAAAATTCATACATAAAAAAAAATATACCAGATGTTACATAAAATTCAAGCATGGAGAAGAGGTGAAGACAATAACTCTATTAACACAAAGGCATAAGCCAATTTTACAATTGTAGAGAATGTTAGGATAACATAAGGCTACTAAAGAAAATCCAAAGAAGAACCACTCAAAATGATACAAATATTGCCTTTATAGCTTAGGCATAATTGAGGCTGACTCAACTAAACCCTAACCCTACCTAGGGTTAGAAAACAAGAAAGAGATCACTCCAAAAAAAAATTGCAGTGACCAAATCATGAGAATCGGGTTTCAAGATGACCCCTGAAGGCTATGAAGTGCACGCCATACCTCTGCATTGAATTCCCTATGAATACAAAGTAGAGGAAATCCATGAAATCCCCCCTAAAATCTTATTTGCAAAGAAGGGAATGCCATCTCAAACATAAAGAGGCATGGGTGCCACCCTAGCATTTAATTTGGCATGGAATATTGGGTAACACAGACCCTATAATGAAGAAAATTGATCCATATTGCCATTGATTTTTGAAAAGAATATTTTCCATTACTCCAGACTTGACTCGCGGAATTCAACATGTCAATCCATTGGCATTTGAATTTCGACTATCAGATCTTGAATGTGTGCCCAAGATTTAGTCCCCAAAATGAATTTATAGCATGTTTGTTGTTTATATTTCAGCTAAAACTCGGCCATTGATCTCCATCACATCACATTAGACCATCACAACTAACCCTGGCATGATGTAATTCACAACTAAAATGTGAATTACTCGTCTGATGAAACTAAAACACACCACCTGCCACCCTGAACACATATCATAATACTGCCTCACCACATCTCCCAACCTAGACCCATCATCGCCTTCATCACATTTCATAAATCTAATTCAATCCACTTGCTTGAAAAAAACAATGTGAAGCAAGCATGCACTGACCATTAGATTGTTTCCTTCACTTTCCACCATCTGATCTCGCCATTGCACATCGCAAAAAGGCCCTGGGATTTGTAGAGAAAAAATTCAATTTGCAAAGACATCATGTGATGCAATAGGAAGTGGACACCTATCTTCATGGAATATTCTCTCGACATATGCTTCGCCATCGCTCATCACGCATCGCATCTCCCTTGATGTGCATTTGAACCATAACTACAATGTCTTAGAGTTGAGAAATGAAAGATGATGTGACCATGTGTCTTGATCTGGATTGTTAGCACACATTGCACTTTTCTCTAGACACTGAAGAGCTCAATTTGCAATGTGAAGGAGTCATGCGATGAAGATAGCCATCACACATGGAAAAAGCTATATACTCTTAGCAAACACAAATGTGATACATAGTAACATTATAATGAATGTCAAATATCCATCATTTTTCCTAATTTGTTGATCATTGAACATTGCACATCGCATCATCACTCCATTCCGCCAAGAACCAAAAATTCGATGCAAAGGGATGATATGATGAACGAACAACTTAAGTTAGTAATTTTGCACATTCTCAATAAGTTGTTTTAAAGATGGGGGCATACCTAAGTGATAGAGTGATTTCTATTTTAACAAAGGAAAAGGTATAACTTGATTAGAAAAAGAGGAGGCTAGGAAACCTATGTTGGCACTGATAGAGGTTTTGAGATTGTTCAAATATTGATGAGGCCATCAATTCACTACCTTTAAACACTATGATAGGTGAAAGATGAAGTTTTAATAACTTCATTGGAGGCCGATGAAGTTATAGAACTTTTGAAAAGGTTGAAAAATCTCTAACTTAGCCAAATTCGAACATATTTAGATGCATGGGCTCGGTTAGTCAAAAGGGACCAAGGGTTTGGTAAACATATGATGACCTATACATAAGGTCATCACTAAAGCGACCGTGAACTAGTTGGATCAAGCCAATGCAAAAATAGAAGGAATGACTAAGGCACAAGACAACAAGGGTTTTAGGATGGTTTTACCCCTATCATACAAATTCAAAACCTCAAAAAACCTTAGAACATAAAAAACCCATGAATTTCAACAAGATGCGCATGTGGGATCTCTTTGATCGGATATAATTGATGGGAATCCAATGGTGATATAAAAATGGCAACATTCCTAGTGACATTTTGGGATGATTTCTTGCTAATCATAAAATTTATTAGCCTTGAAAAATACATTGGGCATAGAGTCATAAAAATTATTGCAACAACTAGGTTCAATCAAGGGAAAATAAAACAAGACATGTGCATGCCGCACTTGGAGGAAAGCAAGAAACTAGGGCATACATTCCCTTAAGGAGAATGTAGGGTGTGGAAAGAACATCATGGAAAGCAAAGAAAACTAAACTAATATGTACAAAGAACTTGAACAAATACCTCAAAAACAATGTTTGAGGTGAATCCCATTGACAAGGATTAGCACTTCATCCCCATCCATCTTTGATAATTGGAAGGAATTTTGTTGCTTGCATTTGGAAATGATGTAGGGGCCGCTCCACATGACATCAAACTTTGTGTGATTTCCAGGTCTGCTCTTGAACTCATCCCACTTGAGGACTACATCCCCTTCTTGGAAGACCTTAGGGCTTGTCCTTATGTCAAAAGACCTCTTGACCTGATTTTGATGCACCTCCATTATCTTCATTTCTTTATATATAACTTCTTCTAACTCCATCAACTGAGCATATCTAACCATCATTGGTTCCCCTCCCTCCAAAATCTCCAATTGATTAGCCAATTCAAGGGCTTGTAATTCAAATGAAAAGGGCAGTCTTGCTTCCTTCCCATACACCAACATGAATGGGGAATTTCTAATGGATCTCTTGGGAGTGATTCTATCCACCCATAGGGTAGATTTTAACTTGGTATGTCAAGCTCATTGATTATCTTCCATGGTCCTCTTGATGATCCTTATTAGATTATTATTTGTTGATTCGACTAAACCATTTCCCCGAGGGTAATAGTTTGATAAAGTACTTAGGTAGATTCAATTCCTAAAAGCCCATTCACTTAATTCTATCTCCACAAAAGCTAAAGCATTATTAGAAATAATTAAATCAGGAACTCCAAACCTTATAATCAAATCCTCATAAAAAACTAGGATAGTAGACTCATTATCCTCCAATTTTACAACCTCAGTCCACTTGGTGAAAATCAGTGGCAGTGAGGACCCATTTATGACTTTCACTAGAAGGTGGGTTGATAGCTCCAATAAAATCAATCTGCCACTTCATGAAAGGATACTCAACTTGGATGGGCTGCAAAGGAAGGGAAACCAATCTCTCTTTCCTAGAGAAGAAAACAAATTTCTTACATTTTCTTATATAATCATGGGTAACCTTGAGTAAAATAGGCCAATAATAGCCCACCCTCATTACTTTTAGGGTTGTAGTTCTTGGTGCAAAATGTCCACTATCTAACCCATCATGGAACTCTTCAAGCACCCTATCAACTTGATCAACATTAACATATCTCAACAACACACCATTGATATCCTTCCTAAAACATATACCATTAAGCAATGTGTATGGGATGGATTGCAATCTAAAATATCTTCTCTTAGCTCTATCCATTCCTAGCAGACACTCACCAATTTGGAGGAAATGAACCATATTTCACACCCAACTTGTAGGAGAAATATGTGCAGTTGTTTGGAACTTCTCTTGTTGGGCTAAGACAAACTCCATAACTTCTTCTTTGTTATCTTCCATGTCACAAGCTAGCTTCTCACATAAACCTTTATCTCTCACAATTTTCACGATCTTGATTTCCACATCATACTCCATCACTTTGGTTATCCAACCTACCCTTTTCTCATTCAAATCTCTGCTAAAAAGAAATTATTTGACACTATGATGAGAAACCATTTATAGAATCTTGTTGTTGGAAACCAAATGCCTAAATTTCTTCAGAATTGGAATAACAACAAGAAAAAATTTCTCAACAAAAGAATACCTTTTCTCATAGCCTTCCAAGCCTTGACTAAAAAAGGCTATTGGATGCTCCAAATTTTCCTCATTTTTTTGCACCAACATAGCTGAGATGGTATCCTTATTTCCATAAGCATAGAGGATGAAATCCTTAGAAAATTTAGGATTTACCAATGTAGGTGTTGTTGCTATGGCTTCTTTAATGGCCTCAAAATTTTATTTTCCTTCCTTATTCCATTTTAAAACCATATTCTTCTTCAACATAACCATTAGTGGATTCAATAAATCAATATCTGGTATAAACCTTTTGACAAAGTTAATTCTACTTATGAAACATTGTAAACTCTTTTTATGGATAGGAAAATCCAAAGCCAAAATGACACTCACCCTTTCAAGATCAATTGTGATACCATGTTTGGACACCACATAACCAAGTAATTTACCTTCATGAATATAAAATATGCATTTCTTTGGATTGAGGGATACACCATACTCCCTACAGTTTTCAAAAATGTGCCTTAGATGAGAAAAAATATTCTTTGCATCCTTTGAGAAAATGGTAATATCATCCAAGTACACAAGGAAAAACTTGTTCATGAGGCCTTGAAAATCCATATCCATTGCTTTTTGGAAAGTTTCCCCGACATTAGATAATCCAAAATGCATATTCTTGTATTCCATGGTACCCCACTTGGTAGTGAATGTTGTCTTGTATTGATCCTCCTCCTTAACCAAGATTTGGTTATAACTAGAAAAAACCATCCAACAATGAGAACCTCTCTGAACCTGATACAACCTATAATATTTTCACTCCATAGAGGGTAGTGGGTAATGATCTTCAAGTGAAGATCTATTTCAATCCCTAAAGTCCACACACAATCTGATTTCTCCATTATTTTTCCTCATAGGTACTAAGTTGGATACCCATGATGTGTGCTTAATAGGGAAAATGATGCTACCTTCAATCAAACTACTCAATTCTTTCCTCATGAGGTGTTCAAGATTTGGATTCGAAGGCCTTTGCTTCTGTCTTACTGGTTTTGCATTAGGTTCCAACTTTGTGGTATCTTGTGCTAACTCAGGGTTAAATCATTTTAAATCATTGTATTCCCGAGAAAATATGTCATCATATTCTTGACACAGTAGAACAAATACATCTCTTTCTTCTTTAGTACAAATCTTGCAAAGCTTGAGGAGTTTAGCTTTAAAAATATTAATAGGTTCATAATGCTCCTCTTTAACCAATATTTTGGGCCTCTCCTTTCTTACTTGGTCATCTATGTTGAATATGGATTCTAAGGTTACCAATCCCTTCAACAACTTGTTTGACCTTAGCTGAATAATTTTTTCACCATATTGCTACTGCAACTTTTGTTAGTTACTAGTTGAGAACTCAACTTCTTCAATCAAGAAGTTAATAATTTGTTTTTCATTGTCAAAAAATTTCCAATGCATGTCATTATCAAGGATTGATGGCCTTAAAATCACCATGACATGTTGTTGTGATTTTTAACTCTTGACATTGTTTGGAATATCAAATGGAGCACCTATGGCATCCAATCTATCAACATACTTATTTTGATCCCTAGGTATGGACAATAGATTGAAAGAATTAAAATCTTCTATCATATCCCATACCCTATTTTTATGTGACTTGAGCAAGTCATTTTTGGTTGAATGCAAACCTCTTACCTAGTTTACAATCTATTCACTATCTCCAAATACTTGTAGGTAGTTTATCTTTTTTTTTTTGGCCCACTTTAGACCATGACTCATGCCTTCATACTCAGTTATGTTTTTAGTACAACTAAAAGAGAACCAAAAATATGAGAAATACCTTTCACCCCATGGGGATACAAGAGTGACACCCCCACCCACTCCATTTCTGCTTCTTGAACCATCAAAAAATATTTTCCAAACCTCATTTTGTTGTTGAGCATGTAACCTCTCATTCTTTTGTAAATTAGGAATGAAAGATTCTATCTCATGAACTAAGAAAACACCTAGGCCCACCTCTTCCAAATTATTATTTGGATTGGCTTCAATATTTCCAACAACCCATTCATCCAAAAGAATATCAAGGATATCTTCAGTTTGGGTACTTGGTTCTTGAGCAACAACATGCTCATCATGATTAAAAATAACACAATGAACATTTTCCACAAAAGGTACATATGAATCTATGTGATCCTTTGCTATAGATTCAAACTCAAGAGTCACTTTGGCTCTTTATCTTTTCCTAAACAACATATGTGACCAATCTGATGATAAATAACCACCTATCCTAGCAATGAACTCCTTTAAAAAGCAAATATAAAAATAAGGTGGCAGGTCAATCACATAGACATCTTGTGGGATGGAAAAATTAGGAAATGCATGAAATGTAAGGCCTAGATCTTTTATGATCCCCACAATGTTAATCATTGTCCCATCAAGCTGGACTACTCCTTTTTTGAGCGGCTGATACTCAATACCCATTCTATCCACAATCTATTTAGGCATCAAAAAGCTACTAGCTCCTGAATAAATCATAAAATTGTGTACCAATTTACCTCCTATGATTAGGGACACATAAAATGGTGGTGGTTTGACCTCTTTGCTTGGGTTGTCATTGTTTTTTTGGGATGTATTGGTCAATACAACCTTACCTCAGCTAGTTGTGATCTCTTTTGATGTATTTACATCTAATAGGTCAGCTTGTAACAAATCCTTTTGTCCAGAGATAGATAAAGAATCTGACATAGACATACTAACATTGAATATTTTCATATGATCAAGAATATTAAAATGGGCAAGGCCTACCTTCTGCCAAACTTTTGTAATAGTATCATCTCCCTGCACTTGAGCTAATTGAGACTGAATTCCAAGTTGCTTCTTTTGTTGGAATTGTGCTTCATGAGGTGTAGATGGGTCAAAAACATCTTGATCTGATCTAGGAGCTTGATGAGACTTCTTATTCACTACTTTCCCTATCTCCACAACTCTTTTCTTTCTTCTTGTGTTGGTTTCTATAGAATTATGGTCTTGTTTGACCTGAAAAAACTCTTTTCCTTGCCAATTTAGTAGTGTAGTATCACTTGGAAAATACTCTTGCTACTATAAAGGTGTTTCACCTAATGCACTTGGTTATGAACTAGGTGCACTTTAAATCATCAAGGCTTGATTAATCACCCCATTTGAACAAGTATATTGGTTATGGGGTTGGTTACAAGGGAAACACCAATCATACTCTTGGGTGAGTTTTTTTGTATGTGTACTAACACTTTGGATGTGCTTGCTACACCTAGATTATATGTTTGAAAAGGTCTTGGGTTAAGGGTCTTCCTTTGGTCTTGATTTTTTTCTTGATAAGGTATCATATTTGATTGAGTTGGCTGATAAGAAACCTGGTTTTAGGGTTGATAAGGCCTGTAATTTTGAGATTTCTGATTTTTAATATTGACCATCTCATTTCCAAATGTTTGTTGAAGGCACTTTATTCTTTTTAATTTAGAATATTATATTGGGGTTGCTTTTCCTTGTGTAAGAGCAACTGGTAGAGTGGCTATTTGTGGCATTGATAATGGTAATGGTGGTTGTATGTCTAGGGAAACTGGCATTGGAGGTCTTGGGGATATTTTCCAACTTGTATAAGACTATTTTTAGCTCAAATGACCACCTCATAGGCATCATGAAGTGTTTGTGCACCCATGGATTGAATCATTACAAAGATATCACTATTTAGAGCCCTCAAAAAGTATAGGAAAGCATACCGAGCTGAAGGTCTCACCAAAGGTGGGATTCTATCCCAAGTCTTCTAGAAGCGAAAGTTGAAATTTGTCATGTGCTCATGAGGAACTCTTTTTATTTTTGTTATTTTCTCCACCAAAGACAAATGATCTAATTTTTCCTCAAAATTTTTACAAATCTTATCTCCCAATTTATCCCACATAGTGGTGGAATTCACTACCAAACCTCTGAACCACTGCAAGGCCTTTCCTTTGAATGAGTTAGGAAAATTTTTAAGGGCTACATTTTCTTTAGTAACATTGTGAACTGTGCATAGGGAAGCCACATCTCTGATATGTTCAATGGGGGTGACCTAGTCTTCTCCATTAAAAAATGGGAGAATTTTTAATGTAGCCATAGGGATATCATCATGTTGCTGCAAATTCAATGGGTTGCCTCCGTTAAAAGGTACAAAAGGATAATTTATAGCCATTTGGAATAAGTTTCTTTATGCTTGGGTAGTAGGTGTTCTAACCTAAAAAAATCTACCCAATAATTTTGTAGATGGGGTCCTAGGAGAAGGACTTGAACTTCTATTTTTTCTACCTCTTCTATCAGGTGATAAAGAAAGCCTAGCTCTTCTTCTAGGAGTAGCAAAATAAAGTTGTGTATATTAAAAAATAACTCTTGAAGAAGATCTTGTTTGGATTCTTAGCATGAATACACATATCTATTTTGCAACCATGATTTTTCCCCAATAGAATCACCAACTTTCATGTAAAGGGTATGTGTAGGATCATCATGGAAAAATAGGCCCTTAAGTGGCAATAAAATTCAGAAAATTAGAGTTAGGAAAATTGACATAAAAAATTGAATAAGTTATCTATATTATTTCAAGAATATGTAAGAATAGAATCTGTAGAAAATTGAGTGTAGTTTTCAAACTACTAGGTTTATTTAAAAAAACAAATCTATTTGGTGAAAATTTGAAATTTCAATGCATTAGTACTTAAATTTCAGGGATAAAAAAGAAGTAGGTGTCTATCTGACCACCCTAACCACAATAAAATGATAATATTTGTTTATAATATTTTAGATATAAGTAGGGGACTCATGTCCCGATGTGATGCATATTTTTTTGTAATTGTTTTCCAAGTAAATAATTAATTATGATTTTTTTATTACAAATTTCAAAAAATATAAAAACTCGTATGTCTAACCACCTTAACTTGGTCAAAATTTCATGAAATTTAATTTTTTTTTTTTAATCCTATAGTATGTGACACATATTTCGGATTCAAAAAATGTGATACCATTTGAAAGCTATAGATGTTTTTCAATCAGCCTATCAATCAAGACTTTAGTAGTAATTCAAATAGAAAATGAACAATAATTATTTATTAAATTCAAAGTAAAGCATAATTTATATTGGTGGAAAGCTGAGAATCTCCTTCAAAACCCTTTTCATTTCATCAATTTTGGGTAAAAAAAATCATCAGCCACATGGTCCATCATATCACTTAGATATCGCCACTTTTTGGCCCATCATGATCTTGCACATACCCTAAAGTCTTTCTCTTTGAATGTAGAGTCACCAAGTACTTTGATTGTGTGCCTCTTCAAGGCTAGATCATTAAGAGCAGTACGCCTCACTCAATAATGGTGTAAATGAAAATTCTTTTATCCCATTGGGCGTTCTAGAAACTGTTGTCACTTGGAAATGGACCCTTCTAAATAAGGAGTTCAACTTCCAATGATACAATGGAAATATCCTCAAGGTGTGTGACCCTTGCAATTAAGACTAAGTCTCCAGAGAAGGTCAAATTCCTTTCTAAACTAGGTGCATAAGAGGACTACTCTAACCCAACCTCAATAAACTCTAAACTAATGATGTTGGGTTAGAGTCACAAATATGATTCAATCCCCTTGCTTCACAACAATGATGTGAATCAAGCATGCACTTATCATTAGATTGTTTCCTTCACTTTCCACCATCTAGTCTCACCATCACACATTGCAAACATGCCCCAAGCTTTACATAGGAAAAATGTGATGCAATATGATGTAGACACATGTTTTCATGGAACATTCTCTTAGCATATACTTCTCCATTTCTCTTCCCACATCACATCTCCCTTGATTTTTATTTGAACCATAACTACAATGCCTTGGAGTTGAACAATGAAAGAAGATGTGACAATGTTTCCTAATTTGGATTGTTAGTGCACATCACACTTTGATTTACACTCAGGAGCTTAATTTGTGATGTGAAGGAGTCATGTGATGAAGACAACCCTCGCACATCACAAAAGCTATATACTCTCTACAAACACAAATGTGATATATAAGAACACTGCGATGACCGTCGGATCTTCATCATTTATCTTGAGCCATTGATCATTTAACATTGCACATTGTAGCATCACTCCATGCCACTAGGAACCAACATGCAATGCAAAGGGACAGTGTGATGAATGAACAACTTAAGTTAAGAATTTTTCACATGCTCAATAAGTTATCTTAAAGAGGGGGCCATACCTAGGTGATAGAGTGATTTATATTTTAGCAAAGGAAAATGTATAACTTGATTGGTTAAATAGGTGGCTAGGAAACCTATGTCGACACCAACAAAGGTTTGAAACTAGTTAAAATACCAATGAGGCCATTAATTCGTTGCCTTTAAACATTATGATCAGTAAAATATGAAGTTTGATAACTTCGTCAGAGGCTAACAAAGTTATAGAACTTGTGAAAAGGCCAACAAATCTCTAACTTAGCCAGATTTGAACATATTTACATGTGCGGGCTCAATTGGTCAAAAGGGACCAAGGGTCTAGTAAGCATATGATGACTTAGACATAAGGTCGTAACTAAAGCAACTGAGAATTGGTTGGAGAAAGTCAACACAAAAATAGAAGGAATGACTAAAGCACAATATAGGTAGGGTTTTAGGAGGGTTTTACCCCTCTCATACAGATTCAGAACCCTAACCTCAAAACAATTGAGGAACCTCAAAACCTCCAAAAAACCTAGAACATAAAAAAACCACAGATTTCAACATGATATACATGTGGTATATCTTTGATTAGATAAAAGTGATGGGCATCCAGTGGTGGTATATAAATGAAAATAAAGCCAAGAAGTATATCCCAATCAGTGACACAAATGTTGGAGCCCATCAAAAAGACAAAAAAAAAGAGGCATAAAATCAAATAGACAAAAGAGGGAAGAAATGGCCCAAGAAAAGGGCATCAAAAGCATCAAAAAATTATGGCAAAACAATAAGGGAAGAGAGCACTCCCTCCACAAAGCATCATGAAGATAGTAACATGGAATGTTAGGGGCCTGAATTTCCCTAACAAGAGTTTCTTAATCAAGTGTGAAATGGAGAAGTTAGAAGATACCCTTATTTTTGATATCAGGGGATGGGAAGAAGCATACTCTAAATCATATGGAATGGTTGGAGGCTTGGGGATCCTATGGTGCTCTTGCAATGTTATAATGAATATAGTAGAAATTAATTCAAATTGGATAATGAGTGAGGTATCAAGCCTAAATTATAATCCAAAATTCACCTTATTCAATGTCTATGGAATGACCAGGATGTAGGAGAAGGGAAAACTATGTCATTCCTTAAGCCAAAAACTCGATAGCCACAATTACAGGATAGTGGTCATGGGTGGTGACTTTAATGTGGTGCTCAAGAAGGAGGAAAATTTTGGTGGATCAAACAAAATAACTCCATCGATGAATGATTTAATTGATGCAATGATTTAATTAATGAACCAAGGAATGTTCCAAGATGAATTATACAACAAAGAAAAAGAACTAAAGGTAGAATATTAGGAGATACTAGTTAGGGAGGAGTAGTTATGGTGCTCCAAATCCAAAGAAATATGGTTATGCGAGGGGGATTCCAATACAATTTTTTTCATAATACATCTAAAATCAAGAAAGCCTACAAGAGGATAACACGTTTTCAAACCTCTAAAGGAATAATAACTGAGGAAATCCAGGAAGAAGAAATTAAAAATTTCAAAGAATTATAGCTCCAAAGGATGCATTTCATACCTTCAATTATAGAGATATCCTTAAAAACATCCCAAAAGTAATCTCAAAGGAATTCGACACTCATTGGACCATTTACAAGAGAGGAGGTCAAGACTGCTATATTTCAAATGCACCCAAACAAATTACCAAGACTAGATGGTTTTCTAGCACTTTTCTACCAAAAATGTTGGCACTTCCTAGAAAGAGAAGTTTAGGAAACTGTGGAAGAATTTTGAATAAAAAATAAATTCATCAAGATATCAATAATACTATCCTAGTCCTACTACCAAAAAAGGAAGAGTTTTCCAATCTTGGAGACTACCATCCTATCTCTCTATCTAAAACAATCTACAAGATCATTTCAAAATCCCTAGTCAATGGAATGAAGAAAATGGTAGATTCATCTCAACCAATCAGAGTGGTTTTACTCCTGGGCAAGACATAACTAATAGAATCATCATTGCAAATGAAGCCCTACATTCTATCAATAAAGATAATATCCAAAGAATCATCATAAAACTAGACATAAGAAAAGATTACGATAGAGTCAAATGGATATTATTAATCAAAATCATGGAGTAGTTTTGGTTTTGCAAGGATTGGTTGAATATGATCTTCTTATGCCTATCAATAACAAGATAATCAGTTTTGGTTAACAACTTACCATGTGGATTCTTTTAAAGAACAAATCGAATAAGGCAGGGAGACCCCATCTCACCCTTCCTTTTTGTAATAAGGGCAGAAGCACTAAAAAAATTATAGAAAAATTCAGAAGGGAAGGTAATTGGAAAGGCTTGCAGATTGCTCCAAGCATAGACACTATCACCCATTAGCAATTTATGGATGACACACTACTCTATAGTGAAGCCACAATCAGTGAGGTATCAAAGATTAAAAAATGCATGAAGCAATACATAATTGCATCATGACAAAAAATAAACAAAGATAAATAAAAAAATATTTTTCTTCCACACAAAGAAACAACTGCAAAAAAAGATTTCAAACCTCTTGGGCTACTCAATTGATGTCACCCCATGCAAATATTTAGGATTTCCCATCTTTAAAGGTGTCATTAGAACAAAATTATGGGAGAAGATAAAAGAAAAATGCAGAGAGAAATCACTAATCTAGGGAGGGAAATGGCTTACACTTGTAGGAATAATTACAATGATCAAAGTGGCACTATTAGCAATTCTAATCTATGTTATGTCTAACATGTAATTAACTTTAAAAGTAGCAACCAACTTGGACAACATTTTAAAACACTTACTATGGGAGGGCTCAAATGAGATGCAAAAAGTATCACTAATACATTGGGATAAAGTGTGAAAATATCAAACAGAAGGAGGAGCGGGGATACAAAATATGAAAGTACACAATTTGTCCCTTGGTGCCAAACTAATTTGGAAAATGTACCAAAACCCTCATCTGTTTTGGTACAAAATATTGTAGAAGAAGTACTTAGATTCTAAGGAATCTAAAAGGATCCTAACTATTGCAAATCCTAAAGGTGGGTCTCATATCTGGAACTTCATATTGAACAAAAAAAACCTAATAAATGACCACTTAACATGGAAAATAAACAATGAAAGGAAAATGGATTTTTAGCTAGATTCATGTGGTGGCCACAAACCAATGACATATTATCTAGAATTGAAGGACCACATCCCAACCCTAAGATGCAGATATGGTCAAAAGGTCAAGTACTTCATATTATTTGATGGTAGTGGTAAACAAAGTTAGGTGGATTTCTAAGCCATCAAGCTAGAAGAACCTACCAAAATCAAGCTCATGGAACTAATGAAAGAAATACAAGTGTTAATTAATAATCAGATTGATAAGACAATATGGTGTGGGGCTAACTTAGGCACAAACTTAATAAAGCTTGGCTACAAGATCTAATTGATAGAAGGAGAAAACCTTTGGAAATATAAATTATGTTGGGGCTAGTGGATACCACCTAAGGTAGGTGCCTTCTTGTGGATGAAATTACACAAAAGGATTCTAACTTGAGATAGATTAAAAACCATTGGTTTGGAAGGTCCCATTTGGTGTGTAATGTGCAAAAAAAATAAAGAAAGTGTGGATCATTTGGTATTGAATTGTCCCTATGAAGGGAAATGTTTGGGTTGGCTCCTAAAAAACCTAAATTGGGTTGCACTAAGAAGTAATAACATATGGTATTTCTTCCTTAGTTCTCCAAGGCTTAAGAAAGACTCATTATGGGGATTAATTTGGTAGGATTCCCCCTCCATATTAATATGGAATATATGAAAAGAGAGAAATACATGTATCTTCCAAGACAAGGTAAAGGATTCTAGTGAGTTAACAATAGATATTGAAAGAAACATCACTGAGTAGCTGAATTCACACATAAAGATACAAATAAAATTCATATTCATAACATTGGATGAAGAGCTTATGAAAAATTGGAAAATTCTAAAGGTTCCCCCTTCCAGTTTTCTCCCGACTCCAAGCCGAAAAGGTTGAAGATAAAATGGAACCTTCCTCCCTAAAGGAGACTCAAGCTAAACATTGATGGTGCCTCAAGAGTAAATCTAGGTAAATTAGGCATTGGATGTATCATAAGTGATGGGTAGGGACAACTAATGGGGGCCATGCTATAAAAAATACCAATGGCCACAAAAGATACAACAGAGATAGAAGGGATCCTTAAAGGTCTCTAACTTTGCAAAGAGAAAAATCTCAAAAAAAATAGACTTTGAAAAAGACTCTATAGTTTGCATATATTTCCTTACAAGAGGTTAGATTGGCGATTGAAACCTACAATCTAAATTAGTCAAGATAAGAAAGCTAATTCAAGAATTGGATGTACACTTAGTAAGTCATATCTATAGAGAAGCTAATAAAGCAATATACTTCTTGGCCAACCAAGGGATAGATCAAACAAAGGAGGTCAAAACAGGTTCTCAAGCTAACTATTGGATGGGCCTTGAAGCAATAATTTGTTAAGAGCAACACAAGGTTGATGAAGCCCAAACCAAAGGGAAAAAGGTAAGTATAACTAATGTACACACCTAACTCAAAACCTATCACCTCTCATCAAAATTAATTACAATGCTAAGTCAATAAAAGGTTAAATTATAATCTATAATACAACCTTGGTTCTAAAAATCCTCTCGAAACCTCCTCCCTCGATTTACACAAATCTCATTAAAAACCAAAATCTCATAACATAATTTAAGGGCCATCGAGGGGCCCTCAAGGAACCCCCATTATGAAATCCCCATCAGAACCCTAGGAGGGTATTTCTAAGCATAGCATGTTTCCCTAAATACTGGTGATGTATGTGCCTCCATCCATAAGGACTAGTTAATCCCTCATATTATGCATCAACCTGCCAAACCAAAATAATTTTATCCAAAATCCCAACATAGTTGGAAATCTCTAGGATTTGAAAGCACTACCCTAAATCCCTAACCCACTGAAAGCCTACAAATCACTGCAAGAGCTAAGACCCCTACAAGTCATACATTTCGCACAACTTAAAATTTATTTAATAGGCTCTCAATTCCCATGATGACGAAAGTAATATTCATTAGGGACCTTGTTTCATTGACTCATTGAAAGAAAAAATGCTCGGTATGAAAATTTGACCTAGGGATATTCAACATTGATAAGTTTAAAATATCACAACAAAATTTTATTACCTAACCAACTAAAATAGAAAATATTTTGAATAATGGTGTGTCAAAAAAACTAAATCATGGAGATACAAAACACAATATGCTTCATAATGCTAACATTATTTAAGTGTTTGATAAGTCTTCAAATAAATTTTGTTGCCCATTATGAAAAACAAACAAGGGTACATTTTTAAAGATTGAAATTATTGAAATGAACAAGAAAAATAAGAGGGGGAGGAGTGAATCAATTGTAGCAAATAAAACCTTCAAAACACTCAAGATTAATTAGATCTACAATCATTCATTAAACCCTTATTATGTTATATTGATTAAACATGAAATACAGATAACATAAACTAAAATCACAACACCATAAACATGAGAACACTAGATTTATGTGGAAAACTCAATGAGAGAAAAACCATGGTGAGGATTAGCTCACAATATAAGTAATAGAAAAACTGGTATAAAGGGGCTCACTACTAGAATAGGACACACTATCCAAAAAGGCTCATAGACATGGCTCACTTCCACATAAAGAATACAAGAAGATAGAAGAAGAATGTTACATAGACAAAAACCTTCTCAATACAACAAGGAGTCCACCACAATTTGTCACAAACTTTCTCAGTCTCACATGAAATATTTTGGATGCCTTTAGCTCATTGCCTTCAAGAACCCTAACATGAAATTTTCACTATTTGGCTCAATATCGCATCACACACATAACTCACATCAATCTTGCATCTATCTTTATTATTAATCTTTTCTTCACTCAACGTGCATCACCACCATACATATTTATATCCAGCTTTATCTTAGAAACTATCTCCAATGTTAGCCACTAGTCATTCTACATTCAAATTCAAAATAGGTCAGCACCTAAACATTAGATCGTGATGGATAGGAACCAAAGAAAACTTACACAAATCCTTAATTAGGACCCAGATATATCCCAACACACTTCAACATGATTACACAAGCCTCATATGTAGTGTTAAACACAAGGTCAGCCAGCACATGTGCAAAACACCATAAACATTAATTACATGCTTCCTTAGATCAAGCCAAAAGTTAAAAAACATATTTCACATGAAATCAATTTGAAACAATCCATGAACTACATAAGATTTATCAAACACTTCATTTAATCTCACATCAACAAATACTTCAACTCAGAACAACTGATAAATGAAACTCTCACTATACTGCATCAAATCAAGTAAAAACTTGAACACAGAAACATTAAAAAATTATAAGCAACTTCCCAAATCTGTAAAACCTGAATCCAAACAATGAAGAAACATGAAGCAAATAAATTTATCCCAGACAACATAAAAATTCACTTAACATTTGGTTCACACACTCGTAAAAATATCTCGCACTATACAATGATCTAGAAAACCAAAATTTGAATATAATAACCTTTTTCAACCTTGAATAACCTATAAGAACTACACAATAATAGAATCAACATAGGAAGAATGTAGGGCACAATACCATAGCACACTATGAATATTTGAACAACACATTTTACTTTGTTTATTAAATTTTCTCAAAAGCACTTGAAAACCGAGTACCAGAAGCATCATCTCAGCTCATTACTTCATTCCAACTCATCTTCGGACTCTACAACAAAATAATAGCTCCATGTACTCACAACACTTCCTCAAGGTCTCAACTATACATGCACAAACTATTTTCCTCTTTCAACAATTTTCTCAATATCCTTAACATCTTCATCCCATGGTTGACATCAATGACAATACTAGTCAATAGACTTCCTATTGACATCAATGACAATACCATCATTCTTGCAACAATCTCCCCCTTTTTCATTGATGGAAACACAAAATGTGGAAACTCACCAAAGACCACACAATAGCTCTGAACACACCCTCCTCTCTTTTTTCAAATTAGATAGCCTACACAAAATTCCTAAAACTTCTCCCCCCTTACATGGGTCTCATTCTTTTTGTCAGCAACTTTCTCTCTTTTTCACATGATTCTTTTCTCCCCCTTTGACATCAATGGAACAAGATAAAAAATGCTTTGCATTGGTCTCCCTCTTTGATATTGAACCAAAATTACCTGCTCTGAATACTCCCCCTTAGGAGTAAACCTAACTAAATAAACCACATAATGACAACACATGACACTACCTACTCCCTTGAGAGGTAACAACCAACATCAGTCTAGAAAAGAGATAGATCCATAGATCTACTAGATTGATGCACCTCTATATGCATCTAGTTCAAGAAAGGAGGGGAAATAACCCCCAACTTCTCTCGAAGATACTCAAAAGTATCCTTAGGAAGGGCCTTAGTAAATATATCAACAATTTGATCCTTTGTAGGAACATTTTCAAGCTTCACTTCATTCTCCATCACCTTCTCTCTTAAAAGGTGATACCTGATATATATATATGATTTTTCCTTGAATGTATCACCAAATTCTTTGAAATGTTTATTTCATTTGTATTATCACAAAAGATAGATATAGATTCATCAAATGAAACTCTAATATCCTTGAATTTTTGTCTCATCCATAATACCTATGTACAACATGATGTTGCTACAATTTACTCAACGTCTGCAGTGGCTAAAGAAATGAAATCTTATTTCTTACTCAGCCATTACACCAATCTACACCCAATAAAGAATGCACCTCCACTTATATGTTTCTTGTTATCAACACAACCAACCCAATATGCATATGTATAAGCATTCAATGTGAAATCAATATCCTTAGGATACCACAAACCACAATCTAATGTGCCTCTTAAATGTCTAAATATTCTCTTCCCTGCTACAATTTATGTTTCTTTAGGATCTTGAAATCTAGAAGCAAGACAAATTGCATGCATGATATTCGGTCTACTAGTAGTCAAATATAACAGTCCACCAATCATATTTCTAAACTTTCTTTGATTAGCTTTAGGTGAATCATCATCTTTGCTTAATTTACAACTAGTCACCATAGGAGTACATACCGGTTTGGAGTCATCTATTCCAAACTTCTTGAACATCTCTTTGACATACTTGGACTATGAAATGAAAATCCATTTATCTGTTTGATTGATTTGTAGCCCAAGAAAGACATTCATCTCTACAAAAATTGACATCTTGAATTCTTTTTGCATTTCTTCTACAAACTTCTTACACATAGCCTCATTTCCATAAAAGATGATATCATCCACATATACAACTACTATTAATATTTTGTCTTCCTCAAGTTTAAATTAAAGATTACTATCTCTGAAGCCCTTACTGAATCCTTGTTGTATCAAGTACCTATCCAATCTTTCATACCAAGCTTTGGGAGATTTCTTTAAGCCATATACCACCTTCTTCAGTTTACATACCATGTCCAGGTGATATGATAATTGAAAACCTTCTGGTTGTTCCATGTAAACCTCTTCTTCCAATTCACCATTTAGGAAAGTAGACTTCACATCTATTTAATAAACATTAAAATCTTTATGTATTGCAAATTCTAAAAATATTCCAATAGCTTCCATCCTAGCTATAGGGGAAAATTCTCCTCAAAATATATACCTTCTACTTGTGAGTAACCCTTACACACAAGTCTTGCCTTGTTTCTTACTACTTCTCCATTCTTATCTAGCTTGTTCCTGAATACCCATTTAGTTCCAATTATGTTCTTGTTTTCTAGTCTAGGGACCATTTCCCAAGTCTGATTCTTCTATATTTGCATAATCTATTCTTCTATTTCCTTCATCCAATGTTAATCCTTATATGCTTCACTCACTGATTTAGGTTCAACTTTAGAATGTAAACACAAATTTACCTCAACTTCACTAGCTTTGAGTCTTGTCAATTCAATTTTCCTCTTATCTCCAATGATCTGATTTTCAGAATGATTATTTTGCACATACTTAGGGGTTTTAGGGGTCTTCTCTAAAGCTTCTTCTGCTTCATTCTACACTTGTTCATAAATTTTTTCTTCTACTTCTCTGAAATTAGGTTCATTTGACACATATCCATCTACTACAATATAACTCTACAAGTTTTCATCAACTTTAATATTTGCACTTTCTATTATCTTTCTCAACATTTTTTGTAACATCTATAGGCCATTCTTCTAATAGAATATCCAAGGAAGATACCTTTGTCAGACATTGCATCAAAATTTCCTAAGTTTTCTTCTTCTCTTTTGATCTAACATTTTCTTCCAAACACTCTAAAGTACTTCATAGTAGGAATAATTTGAAACCATAGATCATAAGGAGTCTTCGTGATGTTAGATTTAGCTTGAACTCTATTAAGTATGTAAACAATAGTATGAATAGATTCTCTCCAATAGACTTCTAGTAGATTTTCCTCTTTCATCATAGTCCTTGCAACTTCCTAAATAGTTCTATTTTTCCTTTCAACAACTCCATTCTACTAAGGAGTTCTCAGAGAAGAAAAATGCATCTTTATTCCATGAACTTCACAAAACTTGTTAAAATCATTGGAGGTGAATTCAGCACCTCTGTTAGACCTCAAGTATTTTAATTTTAAACCCATTTCATCCTCAACCATAGCTTTAAATGCCTTGAATTTATATATTGCATTAGATTTCTCTCTAAGAAAAGTAACACATGTCATTCTAGAATAATCATTAATCAAAAGCATAAAGTACCTATAACCTTGTAGACTTCCAACCCTTGTAGGACCAAAAAGATTTGTATGCACTAATTCTAGCAATCTGGTAGCAGATTATTCCTTTGCCTTAAATCCACTCCTTGTTTTTTTTTCCAAATTGACAACTCTCATAAACAACATTGATAGGTTTTGTGATCTTAGGTAAGTTTCTCATAGCATGAACCGAACTAATTCTTGCCAAATTATCAAAATTCATGTGACACATCCTCTAATGCCATAACCAATGATCATTAATTTGTGACATAAAGAAATGACCATCAACACCCTTAAGCTGATAGATGTTTCCATCTGTTCTCTTAGCTACAAAAATCATAGTTTCGAATCCTTTATGGATCTCACAAGCTTCATCCTTAAGCACAAGATTGTATCCTTTGCTACACATTTGTCCAACACTCAAGAGATCATGTCTTAAGCCCTTAACATAGTAAACATTGTCAGTATTATGCTTGCCATCAAAATTGATTGAACCAATTCCATAAATATTAGCTCTTGCATCATCTCAAAGTTTAACTAATCCTCCAGCATACTTTTCAATTTTAACAAACTTACTTTTGTCTCTAGTCATGTGATTATAGTAGCCATTGTCAATAACCTGGTAATTCTTATCTTCTTTAACATGAAAAGTAGATACCAAAGTACCTTCAACCTTATCCTTCATCTCCACAATACTTTCCTCCACACAACTTTCAGGGTTAGCAGAACCAGATTCTTCTTATATAGCCAAAAACAAACATTCATTATCATTAAAATCTCCATAATCAAATTCATCATCAGAAATACCAATATCTTATCTCACATAGTAAGCTTTCCTAATCATCTTTCCTTTACTTTCCTTGTTCTTATTGTTTATAGCTCTCTTTGGAAATCTAAAAAAATAATGACCTACCTCACCACAACTAAAACATTTGAAAGGTAATTTACCTTTATACTTACTGGTTCCCTTTTTCATCTTCCTCATGAATTTAGCTTCTAGATCATCAAGATCTTCATCACATGAATCTTCAATATTTTCTATTTTACCAGCCTTGAATGCAATCTCAACTTTTGCACCTTTCTTCATTTTTCTCATTTCAAATAGATTTAGAGTACTAATCAACTGATCTTTGGAATATTTGTCAAAATCAACTATTTCCTCAATTGCAAATACCTTTTCATTGTAGCAATCTAGAAGAGATCTAATAACTTTCATCACCACTTTAGATTCTTTAATTTTTGCACCAAGACCTCTCATATTACTCACCCATTCATCAACTCTCATAATGTATCCTTTAATTGTTTCATCTTTAGAAATATGCATCATTTCAAACTATGCCTTCAATTTTTACAACTTTTATTGCTTGACCTTTAGATCTCCTTCATAAATGCTTTGTAACTTATCCCAAACTTCTTTAGCAGTCTTCAAAATCATAAAATTAACTAATTCAATATTTGAAAGATTGTTCATAATAATAAATATTGCCTTAGCATTGATCTCAAATGCATTGGTTTTTATATTTGTACTTGGACCATTCGGTGGTGGAGTGTATGGAATCTGATAAGCCTTCTCAATCTCATATCCCTAAGTAGACAAATATCCTTCCATCTTTGTATTTCAAAATGCATAATCTGAGCCATTAAATCTAGGATGTCCCAAAGGAATCTTGTTTGCCATCTCAGATCTACCTCAAGCAGTTAAGCTCTTCTCCAAGGAACCTTGCTGATGAGAGCCAATTATGTTCTATTTTATACCATTTTTAAGTCCATTTCATACATCTTCATACCCATTTTCATATCCCATTTTCCTATCATTTTATACCATTTATGCTACATATGATTAAAATACATAAGAGGTATTTAATAGTGATTTGAGATATAAGAATGAAAAGTAATTGTTATATTACTTTTACTAATGAGCATTGGGAAATAAATTATCCAATAAATTATTTTGGGCTCTTGGTGTTTATGCAAAACAACTACTACAAACACAAATTAATGTGGTCATCTCGCCAACACATCACTTGCACATTCCTACATTTGCATGCTACCGTAGTTGCCAACTAGATACCCCAACATTTCCTTCCTGCATTTTTAATGGTCTGTTGTAGCCACGTGGGAAGGATGGAAAATCCACATAAAGATTGCTGACCATGTTTTTCCAAAATATTTGTGTGGATCCTCTTTAATATCATGATGTCAAAGGTTCACTCTCCACACAAATATTACTTGTTAAGATGGCCCCGCAATCTTCTCATTTTGTCATTTTGTTTACTTAGTATTTTATTATAGAATCAGTTTTGAAAGAGTGGTAGCTATTTCATTCTTTTCTAAAACCAACCAAAAAATATCCACCACATGACTTTAAACTATGAGCATGTATTTGGCTATTCTATTTTGTATTCAAATGCTATAAAAGTAGTTATAAGAGGGAATATGTATGGAAAATAAATTGATATCATTTTCTGAATACTAGCATCTAAGTTAACTTTGGAAATTTTGTAAGAGTCTTTCTTCAATTGACTGATTGGGAGGTAGGGCGCCCACTTTTCAACAACCAATTGAATGTACATATTTTATTTATTTTTGCAAGGTACATTATGTGTGTATGTTTTCTGCTATCGATTATGTTCTGCAATGTTTTGAACTGGTATTTTAGCTATCATAATTTTGTGTGTTTTTATTTGTAAATAATTCAAATTGATTCTTGTGATTTAGAGTTTATGAATCTGATTATTTGTGGTTAAGTTTCTTTTTTCAATTTTTTTAATAATTTTTGTACAGTCATCACATGAATAGGAAAGAAAAGATCATGTTTCTAGGAAGTGACAGTTCCTATCGCTAGAATTATTTTGATTTTCAATAGGTTTATTTCCATAGGGTGCACTTCATACATAATATTCTCACTACTTTCATCCCTTGTGCAAATTTCCACGATACCTTTCATGAGCTTAAAATCCCTAGATTGACACTTAGACTGAGATGAATCCATTTTATTCTTTACCCCATTTTTGGCCTCACTTACTTTGATACCAATTGTTGAAATAAACAAGACAATTGAGAGGGGGGTGAATCAGTTGTCACAAAATTTCAAACTTATTAAAATTATTAACCCTTATTCTCAGATTTGATTAATAATAGTGAAAGCATGAATCAATAACACATCATAAACACACATAACACTAAGATTTTTGTGTGGAAACCCTGTTAGGGGAAAAACCATGGTGGAGGTTAATCCACAAGCTATACCCTGTTAAAATTATAAGGAGAATATATGAGGAATGGACATGCATTCAGGCACACTACCTAGAGATCACTACTCAAAGGAAGAGTCACTGTCTTTAAGAAAATATTTAGATTAAACCCATCTAAAGAATTTTAAATTGAGAAAGTATCATCTACTAATGCTTGAGTACACTTATGGTTAAGAACATGAACACTTCTTCACTTTCTTTCACTCTTCTTCACACTCTTCTCTTCCTTCAAATGATCTAAACCTTTTTCACACATAGCACTCACACACTTCACATTTCACACACATCTCAAATGAATAAAAAATCACTTATATATATATGCAACAAGAAATTACATTGCTTCATGTTGGCTCCAACAAAATAATAGAATGAATGCAAACTGTTGGCCCAAAATAATAAATATTATCAATGCACATCAACCAAGGTCATCCACAACATAGTAGAGACCCAAAACAATGTTCACGAACATAAAACACCTTCAAAGATTCTTCCTCGAAGATCCTCAGCACGCTTCAAACACCTTGTCGACCATGAACATGAAAAACATGAACATGGAAGAGAAAATCTCGGATCACAAGCATAATGATCAATGTGGACATGCAACATAGATAAAACATGATCTAGAAACATCCATGAACACCACAATAGCATAGGCAACAACTTTGATTATCAGATACATGTTATCTTCTTCCATGAACACCATTTGCAATAACAGAATAGTTGTCAGAACATAGAAAATTATAACTTTCTCAAATCTTCATGCACACCTCTAAAAATTTTTTAGTAGAAACTATTGGCCTTGCCATTGCACCAAAATATTGACCTATCAATGCCTAATACAAGCATCAGTTAAGATCCACGGGAGGTGGTTAAACCATGTCGCAAACCCAAAGGGAGATGCTGGTGGTTAGTCCAACAATCTCTCCCTCAGTGTCACCCGAGGGGTTTGAACCCATGACCATCTCTGATACCAATTGTTGGCCTTGTTGTTGCACCAAAATATCAACCTATCAATGCCCGATACAAGCATGAGTTAAGATCCATGGGAGGTGGTTAAACCATGTCACGAACCCGAAGGGAGATGCTGGTGGTTAGTTCAATAGAAACTAGAAAGTTTGTAAAAAAAACCCTCTAATCCACAACATCTCGCTATCAACACACTGAAATTTCTACCATATTGATCTTGACAACTTCATAGACAACCTGTAACATATTTTATTACAAGTTTCTCAATATCCTCGACATATACAATCTTAAATATATTAATGCTAATAGTGTTGACATAAATGTCAACCACATATCAACAACTCAACCACAACATCCAACAATCTCCCCCTTTGGAATTGATGTCAGCACATGATGTGAAAAACACACCATCAATGCAACTAACTCTTCTTCCAACAATCTCCCCTTTACACATTTCTCTTCTCTCCCTTAGTTCTCCAAGAGTTTTTCACATTTCTCTTCCCCCCCTTTGAAATCAATGGAAAAGGTACACAAGCTCTGAACCACATATCTGAATCATCTAACTACTCCCCTTGAGTAGTAGCCACCACAACATCAATTTGAATCAAGATATGACTATGAATGCATAGACTGATGCAAAGAGTATGCATCTTAGTTCTGATTAGGAGGGGTAATCACCCCTAACTTCCCTCTAAGATACTCAAAATTATCCTTGGGCAAAGGCTTAGTAAAGATGTCTCCATTTTGTTCCTTAGTAGGTGCATACTCCAATCTGACTTCCTTATCACTCACTTTATCTCTCAAAAAGTGGTACTTGATAGATATATGCTTGGTCTTCAAATGCAACACCGGATCTTAGAAATGTTTATAGCAATTGAGTTATCACAAAATATTACAATAGGTTCATCATACACAACTTTGATATCTTTCAACATTTTCTTCATCCACAATACTTAAGTACAATTGTTAGCAACAACAATATATTCTGCCTCTGCAGTAAAAAAAGAAATAACATAATGCTTTTTTCTTAGCCATGAAATCAATTTCTTTCCCAAGAAAAATGCACCACCACTAGTACTTTTCCTATCATTCACATCTCCTACCCAATCAACATTAATAAAGACACTTAAAGTAAGATCATCATCTTTAGGATACCACATGCCAAAATCAATTGTCCCCTTCAAGTATCTAAAAATTCTCTTCACAACAATCACATGAGATTCCTTAGGATCGAATTGAAATCTAGCAACAATGCACACAAAATTCATGATATCAGGTCTAGTTTGAGTCAAATAAAGAAATCCACCAATTATTTATCTATATCTAGTCTGATTTGCCTTCAGAGAATCATCATCTTGTGTCAACTTACATCCGGTCACCATGGGTGTACCAACTAGTTTTGAATCTTCCATACCAAACTTCTTTAATAGTTCTCTCACATACTTGGATTGAGATATAAAGATCCCTTTATCTACCCGAGTAATTTGCAATCCCAAAAAGAATTTCAACTCTCCAATCATTGACATCTCAAACTCATTATGCATCTCATTAGAAAAATTCATGCACAAACCATCATCTCCTCCAAAAATGATATCATCAACAAAGACTTCTTCAAATAAATCTTTATCATTATCAATCTTGAAATATAGATTACTATCAACAGTACCTTTGTTAAATCCAAGCTTCAACAAGTAATTATCCAATCTGGCATACCAAGCTCTAGGGGCTTGCTTGAGTCCATATAACACATTGTTCAACCGAAAAACCATATCTCCTTGATCAGTCAATTGAAATCCATCAGGTTTCTCAATATACACCTCTTCCTCTAATTTACCATTTAGAAATGTTGACTTGACATCCATCTGATAAAATTTGTAGTTTTTGTAAGTAGCATAAGTAAGAAATAGTCTCACAGCTTCAATCCTAGCAACAAGAGAAAAAGTTTCTTCAAAGTCAATTCCTTCCATCTGAGAGTATCCTTTTCCTTATATTCTTGCTTTGTTTTTGATAACTTCACCTTGTTCATTCAATTTGTTTCTAAAGACCCATTTAGTTCCAATTACATTTTTGTCTTTAGGTCTAGGAACAAGAATCCATGTATTATTCTTCTCAATTTGTTGTAGTTCTTCTTTCATTACTTCAATCCAATGCTCATCTTTTCATGCTTCATTGACATTACTTGGCTTAGCCTTTGAAATTAAACAATATTCTTTTGCAATTCTTCTCCTAGTCTGGACACCTTTGTTCTTATCTCCTATAATCTGATTTTTTGAATGATTTAATCTCACATACCTTAGAGTCTTAGAGTGTTCTTGAATTTCAAGTTCTTGTAATCTCTCTTCTATACTTTCACTAGTCTCTCCTTCTTGATCTTCTTGATTCACCAAAATAATCTGAACTTGATTTGAAGTCTAACTCTTGTTAGTATTGTCATTCTGACCATCAAAATCATATCCATAGGTTCTGGGGGATCCAACAATGTCTTCATCAACCTTAAATTTTTCACTTTCAACAATTTTCTTCAATCTCTTGTTGTAGCACCAGTAGGCCTTACTGTTAGTAGAATAACCAAGAAATATTCCTTCATCACTTCTAGCATCAAACTTTCCTATATCTTCATCTCTCCTAATATAGCATTTAATCCCAAAGATTTTGAAATATCTAATAGTAGGCTTATGACCAAACCATAGCTCAAAAGGATTCTTATCAATATTACATTTGATTTGTACCCAATTAAGGATATAAACAACAATACTCACAATTTCTCTCCAATGGATATGCAGGACATTTCCTTCCAACATCATAGTTCTAGCAGCATCTTGAACTGTCCTATTTTTCCTTTCCACAACTCTGTTTTGTTGAGGGGTCCGTGGTGCAGATAATTTTCTCTTTATCCCATGCTCTCCACAAAAGGAATTAAACTCACTGGAAGTAAATTCACCACCTCTATCTCATCTTAGACACTTAATCTTCATACTTATCTTTGTCTCAACCATAGCCTTAAAGATCTTGAACTTTTTTAGAGCTTCATATTTCTCCCTTAAGAAAGTAACCCACATCATCCTAGAGTAATCATCAATAAGTAATCATCAATAAGCAACATGAAGTACACGTAACCTTGTAGACTTCTAATCCTAGCAGGACCACACAAGTCAGTACTATGCACAAGCTCCAACAATTCATTTGAACAATACTATTTTCTCTAAAATGGAATTCTAGTTTGTTTTCCTAACTGACATTCCTTGCATATGGTATTAGTAGGCTTCACCAACTTAGGAAGATCTCTCACAGCCTGTGAGGAACTTATCTTGATAATATTGTCAAAGTTTACATGACACATTCTTCTATGCCACAACCAACTTTCATCAATTTGAGAAATCAAATAACTTTTACTAGCAACATTCAGATGAAAGATGTTACCTTTTGTTTTAGTACTTGAAGCAATCACATTTCTAGAACTTCCCAGTATGCTACATTTTCCATCTTTGAATTGAAGATTGTATCCCTTATCAACCATCTTTCCAACACTCAAAATATTATGCTTCAAACCTTCAACATAAAAACAATCATCAATATTATGCTTATTATCAAACGAAATGCATCCTCTACCATGGATTATACCACCATTGTTGTCACCAAATCTTACAACACCACCATCATACTTCTTCAGGCTTACAAATTTACTTTTATCACCTACCATGTGATGTGAACATCCACTATCAATTACCCATTCATTTTTTTCTTCAACTTGAGAAGCTAGAGCTTTCTTTGCATTTGTACAACTAACAGATTTAGTAGACATAGGATTATTTTCCTTGATAGAAATAAATAAAAAATCATCTTCACTTGCATTCCCTTTGTCAAATTCATCATCCATCACACCTGCATTAGCAGCATAGTAACACTTATTTTTAAATTTAGTCTTGTAAGGTCTTGGCTTAGGAAATATTTTTGGACACCTTGATGCAAAATGACCTATCTTATTGCAAGAGAAATATTTAATAGGAAAATTTCCTTTATACTTACCTTCTCCTTTGGCTTCCCTTTTGACAATAAGTGCTTCAAGCTCATTCAATTCTCTTTCTTCTTCTTCTTCAATCTGTCTCATTTCTTCCTCATATCTGAATACCTTTCTAGAAGAACTTTCACCCATATCATATCTCTACTTGTCTCTCCCGAAAGTAGTATCTTTAAATGCAGATTCTATCTTCGGAGGGGCATCACCAAATTCACTCAACTCAAAAGCAGTAAGTTTAACATCCAACATATCTCAGGTTATATTTGTCACATTTCAGAGCTCCTCAATGGCTGCAACTTTGATTTTATATGCATCATACAAGGATCTAGGAAATTTAGCAACAATCTCTGATTCATCCACCTGTCCACTAACACATTTGATACCAAACACAAGTTCATTCACTGTTTGCATAAAATTAGCAATATTCTCATCATTACCCATTTTAAACAATTCATATTTTCCTTTCAAACTCTGTAGCTTAGCCATCTTCACATTAGCATTACCTTCGTATAAAGTTTCCAACTTTTTTCTAGATATCATAAGCAGTCCTCAGCTCCATAACATTTATCATCTTAGAATCAACCAAAGCACTCGACAATGCTTCCTTAGCCTTGATGTTACATTCAACATCCCTAATCTTAGCAGTAGTAGTAGGACCATTCTGAGGAATAACATACCTATTTCATGTAATTTTATAGTAGGATTCACCAATGCATCTCAGATGACACTCCATTTGAGTCTTCCACAGAGAATAATTTTTTTCGTCAAATCTCAAACTATCCTTCTTGTATGTTGCCATCTCCGATCACCTCAAGCTGTTAAAATTATTCCAAGGAACCTTCTCTGATACCAATAGTTGGAAACACGAGGGTAGGCAACTGAGAGTATGGGGTGAATTAGTTGTCACATAATTTCAAACTTATTAAAATTATTAACCCTTATTCTAAGATCCAATTAATAACATTGAAAGCATGAATCAACAACAAATCAGAAACACACATAACACCAAGATTTTTGAGTGGAAACCCTGTTAGGGGAAAAACCATGATGGAGGTTAATCCACATGTTATACCCTATTAAAAGTATGAGAAGAATATATGAGGAATGCACATGCATTTAGGCACACTACCTAGAGCTCGTTGCTCAAAGGAAGACTCACTATCTTACATAAAATATTTAGATTAAATCCATCTGAAGAATTTGAACTGAGAAAGTAGCATCTGCTAATTCTTGAGTACAACTCTGGTTAAGCACATGAACACTTCTTCACTTTCCTTCACTCTTCTTCACACTCTTCTCTACCTTCAAATGATCTGAACCTTTTTCGCACATAGCACTCACACACTTCACATTTCACACACATCTCAAATGAAGAAACAATCACTTATATATATCCACAACAAGAAATTACATTGCTTCATGTTGGCTCCAATAAAATAATAGAATGAATGTAAATTGTTGGCCCAAAACAATAAATATTATCAATGCGCATCAACCAAGGTTAGCCACAACATAGTAGAGACCCAAAAAAAAAATTTGAACACAAAACACCTTCAAAGATTCTTCCTCAAAGATCCTCAACACACTTCAAACACCTTGTCGACCATGAACATGAAAAACATGAACATGCAAGAGAGAATATTGGATCACGAGCACAATGATCAATGCAAACATGCAACACTAATAGAACATGATCTAGAAATGTCCATGAACACCACAATAACATACACAACAACTCTGATTATTAGATACATGCTATCTTCTTCCATGAACACCATTTGTAGTAACATAATAGCTATCAAAACACATAAAATTATAACTTGCTCAAATCTTCATGCGTGCCTCTAAAATCTTTGGAGTAGAAACTAGATAGGTTTGAAAACAAACCCTTTAATCCACAAAATCTCGCTATCAACACATTGAACTTTCTACCATACTGATCTTGATAGCTTCACAAACAATTTGTAACATATTTTATTACAATTTTCTCAATATCCTCAACATATACAGTCTTAAAGACATTAATGCTAATAGTGTTGACATCAATGAAAACCACCTTTTAACAACTCACCCACAATATCCAACACACTTTTGTAGTCTCACATGAAATATTTTGGATGCCTTTAGCTCATTGTCTTTAGGAACCCTAACATGAAATTCACATTGTTCTACTCAATGTCACATCAAACACATCACTCACATAAATCCTAAATCTATCTTGCTTCTAACTCTTTCAGTCACTCAATTTGCATCAACACCATACATATTTATATCAAGATTTATGTCAAAAACTATCTCCAATGTCGATCACTAGCCATTATACATTTAAATTCGAAATAGATTGACACCTAAACATTCTCGCGGTGGATAGGAAATCTAAAAAACCTACACAAATCCTTAATTAGGACAAAAATAGATCCCAACACACTTCAACATGCCTCCACAAGCCTTGAGTGTAGTGTTAAACACAAGGTCAGCCAACACCTGTGAAAAAAACCATAAACATTAAGTACATGCTTCCTTAGATCAAGTTGGAAGTTCTAGACAACATAATTCAGAAGAATCCAAAAAATACATATGATTTATCAAACACTTCATTCAAGCTCACATCAACAAATACTTCAACTTAGAACAACTGATAGCCCTTAATTGCAAACTGATAAATGAAACTCTCACTGTGCTGTATCAAATCAAGTAAAAAATTGAACACATAAAGATAATAACATTATAAGAAACTTCCCAAATCTGCACAACTAGAATCCAAATAGTAGAGAAACATGGAGAAAATACATTTCTCCCAAACAACAGAAAACTTCACTGAACAACTAGTTCACACACTGGTGAAAATATCTCACACTATACGACGATCCAGAAAACCAAAATTTGAATGTAGTAACCTTTGTCAACCTTGAATAACACATAAGAACCACAAAGGCATAACATCAACACATAAAGAACGTGGAGCACAAAATCGAAGCACACTATGAACATTTGCACAACACAGTTTACTCTGTTTATTTAATTTTCTCAAAAGAACTTGGAAACCAAGTACCAAAAGCATCATCTTAGCTCATTACTTGATTCCAACTCATCTTCAAACTCTACAACAAAAGAATAGCTCCATGTACTCACAACACTTCCTCAAGGTCTCAACTACACATGCACAACCTATTTTTCTCTTTCAACAATTTTCTCAATATCCCTAAGATCTTCATCCCATAGTTGACATCAATAACAACACCAGTCAATAGACTTCCTGTTGACATCAATGACAACACCATAATTCTTTCAATAGAAACCCTATATATATTTTACAAAATTCTCTCTACATATTTTTCCCAGGGCCAGTCAATTTTGATAGTTTAAATTATCACAACATTCCATTATCTTACCTGCCAAATTAGAAAACATCTAAAATAATAATAAAAAATTGAAATAATAAATGCTCTTTGTGAAAACTTGCCCCAAGGCTACTTTGTAGTGATAGTTTAAATTATCACAAAAACATTATATGTTATCTAACAAGCTTAAACAAAAAAACATCTACAGAGTGTCAAAAAAACTAAATCATGGAAACAAGATAGACAATATGTTTCATAATAGTAATATTATATCCATTTAAAGGTTTGATAAGTCTTCAATACATATTTTTGTTCATTATAAAAAACATATGAGGGTACATTTTTAAATCTTGAAACCCTATATACTTTTTACAAAATTCCCAACTATGAGTTTTTCTAAAACGCTTCTTGTCTCGATCGACACCAAAATTTGTTATAAGTCACCATCCCTAATCAGTCTCATTAGCATTGAAATAAATCATCAACATGTTCAAACTGATATAGCTTATGAAGAAATTTGTAACCGACTAAGGTTTGGCTTCAATGTTGTAGTATCTCCTCTACCTTTATGTCGAGTAGAAATGGTAATATTGAACCCCTCCTACTAGCATAGCGAGCTCCCCAGAGTGGGGTATCCCTAGGTCCCAAGCTATTCAACCCCCAAAACATCTTCTAACCCTCCCAAAAAATATAGACATAACAAATTCTGAGTGATCTACTCCACGAAATCATTTGGAATTCCAAGATCAAGGAGTGATGCAATGAAATGGGAAGGAATGTCCATGTTAACTTGATAATGCTTCTCTGATACTAAAAACCTTTTTACCTATAATGAGTCTCACAACCTTCATTGTGAGAAAACCCCTCTCTATTATCACTAGCTTTAAGCATTGATCCATGATATTCCCGAGAAAAGCTAATTGGCTTTGGTCACTGAAAAGTGGGATAGGGGACTCCATTGTTATAGAGAACTCAAGATGCTTCATTATGCTATTTATCAAAACCAAACTTAAAATATGGCCTAATCATGTGAAATCATACCAAATTTAGTTGAATCCCTTGGCAAGGAAAGGAGTATTGAACCACATGAAAGTAGAGTTATATCAATCATAAAACTTCATGGCAAGACTTACGATGCCTAATGTGTTAGTGAATGCCATCTAAATGAAATAAATGAAAATTCTTGCGGATATTGACATGACCATCCTTGGCTTAGCCTCAGATGCCTACGTGGCTTGCAAAATTAAACCTCGTCAACAAATCAAGGTTTGGGTGTGGATCCTAACACCTCATCACAAAAATTAATGAAAGGGACCAAGTGGTAACCATATGGACATCTAGCATGTAAAAGTAGAGTTACCACCCCATAATTTGGCAATGCTTACCTATTTAAAAAAATAAAAAATAAATCTAAATGAAATAAATGAAAATTCATGCAGATTTTGACACGGCCATCCTTGGCTTAGCCTCATATTCCTACGTGGCTTGCAAAATTATAGCTCGTCAACAAATCAAGGTTTGGGTGTGGATCCCAACACCTCATCATAGAAATTAATGAAAGGGCCCAAGTGGTAATCATATGGACATCTAGCTTGTAAAAGTAATAATTTCATCTAGGAGTTATCACCACATAATTTGGCAACACTTACCTATTTAAAAAAATAAAAAATAAAAAATAAAGAACAAAAAATATTTTTTCTATAAAAAGTTCATTAGCTATATCAAAAGATAAAATATTGTGGGCATGATAGATGGTGGTAGCACACATAATGTTATCAATATAAAATTGGCCAACCAACTATACTAAGTTATGTCTATGCCTATAATAATTTTAAAATTACAGTGGCTAATGGTAATAGTATGTCTTCGTAAGTGTTACAATGCCAAACATATAACACGAATGGGATTATCAATTGACCACATATAAGTTTACTCTTTACTTAGGGAGCACTAATTTAATATTTGGTGTCTAGTGGCTACAAACATTAGGCTCAATCACTTGTGACTATACTCTTAGCTTTGACTCAAATTCCACTATGATAGTTGAGAGTATACATTACAAGAACTAAAAGATAGATGAATTTTGGATGTTTAGCTTCTTTTATATGGAAAAAATGTTGAAGAAAGGGTTTTCTAGTGTTTTGGTCCAATTTCCTCTTCAAGAGGCTAAAAAATTTTCCCCTTCTTTGCTAAATTTGTAGTGCTTCCTTGATAAGTAACAATTATTTTATAAGGAATTTAAAGGATTGCCACTTCAAAGGTCCTGTTGGTACCCCATTTTAGTGTGTCTCACTGTCTCTTTGTTATATCCCAGTTTGTTGTGCATATTACCCTATTTTCCCAATGTTGGTAACCGATCTAAAAAATATCTTGATGGGTCTCCCTTGGACAATGTTTTCATTTGTTTTTTTCTTCATCACCCCCATGTTCCTACCAATGTGTTAAAACTTGCAAGAATCCCAAAAAATCCAAGTGTGAGGGTTTTGGGTTTTAGTTCATAAGAAATTTTCTTGTGTTAGAGCTTTAGAGTTCACCATCTTGATATTCCTTCCCTCCCAACTTCCCCTTTCCTTTTATTTATATAAGGGTATCGAAATTTCCCTTCTAAGTATACCTTTTTCTTGTTCCCTATCTTTGGACCCATTTATTGTTAGACCATCATATTTTTACTTCCTAGGATCTCTTTCCTTCAACCTCTACTTTCCATTGACTTTATTGGGTGATGATGATTTTCCTTAACATCATACATTTTATTCAGACCTTAATTCCTTAATCCTTGCATTGAGATCAACTTTAACAATATATTTTTGGTCATCTCCTTACTAGAGTACCATTTCCTTTATCCTCTTGAACTTTTATCCTTGACACTTTTCATTATGTTATCTCATCAAGATCATTGATTAAAGAATGTCCCTATGTTTATGTCTTAGAAGAGGTAACTTTGACTCTCAATCCCTAACTCCTCAACAAAGGGATAGGTTTCTTAAATTTCCTCTTATCCTCAAAAATCCTTATGGAAAATGTGAACTAAGTTTTATTTTATTGACAATATCACAATTTCATGAATTACCCAAAATTCTAACAAGATATAAAATTCATTGACCAAGTTCAATATGTTAGAAATTTCACAAGTTTATAAACTTGCTAAGAGTCTAAAAGGGGTTGAAAGTTCAAAACTAAGTAATAAAGGTGGCCAAAATCAAATTGTTTTAGAGTTCCAGTGTTCTTGAACTCACTAGATGTCTAGTGGGCCAAAGGAAAAAGGTTCTAGGTCATTATGTGAATAAGCTCATAATTTCACAAAATTTTCAAAAGGAAGACAAGCGAAGAGACAAAGGAAAACAGGAGTGAGTTATTAGTGATTTTGTTAGTTTGTGAACTCACCAAAAGTATGACTAGGTTCATGAGTTCTTCAAAATTCTAAGACCCATTTGGAGGTGCATTTTAACTATAACTCCATAGAATTACACTATTTCACCTACCCTCTTCCAATCTAGGATATTTAACCTACAAAAAGTAATAGCATGTGACCTTCTAGGGTTCATCCAATAAATTTTATAGGAATTTTCTCATGCCATTGTAATTTGCATCTTGCTTGCCATTAATGTGCAGGATATTTATATATGGTAGAAAAATATTGCCCCATGCTTCCCTAGTACATCCAATATTTTTTTACCAGGATCTCACACATGTTTCATAGAGAAATGATGCCTAATAAACATGGGAAACCCTTGTTGCATACTAGTAAAATATATTTTTCAGATTTAATGAAGATTTCATGGTTTTTCTCAAGTGGTCATAATTTTAAAATGGGGTATTTTATTCCTAAATCTTCCTTTAAAAAAATGGTAAAAATAAGCACAAAGCAATTATAAATCCAACATAAGAGATATGTTTGTAGGAAGCCCTCATTTAAAATTTAAAGCTATGGTTGTAGAATTTTTATATTATAATGATAAGGGTTCATCCCAAATTTGTGATAACACTTGTAAAATTTTAATATTGAATGATTAGTGGTAGAAGCCATATTCATTTATAGATGTGTTGTTAATTAAATTTAAGCTAGTCAAAAGACTATAAAATCTTCACAAAGATTTTGTGAGGTATATTTTGAGGAAAATGAAATAAATGCATAGGTATTCTCATTGATTACTTAGAATTATCTAATATTATAAAAATATCTATTATTTTTCTAAATAAATGTGCCGAACCTAGTTTGCATATGTATTTTTGAGAATATAGTCTTTTGTGACATCTCCATCAAGGTTTCATAGTTGGTTTTAGTTATTGCATGTTTCTATATAAATTCATGACTCTATTTCCCAACTAAATATAAGCATAGATCAATCACTAGTTTACCATCACACCATCCCATGACACATCCAGACTAAAATAAACATTATTTTAATTTATATTGTAAGTATTTTTACTCACTGCCACATCTAAATATGTGCTTGACAACAATAGGGGCTATTAGAAGTCATATTTTAGACATTTCATGTGGTAGTCCATCTAAAAATTTAGGTGCTAAAATTTTATCTTATCAAACCAATATACAAGCTAATGAAGTGATAATTGAGCATAATAATTGGCTATTCATTTAGATTATTTTAGAATTTAGTTGGAGATTTATCGCACAAAAATAAACCAACACAAATTAAACCTAGACATGAGTAAAAAAAATATTAGTACTGTCTTCTACTGAGACTCACATCTTGCAAGAAACCATGATGGCCATTTAAAAAAATCTACCACCACATACAAATATTCATGACCACATTTAGTAGAAGGGAGACCAAACATGGTGTCCATTGAGACTGATTTCCAAGACCTATTAGGGTTAGGAAGAGGCACATATAATATTGCCTTACGATTTGTAGGATTTGCAATGACACATGTTGTACAAGACCGAATATATGAATTAACATCATGTTGCATTTTGGGCCAGTAAAAATACCTTTGAAGAAAAATAAAATCTTATGCCAAAGTGTCATACAACATGACTATAATGTGCTTCCTATATCATATTTTTTCATTCTTTAATAGGAACATATATTTGACCCATATGACAATAAATACCATTTTGCAAGTAACAACTAGGGACTTTCTTACCTTCTTTGAGCCTACTATATAAATAAAAAAAATCATCATTAATGTCATACAATTCAAGCCAAGTTGTTATTTGAGGGCCACAAGAATCCAACACCATGGTAAGTGTTACAATTGAAGGTCTAATCAAGCAATATGCAACCTTCTTATTGCTTCCCTTATCATGGAGAATATTAATATAGAATTATTATAGGTAGGTAGACAATCTTTTATGCCTATCATACTACAAATTCCCATATGTTTGAAAGAATTGCAAAGGCTTGTGGTCTATATGAATGATAATATCTTTCCCTAAAATATAGTGATTCCATTTCTTGTAGGCCTACACAATAACATGTATCTATTTTTCATATGTAGGATATAACATACTACATTAGAGAATGTTTCACTATGATAGGCCGAAAGATGACCATGTTGTAGGAGCACTACCCCAAGGACATACTTAAGAGGCGTTAATATCAATTTAAAAAGGTTTTTGTAGGTCTAAAAGTGCCAATACTATTGTTGAACATAAATTTTTATTTAGTGCCATAAATTATCATTATTGTACTTATATCAAAATATTTTTTCTTTAGCTCCCCCCAGAGTATTTGGTTCATAGGACAAGCCAAATGTGATAATGTAAGTATAAACCTTTGATAGAAATTAGCCAATCCTAAAATACTTTAGAGTTATGTGATATTTTTAGGAGAAGTCCAATCTTTGATAACTTGTATCATTGGAGGATCAACATGAATACCCTCACTATCCATAATTTACCCCAAATATTGAATACTCTCCATACCAAATGATAATTTTTCTCTATTAGCATAGAGTTTGTGTTGTTACAAGGCTTAGAGAAATTCTTTAGCATGATGCAAATGATCACCCCATGTATTTCTAAAGATAATTATGTAATCCAAACAAACTAGAATGAAAGAATCAATGAAAGGCTTGAGTATATCATTAGTCATCCTCATGAAAGTGGCAATAATTTGTTAGCCCAAAAGACATTACCAATATAAAAGTAATTCAAAAGCTCTAGTTTGACCAACCAAACATCCACACTATTTTTCAGTAATTAAATCTGCATATTTTTCAATACTTACCTCATGTATCCAATACTTTCGTTCACCTAGTTTGATAATAACACTCTATGGTCTAGAATTATAGAAATCATGATGTTGATACATGTATGGTTGTACCAATAGCACATAAAAAATGTCCAATGTTGCTACATCAGATATGACCTTATCTTCGAATGGTTGATAGATTAAGATAAGAAACACTTTTTTCTTACCTATATATCTTGCCCTTGGCTCACCCAACCCATATAGTATGGTTGTGGGTGAGGTCTTCTTTTTAGATTTAGTCTCTTAAAAAATTTAATATAAGTTAAGTTATTTTGACTCTCACTATCAAATATAAAATCTAGGGCCTTTCCATTCACCAAAATCTATGAATGAAACATATGTTCATCTTTTCATTGAAAATTTTTAGTAGTGAAAACAATGGAATAAGGGTCTACCTCAATGATTGTTTTACCATCCTTCTACTCAAAAAGTTTTCTATTAAAAACATCAGATTCTTTCTCTACTTCATGTGTTTCTACCATTAATATTTTAGTAGCTCTGTAATATATTGTGTTATTCCAAAACAATTTCTTAATTTCACACCACATACTTGTGTCCTTTTATATCTTTTTACAACTCATGTTTGATGTTGGTGATTGGGAGAAAGTTTCATTGGTGGTATGATTTATTGGAAACTTGCTACTTCCTCCCCCATATAATTTATTATTTTTAAAATAATCCTTTTTCTCTTTTTCCATTAACTTCTCTTCAATGTTTGTTACATATTAGTAGATGGTTCCTATCAAAATTATCAGGACAACCAAGAGGGGGGTGAATCATTTGTAGAAAATTAAACCTTCAAAAACCCTCAACTGTAATCAGATCCACAAGAATTCATTAAACCCTTATTTTGTTAGAATGATTAAACATGACATGTAGATAACATAAATTAAAATAAAAAACTATACACATGAGAAAACCAAATTTATGCGGAAAACCAAATGAGGGAAAAACCACGGTGAGGATTAGTTCACAATACAAGTAACAAAAAAATGGTACAAAGGGGCTCACTACTAGATAGGACACATTATCTAAAAAGGATCACAACCATGGCTCACTGCCACATAAAGAATACAAGAAGATAGAAGAATAATGTTACACAGAGAAAATACTTCTCAATGCAACAAGGAGTCCACCACAATTTCTCACACTTTTGCAATCTCACATGAAATACTTCAGATTCCTTCAGCTCACTATCTTCAAAAACCCTGACATGAATTGCGTACCTCTCTGCTCAAATTTGCATCACCCATGACTTGCAACAATATTGTAACTATCTTGCTTCTTACTCTTTCATACACCCTCTTGCATCAAAACCATACATATTTATATCAAGCTTTATCTCAAAAAAAAATTCAATGTCAACCACTAGCCTTTATACATTCAAATTCAAAATAGGTTGGCACCTAAACATTCCCGTGGTGGATAGGAATGAAAGGCAACCTACATAAATCATTAATTAGGACCCAAATAGATCCCAAAACACTTCAACATGCTTCCAAAAACCTCACATGTAGTGTTAAACACAATATCGACTAACACTCGTGCAAAACATCATAGACATTAAGTGCACACTTCCTTAAATCAAGCCAAAAGTTCTAGACAACATGATTCACTTGAAATCAATCTAGAACAATCCATGAACTACATGAGATCTATCAAACACTTAATCTAGGCTCGCATCAACAAATATTTTAACTCAAAACAATTGACAACCCTTAATTACATACTAGTAAATGAAAATATCATTGTACTATACCAAATCAAGTAAAAATTTGAATATAGAAAGATAAAAACATTATAAGAAACTTCCCAAATCTGCACAACCTGAAACCAAACATCAAACAAAAATGGAGCAAACACATTTCTCCTAGACCACAGAAAACATCACTAAACAACTGGTTCACACATTGGAGAAAATATCTCACACTATACAATGATCTAGAAACCCAAAATCTGAATATAGAACAAGCATAGCATCAACACTAAAAGAACGTGGAGCACAATAATAGAGCACACTATAAAAAATTTCACTACACAATTTAATTTATTTATTAATTTTTTTCCAAAAGCACTTGGAAACCAAGTACCAGAAACGTCATCTAATCTCATTACTTCATTCAAACACATCTTTAAGCTCTCCAACAAAATAATATCTCCATGTACTCGTAACACTTCCTCAAGGTCTCAAGTACACATGCACAATTTTTTTTCCTCTTTTCCAAAATTTTCTCAATATCCTCAACATCTTCATCCCATAGTTGACATCAATGACAACATTAGTCAGTAGACTTCCTGTTGACATCAATAAAAACACCATCATTCTTGCAGCAATCTCCATCTTTGTCATTGATGGAAACATAAGATGTGAAAATCCATCAAAGACCACATAATTGTTCTAAACACCTACACAACATTCATATGATTCTCTCTCCCTAAGTTGATAAGTTCTCTTTTTTTCACATGATTCTTTCTCTTCATTTGACATCAAAGGAATAGGATAAAATGCTTTTCATTTTTCTCCCTTTTTGACACTGAACCAAAATTACCTACTCTATATACTCCCCCTTAGGAGTACACCCAACTAAATTAGTAACACAATGAAGACACATGACACTACCTACTCCTCTTGAGAGGTAGCCACCAACATTAGTCTAAAAAAGAGATAGATCCATAGATCCACTGGAATGATGTGCCTATATATGCATCTAGTTCAATAAAGGAGGGACAATAACCCCCAAATTCTATCAAAGATATTCAAAAGTATCCTTAGGAAGAGCCTTAGTAAATATATAAGCAATGTAATCCTTTATAAGAACACACTCAAGCTTCACTTCATTCTCTATAACCTTCTCTATCAAAAATGATACCTAATAGATATATCTTTGTCCTTGAATGCATCACTAGATTCTTTGAAATGTTTATTGCACTTGTATTATCACAGAAGATAGATATAGGTTCGTCAAATACAACTCTAATATCCTTCAATGTTTGTCTCATCCATAATACATGCATACAACATGTTGTTGCTACTATATACTCAACCTCTATAGTGGATAAAGAAACTAAATCTTTTTTCTTACTCAACCATAACACCAATCTACATCCAAGAAATATTGTACCAACAATTGTACTTTTCTTGTCATCAACAAAACTAGCCCAATCTACATCTATATAAAAATTTAATGTGAAATCAGTATCCTTAGGATACCACAAACCATAATCTAGTGTGCTCCTTAAGTATCTGAATATTCTCTTCACTATTGCAAGTCATACAAAATATATCCCAGATATCATGGACGTATCACCATAATGATTTACAATATGAGATTTTCAGTTGTTTAAAACAATACTCCTTAATGAATCTTGAATATAACATCACAAATTTGTAACTCATTTTCAAGAAATTTTATTAACTCATTAAGTTAAAGTAGGAAAATGAAGTACACATTCAAATATACCATTGAAGCTGAATGAATATATCATTAATAAAGTCATTCACAACTCATGACATGTAACCAGGAGAGCAATTGTTGTAATAGATTTTCTTTATTGCTTCAATATCTGTTATTACATAAGCAAAGCTTGCTTGTTTCATAATATTCCCACCCCAAAAAATACATACTAGTTAATACCTTCAAAAATCCTATATTAAACAAACTGACTGTATATATACTAAGCCTTGGGACACAGAAGATATGACCATAACAATGAGCCGTAAAATCTCCTTTATAGAACAAGAGAGCAACAAGCATCGGGCTCCATTGTTAATTTCAAAATGAATTTCATTCTAATGAAATGAAATTCGAATTCACATTCTAAAAATATTCCTCATCATTAGAAGTAACAATAAACGATCTGAGGAATCAAAATGGTTACACCCAATAACTAGTTAGAGGAAGAAAGAAAATACCTTTCCACGCACATGCACGTCCACATCCAAAAAATGAACCAGCAGAACAACACCACCCACCAGCATCACTTAGCCAACACATGGCCCCGATAGAGGCGACCACTCTTGGTTCTTGCTTCAGTGTGAAGCGAAACCATTCTCTTTTTCTTGTCCATACCATCAACAACATGACACGGTGCCATTGTAGTTATTGGTGAAACTACAAGGACCACCTTGTCGACACCCATGAGCTCAATCATGGCCGCAAGATAGAAATGCTAGTCCGATTCAGTCTTAGACCCATCACCACCAGAGCTCGAAGAGAGCACGACAGGGGAATTACAATGCCTAGACCACTTGCCCACACCTCAAGCAATCGCTCCAGGAGCACCAAGAATAGGTTGTTCCTCTTTGCACTGCGAATTCCTCACACCCACTCTAGCACTTCATCTCACCACAAACTTATCCATTGAAGATGCGTAGCTTGAAACTACAAAAAAATCTACCACCCGCAAACAGACCAACTCAAAATGTGATGATAATACTGATTAATTCAATGGGCATTTATAGAGCAAATCGATGCAGGGAATATTAATTGCCCAAATACTTGTATGAGCATGCGAGCTATTAGTGGCTAATGTTGCCACAGCAAAATTATTCCAGGTTTATAGAAAAATGGTGTACAAACCCATCATTTTATTTATCAGGAGGATACGGCTCACATGCAAGGAAATCAAGAGAAGGTCCACTGAAAAACCCGTGCTCTTAATGAAAACAACTTGTAGAGTGCAAAAAATCCTCACACGAATGAAAAGTAACCCTTTGAATTTGAATTGTTGATGTGGAAGAGACCTGGAAAGTCAAATGACTCAGATTGAGTCAACGATCATTGAAAATCCACATCACTGCTTGGGAAAAACCACAGCCCATGAAAACAAGAGGTCGCGACTGGGCAGCAGGACCCACCTAGCCCCCATTGCTCCAAGAGCCAAGCCACATGTCACCATTTTACAAACCTTACAGTATCTTTGGGAATATTTAATCTGATCATGTGAGACCTGCAAGGGATGGTCATCATTAATCACTATCATTAAATTCCCACTGGTGAAAGGACGCCCACTTGTCACTGCTGGCATATCGGGAAAATGCCCCACCTTCATACTTGACAGATGGTGGTATCTCACACACCTTGCACTAGTTTGGTGACACCAACAGAAAAACCTGTGAGGTCCATGAGGAATGATCCAGATCGCCCGTGATCAGATGGTTTGCCAAGTTGTAATGAAGACAAATATAATATAATGGTGGGGCCAACTGAAAAAAACCCTCGGCGACATTAAATTTTAGGCCTAAGTGGCAAAGAGAAAACTGATAATTCGGGTGAAAAGGGGTCGGTAAGATCGTGAAGGAAAGGCTCAGTCAGATGACTTAAGTGACCGATAACCCTCAACAACAAGTCAACGTTAAAATATTACGCGAGGGTTTTAAAAGATACCAATCAATTTTCAAGGGTTAATTTGAACCCTAAACCCAAAATATCAGACCTCCAGTCATTTAAAAGTAACCAGTCATGCCCAATTTTGGAAGAATTTTGACAAATTTTAAAAGTCCCATTAGTGGCTCCGACTAGGGTTGTATGCCCCCAACAAGCATAGCAAGAATCCAAAATCTCTGATTTCGCAGACTAGATTACTGAATCACACAAGTGCCTTGACAAATTTTCTACCATGCTTGTCAATTGGAACTTGTGTATATCCAACTTGGTGGCCTGAGGCCACCAAACAAGAGAAATCAAATTTTACCTCTATCAAAAACAAAATTCTTTGTTACCTGGAGTAAACCAAGTTTGTAAATTTTACCTCTTGATGCTTCTAAATTACTGGAGTAGTTAGTATGCCTAGAAGTATCATAATTTTTACTAATACTCCCATGTATTTGATCTGTTGGAACCCTGTATCCAAACATTAATTGTAAAATATGACCATAATGACATTTTACCTTACCTTGCACCTAGTCATACTTCATAGAATGCTTAGTTAGTTGAGCTGAGAAGCAAAAAAAATCATAACTTATCTGGTCTGTAACATCACACATCTTAGCATCAACATCAGCTCACACATCAAACTGAAAACTATCATAGAGAACTATGTGCATGTTACACAGACCCTCATAGCAAAAAAAAGAGGACACGTAACTTAGGGAATCCTCACCCTGGTGCTTTCCACACAAGCTTGGTTGCCAACACCTGTATTCAGATATTTTGGAACACATCATAATACCACAGAGGTGGAAAATATAAGTTACATCTTTCTCCAGGGAATGTGTAAACACATTCATCTCAAGCCCCTGAGTAAAAATCTCTTCCTGCATTCCTTCATCCATTCCCAAATAAAAAACCTCAAAAAAAGAGTCAAACACATCAATCTCAACATGGGCAATAGAGAAACATTAGTATGCACTGGCCTCCTTGTGTTCAACATCGCCTGTTGTATGTGTTAATTTATAAGTGAAAATTTCAGCACAAGCTAAAAAAATTTCACCAACAATATCAATGTCACCTTTATTATAAGCTAGAAAATTTTTACCAACGATATCAATGTTGCCTTCATTATAAGCTGGAAAATTTTCACCAGCAATATCAATGTCAGAAGGTAACAACAAATCAATCTCAGCTTCATACAAACAGTCAGGAAAATCAATAGTACCAATATTTTCATCAATATGTTGGTTACCTCTAGTACTATTCTTTTGATCACACACCTCATTGTCCTTAGGTTCCTCAACATTTATACAACAAACTTATTCCATTTCTAGTATACCTGGAGTATACTTTATACATTCGTCATTTGAAAAATATTCCTTTATTTGGAAACAATTAAAATCATGAGGCTCCACATTTCCATACAACTCTGGTAAAAGGAGAGGCTTAACTCCATCCTCAGTAATGTAATTATCACCTCTAAAATCATAATCACTAGCATGTAAAAAAATCTCTATGACATGAGCATTACAATCAGGATAAGGAAAAACAATGGGTATCTCACTTAACCCTTCATCACTTTTCCCCTCAATTTCTTGTGCAGTTATCCAACTTTCTTTAAAAGGGAAAGCATTATCTTCATTTTGTGTAAATACACTCTTGGCTGATTCTGCAATCTCTATCCATTTAAGGACTTGGGCCAAGTTAGCAAGTTTCAATTCTTATGGAAAAGCACTCAACCCTGGTTCATAAATTTCACAAAACAAGTCAATGCATTCAAAATCATTAGGTCTAAGACCTCTAGGAATTTGCATTAAGGCATCCAAAAATCTCAAGAAAAACGCATATGGTGATTCTTCCTCTTGTATCTTCATCTCATACAATTCTGGCACAAAATAAGTTTGATCACCACCATTCAAATTGGACTAGCTTTCAACTTGGATCACATCATCATCACACTATAATGGTGGAGATATTATAGTTGTCAAAGCACTCTTATCATAATCCGCGTTCTGTGTAGCCAACTTTGAAATTTTACTAGTATGAGCTAGGCTAGGGTAATCAATACTTGCAACCAGATACCCTTGCATCATTGAGTTTCATATTGTTCTCAATCTCAATGGCCATTTGATATGCTTGGTGTAGGGTTGTAGGTTCTTTATCCCTTAATAAGTAACCCATCCTTTTGTGAAAAGCACCAAGATACACAACCAAGCATTCAACCTCACTTGGTCTTATTTCTCTAGGGATTTCTCTTAAAGATTTTGAAAATATGAGATTAAAATACGAGACTAGCTCATATTCTTGTATGTGGATTCCCATAAAACCTTTTCTTAATATGTTGGGATTGACTCCTTCACCAAATTGTTCAATAAAAACTATCACCAACTAATACCATGAGTTAACAGAAAAGGTAGGAAGATATGAAAACCAATCCCTGGCATCACCCCTCAAGGATTGTACAAACAACCTCATAACAACATCCTCATGACTGACTTCATAATCCCCCATGACATCTACAAAATCTTGTAGATGCTTAGAGGCGCATTCTGCACTTTTCCCTATGTATTTAGGCAAATACTTCCTAATCTTCTTAGGAATTAGATTAGGGTAACCACTGATGTCACTAAAAATAAAAGGCATATACCTTTCAGTTAAAAAATCCCCTAGAGGGATTAATGAGACATGTTCCCTTTGCATATTTATATCTGACTTCTCATATGGGAAACCTCTTATACCCATTTAAATATTGTCAAAAGCAATACATGTTTATTAAACATATCATTTACCATTTCAACCATGCTTCCATCAGTGACTGAAATAATTATACCTTTCTTTTAGAAGTATGATACAACACAAACATGTTTCGCAAGTCCTTTTACATATTGCATCATTAGAAGTATGGAAAATCTAATCATTGTTCCTTTCTTGATGCTAGAACATCTAATTTGGAACCATTTATCATCCTTAATTACAAACACCCCTCACAATAAAAAAAGTGAGTTTTTTAGATTTAATAAGAATACCTGGTAACTTTGGAAACAGTTATTAATCTTCTCTCCATGACTATAAAATGTCACAGATCTAGGACTTTTCCTTCATATATCAATTGGTTATTCAGACAAAGTCACCACCTCTTCAACAAAGGACTAGATTTTAAGAGAATATGAACTTCGTTTTCAAAGCTTGTTACATCCAGGGTCTTTGTCTACAACAAAGTCATACCTCAAATATTCTAACATCATGCCACTACCAATCTATTTCAAATCCATAACCTGTCACCATCCAACCTTAACTTTAGATCCACTAAACAAATGATTCTAGATAGCCGCCTCCAACTTCTGTGGTTTCTCTTTTCTCTTTTTTCTTTTAAATTTCTCAGAAGTTCTCCCCAATAAAACCACCATTCAACTAATGATTTAGGTAGAGAGCCTATTCCATTGAGTTTAACCTTTATGGTTACAAGTAATATGTCAGTTATTATAATGAAATTTATAACAGGACTGTCTACACCCAAAACTCCCGAGTCATTTTGAAGCGGAACACCACAGATCATAAGATTTTAAGGTTCATTTCAACAACCTCTTCCTTCTAGGGTTGAAAAAATTTCACTATTTAAATTCAGAATGGACAATCATTTGACTCTATGCAATGACTCTTAAGGCTAGATTCTGCAATCAAAATTTTCACAAATTCTCCCTAGCAGAGTCGCCATTCTATTGATGTTTTATTTTTCTAGCTAAGGCTTTGTAGTTCCCTGAGAGGTAGCCAACCTCTATATTCAAGAACTAACAAAGTTAGTGGCCAAGTAATGAGATTCAGTCAAAGATTGAGATCTCCTACACTTTTGGCTCTATGAAACCAAGGAGGGTTTTCCTAAGTGTGTTCATAAGAATTTTTTATGACTTGGTAAGAACACTTCTTCTTACACATATAGTCCCCACCAAGGCAATTAGATAGCAATTACCCTAGTTGTGGTAAACCAAAGAATAATAATAATTATCTTAAAGAAACGAGACTAAAAATTTAACATAAGATTTGCATCTCAAAAGAGATAAGGTTTGATATTTTAGATTGTTCAGATCTTGAACCACCATGCTTAGAACTACAACCCTGCATTTTCAAAAAAAGGGGAATCCTGAAGAACTTACCCAATACCTCATCCATTGGGCGGGAGTCATATAAAATATATCCCAGATATCATGGACGTATCACCATAATGATTTACAGTATGAGATTTTTTAGTTGTTTAAAACAATACTCCTAAATGAATCCTAAATACAACATCACAAATTTGTAACTCATTTTCAAGCAATTTGATTAACTCATTAAGTTAAAGTAGGAAAAAGAAGTACACATTCAAATATAACATTGAAGTTGAATGAATATATCACTAATAAATTCATTCATAACTCAAGACATGTAACCAGGAGAGCAATTGTTCTAATAGATTTTCATTATTGCTTCAATATATGTTATTACAATACAGAGCTTGCTTGTTTCATAATATTCCCGCCCTAGAAAAGACATACTAGTTAATACCTTAAAAAAACCTATAGTAAACAAACTGACTATACATATACTAAGCCTTAGGACACAAAAAATATGACCATAACAATGAGCTGTAAAATCTCCTTTATAGAATAGGAGAGCAACAAGCATTGGGCTCCATTGTTAATTTCAAAATGAATTTCATTCTAATGAAATGAAATTCGAATTCACATTCCAAAAATATTCCTCATCATTAGAAGTAACAATAAACGACCCGAGGAATCAAAACTGTTACACCCAGTAACAAGTCAGAGGAAGAAACAAAAGACCGTGCCACGTATGCGCACATCCACATCCAAAAAATGAACCACCAGAACAACACCACCCATGAGCAACACACACCACCTACCAGCATCACTTAGCCAACACACGACTCTAGTAGAGGTGACCGCTCCTAGTTCTTGCTTCAGTGTGAAGCAAAACCGTTTTGTTTTTCTTAACCATACCAACACTAGTCCCAGCAACACGACACGGTGCCATTGTAGTTATTGCCGAAACTGCAAGGAACTCCTCATTGACACACACAAGCTCATTCATGGCCCCAAGATAGCAATGATAGTTTGAGTCAGTCTTAGACCCATCACCACCAGAGCTCGAAGAGAGCATGACAGGGGAATTACAATGCCCAGACCGCTTTCCCACACCTCAGGCAATCACTTTAGTAGCACCAGGAATAGGTTGTCCCTCTTTGTGCTATGAATTCCTCACGCCCACTCTGGCACTTTGTCACACCACATAATTATCCATTGAAGATGTGTAGCTCGAAACTACAAACAAATCTACCACCTACAAATAGACCAACTCAAAATGAGATGATTATACTCAGTAATTCAATAGGCATTTATAGAGAAAACCGATGTAGGGAATATTAATTGCCCAAATGCTTGTATGAGCATGCGAGCTATTAGTGGCTAATGTTGCCACCAAAAAATTATTCCAGGTTTATGGAAAAATGACGTAAAACCCATCACTGTATTTATCAAGAGGATACCGCTCACATGCAAAGAAATTAGGAGAATATCCACTGAAAAACCTGTGTCATTAATGAAAACAACTTGCAGAGTGCAAAATTTCCTCACACGGATGAACAGTAACCCTTTGAATTTGAATTGCTGATGTGGAAGAGACCTAGCAAGTTAGACGACTCAGATCGAGTCAATGATCATTGAAAATCCACATCACTATATGGGAAAAACCACAACCAATCACAAACCATGAAAATAGGAGGTCGCAACTAGGCAACAGGCCCCACCTAGCCCCGTTGCTCCAAGAGCCAAGCCACTTGTCACCTTTTCACAAAAATCGCGGTACCTTTGGGAACATTTAATCGGATCTTGCGAGGCTTGCAAGGGATGGTCATCATTAATCCATGTCATTAAATTCCCACTAGTGAAATGATACCCAATTGTCATTGTTGGCGTATCAGGAAAAGGCCCCACCTCCTTACTTGACATATGGCAGCATCTCGCACACCTCGTACTAGTTTGGTGACACCAACAAAAAAACCCGTGAGGTCCATGAGGGACGGTCTAGATCGCTTGTGATCAGATGGTTCACCAATATGTAATGAAGAAAAATATAATATAATGGTGGGGCCGGCTAGAAAAAACCCTCGACGGCAAAAAATTTAGGCCTAAGTGGCAAAGAGAAAACTGATAAGTTGGGTGAAAAGGGGCCGATAAGAGAATGAAGGAAAGGCTCAGTCGGGTGACTTAAGTGACCGGTAACCCTCAAAAACAAGTCAACATTAAAATATTACGTGAGATTTTTAGAAGATACCAATCAATTTTCCATGGGTAATCTGAACCCTAAACCCAAAATATCAGACCTCCAATTGTTTAAAAGTAACTAGTCATTCCCAATTTAGGCAAAATTTTGACAAATTTTAAAAAGTCCCATCACCACCAGTCATAGATCTATAATTGCTCTAATCAACATTAGGTGAATCATCATCTTTGTTCAATTTACAAATAATCACCATAGGAGTACATACTGATTCGGAGTCATCCATTCAAAACTTCTTCAACATCTCTTTGACATACTTAGACTATGAAATGAAAATCCCTTTATTAGTTTGATTGATTTGTAGCCCAAGAAAGAAATTTATCTTCCCAAACATTGATATCTCAAATTGTTTCTATATTTCTTCAGCAAATTTCTTACACATAGCTTCATTTCCTCTAAAGATAGTATCATCCACATATACAACTACTATCAAGATTTTGTCTTCCTCAATTTTAAAGTAAAGATTACTACTTGTGGAACCCTTGCTGAATCCTTGTTGTATCAAGTACCTATCCAATCTTGCATAGCAAGCTCTGAGAGCTTGCTTCAAACAATATAGTGCCTTCTTCAATTTACATACCATATCTAGTTGATCTGATTACTAAAAACCTTCCATTTGTTCCATGTAAACCTATTCTTCTAATTCTCCATTCAAAAAGGTAGACTTCACATCCATCTAATAGACCTTAAAATCTTTATGTGCTGCAAATGCCAAAAAAAATTATGATAGTTTCCATCCTAGCCATAGGACCAAAAGTCTCCTCAAAATCTATACGTTCTACTTGTGAGTAACCCTTACACATAAGTCTTGCTTTGTTTCTTACTACTTCTGGATATTCTCATCCAACTTGTCCTTGAATACCCATTTTGTTCCAATTATGCTTTTGTTTGCCAGTCTAGGGACCAATTCCAAAGTTTTATTTTTCTCTATCTACATGAGTTCTTCCATGGTCTTCATTTAATTCTCATCCTTACATGCTTCACTCACTGAATTAGGTTTAACTTTATAAAGTAAATATAAATTTACCACAACTTTAGTAGCTTTGCTTCTTATCAATTCACCTTTCCTCTTATCTCCAATGATTTCATCTTCTAAATGATTCTTTTGCACAAACTTAGGGGCTTTAGGAGTCTTCTTCAGAGCTTCTTTCTCTTCATCTTGCACTTGTTATTCATCAACTATTTCTTCTACTTATCTACAAAATGGTTCATCTAATACATATCCATCTACTACAGTAGAATTCTACAAGTTTTCATCAAATTTAACATTTTCACTTTCGATTATCTTTCTCAACCTTTTGTTGTAACATTGGTAAGCTTTTCTTCTAATATAATATCCAAGGAGGATATCTTCATCGGACCTTGCAGATCAAACTTTCCTAAGTTTTCTTCTCTTTCAATGTAACATTTTCTTCCAAACACTCTAAAGTACTTCATAGTAGGAATCCTTCCATACCATAGCTCATAAGGAGTATTTGTGTTGTTACCTTTAGCTTGAACTCTATTAAGTATGTAAAAAACAATATGAATATCTTTCCTTTTGTAGACTTGTAGTATATATTCCTCTTTCATCATAGTTCTTGTGGCTTCCTGAATAGTTATGATTTTCCATTCAACAACTACATTCAACTCAAGTGTTTTAGGGGTAGGAAAATTCCTCTTTATTCCATGAACTCACAAAAAATGTTAAACTCATTGGAGGTGAATTCACCACCTCTGTTAGACCTCATGGATTTTATTTTCAAATCCATTTCATTCTCAACAATAGCTTTAAATGCCTTGAATTTATTTAATGCATCAAATTTATCTTTAAGAAAGTACAACCCATGTCATTGTAGAATAATAATCAATCAAAAGCATAAAGTACCTATCACCTTGTAGACTTCTCACCCTTGTAGGACCACAAAGATGTGTATGCATTAATTCCAACAGTTTGATAGTAGATTGTTCCTTTCTCTTAATGTCTCTCCTCATTTGTTTTCCAAATTGACAACTCTCACAAACAACATTGATAGGTTTTGTGATTTTAGGTAAATATCTCACAACATGAACCAAAATAATTCTTTCCAAATTATCAAAATTCATGTGACACATCCCCTAGTGCCATAACCAACTATAATTAACTTATGCCATAAAACAATGCCCATCAACACCCTTAAGATGATAGATATTTCCATATGTTCTCTTACCTACAAAAATCATAGTTTTGGATCCTTTCTGGAGCTCGCATGCTTCATCCTTAAACATAAGATTGTACCCTTTGCTACACATTTGTCCAACACTCAAGAGATTATGTCTTAAGCCCTTAACATAGTAAAAATTTACAATATTATGCTTACCATCAAAACTGATTGAATCTATTCCACAAATCTTAGCTCCTAAATCATCTCTAAGCATAACTAATCCTCTGTCATACTTTTCAATTTTAACAAACTTAATTTTGTATTTGGTCATATGATTAGAGAAGCCAGTGTAAAAAACCTAGTGATTATTATCCTCTTTAGCATGAAAATCAGATACCAAAGTACCTTCAACCTTATCCTTCATCTCTGAAACACTTTCCCTCACACAACTTTTAAGGTTAGCAGAGCCAGATTCTTCTTTTATAGCTAAAAACAAACATTCATTATCATCAAAATCTCCATAATCAGACTCAACATAAAAAATATCAGCATCTTCTTTCACATAGTAGGATTTCTTAATCATCTTTCCTTTATTTTCTTTGTTCTTATTGTGTAAAGCTCTTTTTGGACATCTAGAAGCATAATGACCTATCTCAACATAGCTAAAACATTTGAAAGGTAATTTACCTTTGTACTTATCGGTGCCCTTTTTCATTTTCCTCACAAAGTTAGCTTCTAGATCATCAAGATCTTCATCACCTAAATCTTCAACCTTCTATGATTTACCAACCTTGAAATTAGTCTCCACTCTTGTACCTGTCTTCATTTCTCTCATTTCAAATGCAGTCAGAGTACCAATGAAATCATCTATGCAATACTTATCAAAATCAGCTATCTCCTCAATAGCATATACCTTTTCACTATAAGAATCCAGAAGAGATCAAATAAATTTCTTCACCACTTTAGATTCCTTAACTATTGCAACAAGACCTCTCATATTACTCACCAATTCATCAACTCTTTGAATATAGCCTTTAATTGTTTCATCTTCAGACATATGCATCATTTCAAACCATGCCTTCAAGTTCTGCAACTTTTCTTGCTTGACCTTTAAGTATCCTTCATAAATTCTTTCTAACTTATCCCAAACTTCTTTAGTAGTCTTCAAACTCATAACTTTAACTGATTTAGTATTTGAAAGACTATTCATAATAATAAATCTTGTCTTAGCATTGATCTCATGCGCCTTGATTTCTACACTTGTACTTAGCCATTTACAGGTGGAGTGTATGTATTATAATAAGCCTTCTCATTCTCATATCCTTGAGAAAATAAATATCCTTCCATATTTATCTTCCAGAATGCATAATCTGCCATCAAATCTAGGATATTCCAAATGAATCTTGTTCGCCATCCTAGATCTACCTCAAGTGTTTAAGGTCATCTCCAAGGAACTAGGCTCTAATACCAATTGTTGAAATGAAAAAGACAACTAAGAGGAGAGGGGGTGAATTAGTTGTAGAAAATTAAACCTTCAAAATCCCTCAATAGTAATCATATCCACAAGCATTCATTATACCCTTATTTTGTTAGAATGATTAAATATGAAATGTATATAACAAAAACCAAAATCACAACACCATACACATGATAACACAAGATTTACGTGGAAAACCAAATGAGGAAAAAACCATGGTGAGGATTAGGTCACAATATAAGTAATAGAAAAATTGGTACAAAGGGGCTCATTGCTAGAATAGGACACACTATCCAAAAAGGCTCACAACTAGGGCTCACTGCTAGAGAAAGAATACAAGAAGATAGAAGAAGAATGTTACACAGAGAAAATACTTCTCAATGAAACAAGGATTCCACCATAATTTCTCACATTTTTGAAGTCTCACATGAAATATTTCAGGTGCTTTCAGCTCACTACCTTCAGGAACCCTAACATGAATTTCATACTGATCTGCTTAGATTCACATCACACACATCACTTGCAACAATATCTCAACTATCTTGATTCTTACAATTTTTTACATGTTCTTTCTTCAACACAATACACATTTATATCAAGGTTTATCTCAAAAAAAAATTCCAATGTCAACCGCTAGTTGTTATACATTCAAATTCAAAATAGGTCAGATCTTAAACATTCCCATGATGGATAGAAACAAAAGGCGACCTACATAAATCCTTAATTCAAACCCAAACAGATCCCAACACACTTAAACATGCTTCCATAATTCTCACATGTAGTGTTAAACACAAGGTCAACCAACACCCATGCAAAACACCATAGACATAATTCACTTGAAATCAATCATGGACAATCCACAAGCTACATAAGATTCATCAAACACTTCATCTAGACTTGCATCAACAAATAAATTTAACTCAAAATAATTGATAACCCTTATTTGCATACAAATAAATGAAACTCTCACTGTACTACACCAAATCAAGTAAAAATTTGAATATAGAAAGATAAAAAAAATTATAAGCAACTTCCCAAATCTGCACAACCTGAAACCAAATAGTAGAGAAAGGCAGAGGAAATACATTTCTCCCAGACCACAAAAAATATTATTGAACAACTGGTTCACACACTGCTGAAAATATCTCACACTGTACAACGATCTACAAACCCAAATTATGAATATAGCAACCTCTATCAACCTTGAATAACCTATAAGATCCGCAGAGGCATAGCATCAACACTGAAAGAATGTGGAGCACAATAATGGAGAACATTATGAACATTTGCGCAACACATTTTACTCTATTTATTAAATTTTCTCAAAATCACTTGGAAACCAAGTACAAAAACATCATCTCATCTCATTACTTCATTCTAACTCATCTTTAGACTTTGCAACAAAAGAATAGCTCCATTTACTCACAACACTTCCTCAAGGTCTCAACTTCACATGCACAACATGATTTCCTGTTTTCCGCAATTTTATCAATATCCTCTTGACATCTTCATCCCATAGTTGAAATCAATGACAACACCATAATTCTTGCAACAGTTGCAAGTGTCACAATATTCAAGAAATTCATCTTTGTTTGGATATATTATTGTAGCCAATTATATTTTTTAAAAACTTAGTGTGTTTTATTTCTTGAATACCAAGTTTTATAGATTAAACATGGAAGGTGTTGTTATAACTTCATAAATGGATTGATCCTTTTTATATCAAATAAATTACCATTGCATATATGTTCCCTCATTCCCACATGGGGTTAAATCATCTACACTTCCAAAAAATCCCTAAACATCAAAGGATTCCTTTTATGAAAACTTAGCCTCCTATGGTTGCTTCACATGGCGTTTAGCCTTGAGGAGGGAAAACCTTATCTTCTCAACATCAAAGAAGTGATTCACCAAAAATTTAAAAAAACAAATTGATAGCCAGTCATTCTTAGCATATGCAACACTATTTCCCTTAAAATTTGGAATATAAAATTCACTTATACCTTGAAAGGGGTGTGACCACTGAATGGTATATCTAACACATTTAGTTTCTTATTACCTCAATTCTATTAGAGAAATAAAGAGAGTTGACCCATCATTTATTCATGATGTTTTCACAAAGCTTCTTCAACCACCAACTTTAAGATATCACCATGTTCTTAAGCCATCTTCAATTGTGAGCATATTAGAGGAAGATAATATGACGGATTTTGTGTTTCTAATCCCATTTTATTATAGCTAACTATGTACAGTCAAACATACAAGAGAAAAATTGTCCCAATACTAATTATTTGAATTCAATTGAGAATTCATGTAACAATACTTGGTGTGACACACTTGTGATATTATGAGAATATAAATGGGAAATATGACAATCTCATGAAGAGAGATGTATTCCTCCAAAATCCATCTTTATTAATTTCCAAAATAAGATATATATAATTACATAGGATACAAATAGACATCACATCTATTAAAAATCAAAATGAACAATTGGATGTGAGAAAATAACCAACAAAAACTAAAATTTTCAAAAAAAAGTTTATTTGGGTACCCCAACTTAGTGAGATCATAACTTCTAGCCCATTGGGTGAAATTTGGACTTCTTTAGATCATTGGAAAGATCTCCACAATCTCTAATTTCAAACCCTTGAAAATCACACTTTCAATAATATATTTCAAAGGATCAACAATAGTTTTAAGGTCAAATTCCACTCTGAAGGCCTCTGAAAATGTGATTTGTTGAAATGTAGAAAATATTAAAAAAATAGATTTTTGTTATTTTATATTGTCAGTTGTGCAAACACCACCCAAATTCTTGAAAATTGATATTGTATTAGTTGTCTATGCAAAGAATATTACCACAAGCCACTCATTAAGTGTTAGATAAGTAGTATTTCACAATTTAACAAGGAATTATTGTATATATTTCTCTTATGCCTTAGAATGCTCTTGATCTTGAAAAAAGTAATTATAATATTAAAAAAATATTGGCACAATTCAATCAATTCTATCAAAAACTCATCAACCTCTTGAATAGATTTGATTTTCTATGCAAAATTATTACACTAAAGTGATTCAAAATATTATTTGGATGCTTTGTCGCCAATCTTCAACTAATGAAGCCTAGTTTCTATTTGGGAACCTATAGCAATATGCATATCTAAAATATAAGGTTTTAGTTACAACTTTCATACTTTAATTTATCATGACTATTGTAAGAGATTAGTTTTGATCTTAGTAATATCACAACTAAGTGAATAATTCATGATTATTATTAAGTTTCAATCTTATTGTGACTCTTGTAAGTGATGATTTTTTATGCAAGCCAACTAACAAGAATTAGATGATAAAAATAGTGGAGTTTGAAAGCTAACCAATCCAATTAGTATTACCTTATAAACATGAATAGAATTCAAAGCATGTTGGATGATGTGAATATGGGTTCAAGATCATGTAGAAGGATGAAAATATTTAAGATTTTTTTTACTTTTTCAACCTTCAATTTTTAAATTTTTGTTTAACTTAGAAACAAATTAAAAAATTATCAAAAATAAAATCCATCACATAATGGACCCACTAAGAGAAGAGAATGATATCTTAATAAAGAAAAATTGGTTGAGAGAAAAACATGCTTTATCAAGCTTCTTAAATAGACCTTTCTAATCCATAGAAAATTTTATACCATGTGTACCAAACCATGGATTCTTTTGATATCTTAATGTGGGGTCATAATGGATGATATTTTTGTGCATGCAAAACCATGCATCTCTTTCTATCTTTCCAAAAAAAAATATTTACATCAAGAGATGCCTATGTTTATCTGGAACAACCTCTACTATATATTGAAGTATGCATTCAAGTTCCATTATGCATTTGGAAACTCATTAGTAAGAAATGATCTTTTAATTGTGTCATTAAAAGCTTATACATTAATTATACTAAAGATTAGTTTTAAATTTTAGAAAGGACCTATATGGCATAGTTGGATGAATAACCTACATCAACATAATGTGGCCACTTTGTGGGAAAATAAAATTAACATTTCTCCCACATCTATGCTCATTATTGCTACTAAAAGTAAATTATTTGAACATATGACATGAAAAATAATTGAAAGTAAATAGCTAGTTGTTTTGATTTCTATAAATCTTTATCAAGTTTTACACAATATAATTGTTAATATTACATGGATAACAATTCATAAAATATGGGCGTTAAATTTCAAGGAAATTTTTCTAGCTCATATTTCCCTTCTTACAAAGTGTGAGGTGGGCTATGAGAGTTTCTAAAAGAAGCCTAAGGAAGAGATGCTACTGAAAAAATAGTATGAATTGGCACCTAAATCTTATGAAAAAAAATACTAGTAGCAAGTGGAATTTTTGAACATTGTAGTTGTCCAAACTTCTTAAAGGATTCTCCTAGGGTAGAAATGGTCTATACCTAGATTAAAATTAAATAATTTTCTTATTTAATGATTTTAATACTAAAACTAGTGTTTGAAATAGAGGATTTTCTTAGAGAACCATTATTGGAAATTATTTTAAAACCTTTTTCATGGCAATTGTTGCCAACCTTTCAACCATCGACCATATGCAATCCTTCCTCAATCTTTGTTGGAGGCAATTTACTACTATATTTTACTTTTTATTGACCTTAAAAATAACCAAAGGGAAATCCTTATTTTTTTAATTTGAAAACTAGCAACAAAAACAAGTATTAGTATAATAAATATTTACCACATGCTAGAAATGACACATCACCAATCTAAATTTCAATACACTTCTTGAGATCTTTCAAAATATTAATTTCAATATGGAAACACTCTTGTGGGTAAGTAGAACAAAACTTATTAGGATCAACAAAAATAACTCTATGTAAGAATGAAGCTATATGATCCAAGAATGGTTAACACAGTGAAGGAAACCAAAAAAAAAAAAATCTAAATAAGGACCTTGAGAGCTTGGTGGTTAGACTAAAGGAAATCATGAGTACAAGGAGAAAAATAAGTAATGATCTATAGACATATTAGGGTCCATCTTGAGAGTGGCATCTATGTAATTAACTTTAACAAAATGAAACAAAAAGAAATTCTTTGTTAGATTTTGGACAATTTGTAGTAAAACCCTACAAGAGTCCTTGATAATATTCACCCAATTTTTAAGCATATTTTTTAATAAGTTTCCAACTACAAAATAATTTATGAAAACATATATCTAAATCATCCATATGTATTATCAACTTTTGAGATGGTAAGAACTATATCTAGAGAAGATTTAAAGGTCTTATTATATGAAAGATGTTGAGAACACATTTATTTTGTTTTGTGTTCAATGTGTCATCCTCAATCACTTCAAAATCAATAATTTCAAAATTAGCGTCTAAATTATTATATTTAAAAGTCAATATACGAACAAACCTCTTCCTCAAAATTTAAAAATGTCAAAAAAATTAGAATAAATACAAGAGATTTAAAAATCTAGATAAAAAGTGGTATTACAAACTTGAAATTTATAAGAGATTTAAAAAGTCTAGATGGAAAGTGATCACAAATAAACATGTAAAGCAAAGACATTAGAGCGAAGCCATCTTAGCATCATTTTTTTTTTAGGTAAAAGGAAAAATGTCTATATAATTATATTATCTAACAAAAATTTTACAAAAGCAAAATGCCAGAAAGAGACTGGTCTAGTCAAATCTCAATTATTTATGAAGATTTTGTGTTTTCCTCTCCTACAAATATGACCTTTTTAAATTCTTAAATTATTAGCACAAAATAAATATCTTTCTAAACAGCCCTCAAGGGTAAGTCAAACAATCAATTTGTCGAAAAATATGGATGATGGTTAGAGGTTCAATATTTCTAGATTTATCTCGTTTAGATGGAGGACAATTCATGCATATGGAGATTATAATGATGCATACTAGAACTTTACTTTCTGAGTCCCACTAGACATTGATTCCTTTGTCAGAAAATAAATACAAAATATCATTTTAAGAAAATAATAAAAATAAACAATGTTTTGACCATAGTTATGTACATGCAAACTTTTTAAATAACGCATGACTCTACGGACAAGCTTTAAGAACACACTCTAAACTTTGACTTGCTTAAATGACTTATCTAAAATCACACTAGCTTTTCTAATAAAACTCGCCTATTAGTATGATTTCAAATAAATCACCAAATCAAATCAGAACAAATTGTCTGTACATGGAATTCCCATTGCTTTTCAAAAATAACATAACTAATCTTCTCTATAAAACTAGTGTATGTATGGACAGAATTTGAGTGAGTGGACTGCTGAAGAGAGGATATATTAATGGATTTATAGGACATGAATAGCACAGTGCAACCGTGCAAATTGCAATGTTAATGGTGACAAACTACAATACAGCTGGTTTTGACTGGTACAGAGATTCCGACTTTATATTCCTTTTTAAAAGTAGCCATTGCAGAATGCACCGACATGGACTACAGTCTAAAGGCTTTTGGCACGTGATTCCTTAGAAGACATTTCTGTATGAATTTCTTGACTGAACTAAAGTAAGTGCGCATTAGTTCACTTTGCTGGGTCTTTTTCCACTAGCTTTTGTTCCTCGGACCCATTGAAATAACCAGTATGGTTTCCAAAATAGCAGATAATGAGTTGGTTTTTTTTCCTTAATTATTAATGTAGTTTTCTTTAATGAATAAGACGTATATTATTCTTTGTTAAGAATAAAGGTAACGATACATTATTCAGAAAAAAAAGATGGCAGAAAGAGAGACTTTCAGAGACTTTCAAAGTTTGAGAGGGACTGAATTCAAACAAAAGATTAAAACAAACAAATGGTACAGCGTAATCAATAATAAACAGAAATAGAATTTTTAAATAGGAAAAAAAACATCAAGAAAGGGATCGTAATCATTACTTATATCAGTCAGAATGGATATAGTCATCAATAGGCTTCCAGCTAGTAAGAGCATTTTCTTCCTCTCAATCATTTGTAGGTTGTTGAATTTGAACAAGGGAAATAACCAGTTCTAGGCAAGGGAACTTGCTAGAATTTGGTTAGTTAGGAGTAAAATGTTCATGAGAAGAGGTAGAAGGAGGTCGAGAGTGTTGAGATCATTTATGGTGTAATGTACACAATCTTCATTACTTAATGAAATAGAAAGAAAGTAAATAATCACATGCTAAAAATTGAAAGTTAAAAAAATATGTCTTTCATATTTCTTTTGTTATACATGTTCAATAATAAAATGGAAACTACAATCATTTGAATATGAAATGTAACAATTACAATAAGAAAATTATGATAATCTTTTCTTTCACATTAGATATATTTATTGCATTTAAAACAACATGTTTACAAATATACAAGTGAGTGTTATAAGATCTTCCATATTTAGAATCTTGCATTTGTCTCACAAGTCTTGGTGAAGTCGTGTTTAAGAGGGACCGTGACCACATCTATGACAATGAGGTGGGGAGGAAGCAATAGATGAGACTCTAATAATCATGTAGGGAGCATTACCCTAGTGGTCAAGAAGCTTGTATATATGCAAAACTTTAGTACAACTTTGTAAGCTTTCACTTGGATCTGCATAAATACATTAGTGTAAATCATAACATCAGTGTACAAATAAAAGTAAACATTAGCCAAACATTCTAAAAAGAGAGCTACATTTCTATCTTTCCAAATACTAAAGAGAATTTATATACATTAACATCATGCCAAATCTAGACAAAATTAAATGGGAGGCTAGGCCAATTATCAAACAACACCATAAAAGATTGAAGAAGTCATGCATCTAACTCCAAGATTCTTGAGCTATAGTATAGAACCAAAACAATGCTTAAGGCACTAAAATTGTCTACAAAAAGATTATGAGGGTTGATGGTTCCCAATTGAGTTAGATGAGAACCAAGCATAAGACCTTAGTAAATGTCCCGCCACATGAAATAAGTCAATTTAGGCTCAAGAATAACCACCCAAGTAGTCTAAAACAATCGATGATAAGTGCCAATAGAAAATTTAAGGTATCAACATTGCTTTCAATTGGTCTACCATTAGAATATGAGGTGCACGCCATAAGTATCTCTTGTAGGCTATATAACTGCAAAAGTATATTTTAGGATACCATTTCCTATATTTCCAAAATGGATTGAAGGAGCTAATCCCAATCTTAACTTTTTGTAAACAAAGAATGTCTAGACCTAGAAATTTTTATCAATTGTCACAAACAAGATATTTTAGCAAGAGGTCCATCAAAACTTGATAATTTTAGTAAACACAATTTATCAATGATTTTTTAGTGTCATCTCATTATCTATCTCATCTATGCTAGGTCCCTAATATTATATCCTTCTATATATAATAAGGTAGAACACTTGTAGTATGCTTAACCTAAACATTAGTTTTAATTACTACCTTAAGAACTCTTAATTAGGACACATAGTTAAGCCTATAAATAACGAAAACGAGTCTCTTCCAAATCATCAAAAAATGAAAATAAGTACTAAATTCAAATATTATTTTCTAATTATTAGAAGTCAGCCCGTCAAAGTGGTCTACCATTTTACTAGTTTTTATATTTATTACTAAGAAATATCATAACAATCTAGAAATGAATGACTATTTTAATGAAAATTTTCCTTTGTATTGAAGGTTCCTATCTCAATGGAAGGCTAGATAGGGAATTATTTCTCTAGTACATATTCTCCTTCTTTCATCTACCTAACACATTATGGGACCTTTTCTACATAGTTTGAGATAAGGAAGTATGTCAAGTAATAGTGGTTTTTTGAGCTCCCAAAGTTGACAGTACTAATGGTGCTTGTTATCAATTTTCCTCATCAAATGTCTCCCCATGAGGGGAGTTAATAAATTTCCACATATCTAGATGCTTTGAAACTATATTTTGATATTTCAATGAGTAACCTTGAAATCTTGAGGATGATATGCATAAGGGACCAATTTTACCAAGATTCTTGGCTTTGTGATTCTCACTATATATAAAACCCTTATTTTCTTATAGGAGGTAGAGATTTCTAGAAGAAATTTGGTGCTAAATTTAGAATAGGAAGATGCCAAAGGGAAATCCCAAATCTTATGCCTATAATATTAGCATGTATGGAAAGCATTGGGAAAATTTCAATAGAGAACATGTTGAGTGTACTTCATATATTTCATATAGATAAACACCATCTCCTTTGAATCATTGGAGAGGTCTACTTCTAGGGTTGAGATAAAAAAATATCTAGTTTCACACACATAATAGATCATATGAAGGATGTTATTTATGTAAGAAAAAAATAGCATGACAAGGATAAAATAAAAAATTCCACCCAAACAAGGACACATCTAGATTTCTAATTAAGGATGAAAATAATAAAGGAGGAAAGAAACTAGAGGCCATGTTAAAGGATGAATTCAACATGGTTGTATCTAGAAAAAAAAAAGGAAAAAACCTCTGATAAGGTTTTGCATGACATCTAGGAAAATCTCGTGTGGACCTAGGCCTTGGTGACCTAATCCTTAAGAATTATTTCAAGGGGATTCCCTTCTAAAAAATATTTTACTAAAATTGTAGACATCCAAATTTGACCACTCCCATATGGTCAAATTTGTATCCTTTATTCGTCTATTTCATCAATATTAATTAAATGACTTATTTAATTAATATTTCCCCTTCCTCTAAGGTTTTTAAAGTATTTAATTTAACAATTAAATACTTTATCTTTCATCATTTCTACTCTAAATTAAATAAATATATCAATTTATTTAATTTATTCATTTACCTTTTTGAGTTTAAATGAATTTTAAATTCCCTCTTTTCTCTCTCCTTGTCACATCCTCCATAATATTCTTCTAACCTAGATTATTTTAATTAATCCATGATTAGGATGTGCACATCCTTAATCAGGTTTAATGTCACATCTTCCATATTCGGCCACTTGTCTTTAATCCTTCATTAATCTTCCTAATCAGATGTTTATACAACCTTAATCTAATCACTTGCCATTTTTGGTATGTCCTCTAAGTCAACCTTTCTAAATGATTTCTTTATTAAGCATTGACCTCTTCCCCATGTGAATATAAAATTCACATTTATTCATTCAATGCATTTCTCTTCCCCATGTAGGTTATTGGGAAATTCTAAATTACTTCATAAGTCACATCAATCAAATGGGACAAGGACCTTATTTATGAGGACCTTGTCTTATCCCCAAGGTACTCCCCAAACATGTGAATTTCAAATTTACATTTATTCCCCCAACAACTTCTCTCATCCCCATGATGATAAGAGAGGACTTTCCAAAATTCCTCACTTGTCACCATCATCCTCATAAGGGGACAAAAACTTTATTTTTGAGAAAATATTTCCCTAATCCCAAGGTACTTGCAAGTACCTCCACCTCACATGTCCTCTTTCCACATCACCTATCATTTTGACACTTCATCTTCCACATGGAAAGATGTGAGGGCTTGTGAGTCCTCAACTCATCACAGGCCTCCATCTTGCCCATGTTGGCTAAATCTTAGCCATTGAGTTCTCTAGAGACTTTTCCCTTAAAATGGAAGATTTTGTCTCACTTTTTTTACAAATCACATTCATTTAAGCATTCTATTCTCAAGCACACAATATTTCAAGCACTTGCATACTTTCATTCAACCTCCATCGTTGCATTCACTGAGCTTCCATTTTGCATTTATCTACCAAAATACCCACATCATTCATTGCATTCATCTTGCAATCTAGATCACTTTACATATCATTTCATATTTTCCATCAAGGAGCACACATTCAAGCTACATCAAAGGGCCAACCAAAAATATCAACCTCGATAAGGTATATGATTTGTTGTTTTATCTTTCTTTTATTCAAGTTCAACTTAGGCTAATCGTGAGATGGTGTTGTGTTGTTTCTCCTTGCATTCCTTTGTATTTTGCATCTTTTAGGATAGTAAATAACGTTGTAGAGAAAAATATATTTTTCTAACCAATGACATGCATTTACAAATTCAAAAATGGTGAGAACCACATTAGGGGGTGTTCCAACAAACATTCCTTGTGGAAAACATTGGGAACAAACTTCCTAGGTCTCTTGAGTGAGGGTTTTCTCAAGCAACATCAAACCTTTAGCTCCAATAGAAACTCTAGAGTGTTGGAAGGTTGAGACCATTTAATGAGGAAAAAATACTTGCAAGGATGGTGACCTATAAAGTTTCACAATAAATGTAGAAAAACAAAACCAACTCATTCGAAAGGAGTATGACATTAGGAGAGTGCAAGAAAAAACCCTTTAGAAGAGCCCAATCTTATCACATTTTCATGATAATATAATTAATTTTTAAACAAATTATTAAAAAAAAAAATCTTTAAAATAAACTATTTGTGATAAAATATAGCAACTTGAATTGTGTTTGATTTATTAATTTAATAAAATTATTATATATTGTGATAGTAAATTTTAAATGTTTGTGTCTTTGTAAGAGGGTTAGTATTCTTTCGAGCTTTATCAATTTATCTTTCCATCTCCTCTTCTCCTTTCCTTATCTAATTTTTAAAAATAGTTTCACATTATATTTCTTCCTCAAAAAAAATCAGTGCAACAATAAATGAAAATATTATATTTTTTAAACTGATAAAAGTAACTATCATTTTTATATTTATAATATAATACAATAAAAAAAAAAAGATTTCCTTAGATGAATCTTGAGAATAACCAAAATTCCATGAAATTGTGATGAATATAGAGCATTAACATTACTAAAAATAAATAAAAATTCAACAAAGATTTCCCTTATAAAAATTTGAAGACTACATATAAACAACCTAGACAAGGAAAAATAGACAAAATTCCACATAAAATACTACAAATATCAAGCATAATGACGAAAGGGGAGAAAACATCACCCTTGAAAACATAAAAAAAAATGCACATACTCAATTACTATCACTAGAACTATCTATGAGAATCATCTACCAATCCAAAACAAAAACTCTTATTTCCTTATGTATGCACATAAAGGCCTCATTTATTAGTAGAAAGTATATGGCATTAGTGAAAATTTAGATTTCTCTAAAAAATTATAGTAAAAACCCCTCTCATTGTTGGTTAATGATTATTTGAAAATAGCCAGGTAATTTCTTACTAGACTCTCCATAACAACAAGGATAATGTAGCTCATAGTACCTAATGAAGCTAGACTATTACTTGTGTATGCACATAAAGGCCTCTTTTATTAGTAGAATGTATATAGAATTAGTGACAATTTTAGATTTATCTAACAAATTATAGTAAAAACCCCTCTTATTGTTGGTTAATGATTATTTGAAAATAGTTAGATAATTTCTTACTAGACTCTCCATAACAACAAGGATAATGTAGTTCATAGTACCTAATGAAGCTAGAATATCACATGAATAGACATCACTAACATATTCATCCAAATCATATCCGTCTAGTTCCTCAAATTTGTTCTATTAGAACAATAATTTCCTTAATATACATCTATGGAAGGGGCCTTACCAATTCCTCATTAGGAGATCCATAATATTAGAAAAAATTGAAGTATTTGTATAATAGGAATCACACTCATGGAATTTCATAATCATATATTATCCTACCACCTTGCATAGAGCATTCTCAACCATTAGAAATCTAAAAATAAAGGATTTTTCTCAATTTATGCAAATCATGTCTCTACATGTATTTCATGTCTTATTTCCATAGCATGATGAGAAGCCATTACTAATTATTTTTCTAATTTGAAATTCCAATAGACTAGCTATTGTAAAATATAATATATAAATGAACTTTATAGCTCCTTTAGTACCAACATTTTTCATATCATGAAATTTCCAAGCCTACAAAAATACAAAAATTCAAATCTCAAGCTTTCCCATTTCTACTAAGTAATAATATTTCATGGTGAATGAATAATAAATCAACACCCTATGATAATTTTAAAAACATCATTCACATGTTTAAAAATCTAGCTATATATTGATGTTTAAAGTACTTCCATATCCATGTCATAATAGAAATGATTAATTGGAGAATTGACAACAATCCACCTAAAAATAATAATGAAATTTATAATTAAGAAAATAACTATTCCAAAGATGACCCATGTTCATGATTAAACTTGCATAAAAAATTAAACATAAAGGTTAGCATGGATCTTTTGTATCCTTTGGAAAATAAGTCGCCTTAAGATTCTATCATTTTGATTTATGAAATTCCTTATTAAGCACATCCATTAACATTCTAATGATCTAAGAATCAAGAGATGTAGGGGATAGTAAATCACAAGCCGAATCAATTGCAGAATTCATTAGAAATTCAAACATGATGGAAGTTTGTGTTTTCATTGATGTCAACAAAATACTTTTTGTTACATTGATGTCAAAATATCTATGGGGAGATTGTTGGAAGTCTGTGAAGATGCTTCAATAGGTTGCATTATGTTGTCATTAGTAGTACCATTGATGTCAACCTCTTTTTTTTCTTTGATGAGCATGTGTTAGTGATGTTCAACCTTTTATGTGGTTGAGATACTGATAAGGTGTTCCAGATGTTGAGTATGTGCTTTTAGTACCTGGTTTCTAGGTGCTTTTGAGAAAATTTGAATAAAAGAGGAAATAATATACTGAAGAGTGTTCAGTGTGACAAAGTGGTGTTTAGTGTTTTACTCCACATTTTTTCATGGCTGAAGATCTTCTTGTGTACTTTGGATATGTTGATCAGAGATGTTATTTCCAATAGTTTTAGGTTTTGGATCGTTGTGCAAAGAAAGTTGTGTTCATCAGTGTGTGAATTATGTAAGTAGTGTTGTCTGGGATAAATGGTTTTGCTTCGCATTTCTCCATAGTTCGATTTCCAATCTTACGGATTTGGAAGTGTGCTTATATTGCTAGTATCTATCTCCAATCTAAGTTTTTTGTGTCTTGGTACTCCAAAAGGTTGGTTTCAAGTGTTGCAATGTGTGGAAGGTTAGTTGGTTGTGCAAAATAAATATGTTATTCTAGTGTATGATGTTGTGAAGGATTTTTTGTGGAATAATGCATATTGTGTTAAAGTGATGTGTGTGGTCTATGAGTTGTCTTTGGTTCAAAGGAAGTGTGTACTTAATTTTCTAATGGTACGAACACTGGTTCGACCAACCTTGGGTGTTTACACTAATTACATATATGCTTCAGTGCTTATAAAGTGTGGCATGGCATGTATGTGTGTATTTGGGTTTGAGTTTAGGTGTGTTGTAGTCCTCCTTCATTCCTTTCCATCGTGGGAATGTTTTGGTGCTGACCTAATTTGAATTTGCATGTTTGGGGTGTATAGCCAACCTTGTGAATTATTTTCAAGGTTGAGGATGGTATATATGAATGATGTTTTGATGGAGGAAATGTGTATGAAGTGTGTAATGTGTAGTGTTGAGATGTGAAGTGAAAAAATGTGAAATTTAGTGTGAGCTTTAATTCCCAAGACTATTGGAAGCAGTGAGCAAAAGGTGTCTACATTCTACAAAGAAAGTGTGAATGTTTTGGTGAAGCGGTGGTGGATCATTTCTATTTATTTGAGATGGATTTATCATTGTAACAATATTCTTTATTCGTATTTCTAATTTGGTAGTGATCCCTTCTTTTCTTTTCAGCCTATTGTATTTGGTGTTGTAATTACTTTATGTTGTGAGTTAATCCTCACCGTGGCTTTTCCCTTCTTGGGTTTTACACGTGAATTTGGTGTTCTCATGTTTACATTCTACTAATGCATGATAAGGTTTTAATGGTTAATAAGGGTTTAAGGACTAATGTAGATCTAAATGTTAATGAGGATTTTTGATATTTTAATGTACAACTAATTCACCCCCTCTCAGTTTTCTTGTGCATTCAACAATAGGTATCAAAGAAAATTTCCTTGGAAGAAAGATTAATTTCCTTAGGTAGATCTATGATGGCACACAAGAATGATGCTTCTTTCTTTGATGGATCTGATTATGCATTCCAAAATATGAGGATGGAAGGTTTCCTTATTTCTCTAGGGTTTGGAGTTTAGAAATCTATTAAAACTAGATATACAATGTCTACAAATGGTCTGAGTATTGATGATGAAATCAAGGCATATGTGAACAATGGAAAAGCAAGGTATTCTCTTTTGAGTGGTATTTCTAATTTTGAACTTGGAAAAGTTATGAATCTTAAAACTACTGGTGAAATCGAGAAAAAATTGGAAAGTATCTATAAAGGAGATGATAAGGTCAAGCAAAAAAGATACAAAATATGAAGATCAAGTTTGAAAACCTGAGGATGAAAAAAGGTGAAGATATTATAAGCTACATGTATTGAGTGGATGATGTTGCCAATTCCATTAGAGGTATTCATGGAAATCTAGATGATGTGGTAAACAAGGTACTAAAAACTCTTACTAAATCTTATAGCCATAAGGTTTTTTCTATTGAGGAAGTTCAAATTTTGAATAATTATTCTAGAGATCATTTGTTTGGTGCATTAACTACTTTTAAATTGATAGAGTTTGGTCCAAGTGATGTAAAAAAAGAAATTGATTTTAAAGTTGGCAAAGAAGAAAAGAATGAAGAATCAGACCTAGATGAATTTGATGAGTTAGAAGCAAACTTTGTGAGGAAATTGAAAAAGGGCACTATAAAATATAGAGGTAAGTTACCTTCAAATGCTTTGACTATGGAAATATTGGTCATCCTACTTCAAGAGATAGATATAAGGAGAATCAAGGCAAATCAATTACGAAGAGTTATTATGTTAATGAAGATGCTAGTATATTTGATGATGAATCTGATTATCTAGATGATGAAGATGACAAATTATTTTTCATGGTTTCAAATTCCGGAACTAATTTTGCTGACTCTAAGATAAGTATGAAGGAAAGTGCTCCAGAAGCAGATCATAACATTGAAGGAGAAATGGTGATTGATTTTCATGCTAGAGAGGAGAAGAACAACTAGATCATTAACAGTGGATGCTCAAATCACATGATAGGTTATAAGAGTATGTTTGTTAAGATTGAAAAGTTTGAAGGTAGCTTAGTAACATTTGGTGATGATACATTTGCTAAGTTATGTGAAAAAGGTTGAATCAGTTTTGATGGAAAGCACAATATAGATGATATTATTTATGTTAAAGGTCTACAATTTAACATTTTGAGTGTAGGAAATATGTGTAGAAAATGATATAATCTTATGTTGCATGTCAAAGTTGTTGAGATCAGAAAAGGCTTTGAAACTATGGTTGCAACAGAAAGAAGGATAGATGGAAATGTTTATCAACTTAAGGGTGCAAAGGGTTAATGTTTTATGATTTAGATTAATGAAATTTAGCTATGGAATAGAAGAATGTGTCACATCAACTTGGATAGCCTAGTAAGTATTAGTTCAAATCAAGCTTTGAGAGATCTATCGAAGATTAAAAATCCTATCAATGATGTTTCCAAGGAATTTCAGATTGGGAAGCAAGCTAGAAAGAGTTTCAAAGTCAAAGAACAATCTACTACTAGTCCTTTGTAGTTGGTGCATACGGATCTTTGTGGACATACTAGAATTAGAAGTTTTCAAGGTGATAGGTATTTCATGCTATTAATTGATGATTGTTCTAGAATGTCTTAGGTTAATTTTATCAAAGAAAAATCAGAAGCTTTAGATAAGTTTAATGAATTCAAAGTTGTGGTAGAGAATTAAATGGATATATGATCAAATTTTTGAGATCTGATAGAGGTGGAGAGTTCATCTCCAATGATTTAAACACTTTTTGTGAAGATCATGGAATAAAGAGGTATTTGTGAGCTCCTAGGACTCCTTGGAAGAATAGAGTTGTGAAAAAGAATAATAGGACTATTTAAGAAGCAACAAGGACAATGATGAAGGAAGCAAAGCTACAAGATGTCTACTAGAGATAATCAATTTGTAATACCCCTCTATTTTGCTTCTTGTTCATGTTGCTTTATGCTATGTTTGGTTGCAGTTACCTTGCTTATGGATACATTTTGTTATGATGTTTTGATTGTTACTATTGAGTGACAACCATTATTGTGGGATGTAGTTATCTGATTATTGTTTCACATGCATTATGGATTAATGATGTTGTAGAGTTAACATGAGATGTTATTATGAGATTACTGGATTATGATGGAAGTGTTAGTTTCAATGAGTGTATTGGTGAAGAGGACGGTTTCGCATCACTCGCTTGTGAGCGCCCTACGAATCCGTAATTTCTTCTTCACGGTGTGTATTATATGCTGGATATATTGTATGATGTTGTTTATTTGGTTGCAGGATTGCAGGTACATGACATAGACTCCACCTGGTTTCACAGGTTTGAGCGTGTCGATCCAACGGCTAAGTTGAACGGGAGATAGTAGCTAGGTAACATGTGTCAAGTTTACACCCTAGCCTTAGTGTGTCATCAGTTGTGTGTGTTGAGTCATTGTCTATCTGGCTTTGATGTTATTTAATTCTGAAGAATTCTTGATTTGGAAATAGATATTTAGAATAATTGCATTTAAATCATGTTGATGGTTATTTAATTTAAATAATGCAATATGGATAAAAGTTTATATTTAAATTAATTAATTATATTTAAATTATTTAATTAATTAAATTTAATCCAAGGGGGTTGAATTTAGTTATTAAATAATTAAATTAATTAATTAAACGTGATGCAAGAGAATGAAAGGAAATAAAAGAATTAAAATTAAATTTGGAATTTAATTTCAACGTGTGGGAATTGAAATAGAAATTGTAATTAAATGTTTATTTGGGAAATTGGTTGCAACATTGGAAATTAATTTATCATTTGAAATTGCATTTTAAATTGAAAGTGGGTTTTCGAAAAGTGAAATTGAAATTGAAATTGAAATTGAAATATCTAATTTGCATGCAATGTGAATTAGGGTTGTAAATATTGAAATTGAAATTGAAATTGAAATATCTAATTTGCATGTAATGTGAATTAGGGTTGTATTAGGTATTTTTGATTTATAAAGAATACATGTTTTAATTTTAGGGGAGAAAGTTTTTAGAAAAATATATTTTTACAGCAGGAAAGAAATTTTGGAAAATATGCACAAGGGTTTGAAGAAAGTTTTGATTGTAGAATTGATTGAAGGAAAGATTGTTTGCATTTGTTGGGTTTTGGATTGGATTCATTAGAGGATTGAAGAAAATTCAGGAAATCTTTGGAGGAGGCTTGCATCAGAAATTCATCTCTTCCTGTAGCTTCTTGTACCAGGTTTTCCTCTTTGTGTTTTATTGTTCTTGATTGTTTTCTTTAAAATAGTAATGATTAAAGATTTATTTGTTAAATCTATTTTAGAAAATAAATTTGATATTAGAAAAAAAAATTAAACAAATTTACAGCCTTTGCTTGTGAAAATTCTTGAGTGAAAATTGTGAAAACCTTAGTTGAATTTAAATTATTTGGGAAATCGATTTTGTTGTTATTGAAATCAAACATAGAGATTGAACAATGCATTTAGAATGTTTTAGAAAATGAAACCTTCTGTTTATTATTAAAAAAGGATTTTAAAATCTGCAGTATAGTTATATTTTTCATGGTAAAATGGTCTGGTTGCGTCACCTATAACTTCACTTTCACAAACTGAGTTGTCAGGAAATTTAAAGGGTTTTTGCATTTTAAAATTTTCTTATCCTTGTCAAAAAATCGCAAATACCCAGATCGTATTTTTTGAGTTATGCTTGAAACATGAGACTGCTGTTAAGTTATTTTCCCATGACTGATTTGAAAATAAAATAATAATAAATTGATATTTATAAATATTAATATTTTATGTATTGTTATTATAATATTAAAATATTATTTAAATAAAATTTTATATTATAATTTATAGTATTAAAGTATTATATTTATTTATATTATTTTAAATAAAATTTGTATATTAGATTAGTGGAATTAAAATTATAAACATATGGAGAAATTATTGTTTATTTTAAAATGGCATGTTTAAGTTTAATTGAAGGAGTTAAATATTTGATTTAAAGAATGCATAATTTAAAATTTAATTGTGGGAAACAATATGTTATTATATTAAAGTGACTGAATGTTTTAAATAGAATATTGAATGAGACGTAAGATTTGGTTAGGAAATGGAAAGAGTATACTTGCATGGATTTATGTCGATTTAAAAGTAAATTAAGAAGTTGTTTTATTGATGAGGCAATCAATTATATTATTTATTAATTTCTATTTAGATTAATTGAATCATTGTGATTGGATTATGAAAGAGATATGGATTTAGTATATCCAAAAGTAGTATCTTCCTCATGATTGTCTTAAAGGATCTAATTCTCTGTGTTTGGTAAAGGGAAGTAAGTTTATTTGTTTTAGATTTCCAATAATAAAAAGGGAAATAGGGGTTATGATTATTTTATATGATCTAGTTATCGTGTCTTTGACTTTGTCAACACTACCTATTGAATGAGTATGGATTTAGGAAATCCAAATATTAGATTTGATTAATGACTTGAATGCTTTGGTTGCTATGTCATCAAGTTGCATTGTTGGTTTTGGGATTTAGTGTTAGTCCTAAATTATAAGTCTTCCAAGAAGAACTTAGAGGATAAGGGTTGTTGAATCTTTATGCCATCCAGTTGTTTTCCCTTGGGTAGTGCATGGCGTCTTTTCAGTTTTACCCAGTTTTCACGAACGAGGATGTTTGCACCTCCTTGGTTTAGAAGCGGATTATGGGATCCGTGTCTCCTTGTATGGAGTGACCTTGCGATGTGGTTTCATCTTGTTGCCTCCTATAAAAGGAGTGGACTATGTGTTGTTGCCTCCAAGATGTTTGGAGTGAGATCTTTTGTACCTCCTGTAAAAGGAGTGGACTATGTGATTGTTGCCTTCAAGATGTTTGGAGTGAGTTTCTATTATTTGTATCCTCCTTGTGTTGGAGTGGATTATGATGCCTAGTTGGTATGAACTTGTGGTTCCCTTGGTGGATTGTTTGGGTGTGTGTTGTCGAATAGAAGAGTGGCTTTTGATAGGGGCTGGAGCCCAAAGTGGTAAATCGGGTAACCTTCAAAAGTGAGTTAATCAAGTGATAATTAAATTAATGTACTTAGATGATTATGATGCATTCACATTAATCAAGATAATTTAATCCTCACTCATAGACACAAGGGCTTGTTTAGACTTGGGATGAGTGAGAAGGCTTGGAATGGCAAGATCAACTATCTTGTTCTTGCGAGAGGTAGTTGATTCCGCATGAGTGAGTATGAGTGCCGGGATTCGATTGAGGCCACCAGGATTACTTGTGCCGGAGCCTATGAAGAATTCCCAGAGGAGATCTCATGACAAACCTTGCGATGACACTCTATCTAGGACAACTTTTGTTAATTGTTTTATATGTATGGTTTTGTGAACATACTTGATCTACTTTATGTCTGGAAGCAATGTGACCTATGTCAGTGATGTTGGAGTTGTACTTGTATTATACTTGATTTGCACTTGTATTTCATTTGATTTGTACTTGTATTGTACTTGAGTTGTACTTGATTCGTACTTGTATGGTGAATGAGTTGTACTTGTTAATTCATTTGGTTGGTTATAACAATATGAGTCAGTTTGAGTCTGCCTTTGGTTAGAGGTAGTAGAATCTTTATCCATGTTACTTTGTTACTATCTCCTAGCATGGGGGGTGGGCCTTCAGGTACCACATTGGTAGGGTGGAACATGCACCAAAACCGTTGGGTCCCCATCTATCTTTAGTAATTGGTGGCGAGACATCCAGATGGACAACTCGTGGTTCTTGTTGTAATTTATTGCATTGTAATATTTTAGTTTGTATATGATACTTTATCCCTCTTTTGTAAGAGGTTGAGTTATGTAATTGTAATATATTTGTACTAGTGTCTCATTCTGGGAATGAGTGATGTAACTATTGGTTTAAGATAATGTTTATGAGCTTGTATCTTGGTTGATTATCTTATTATGTTATGTGGTATTCTTATGATGTATGATGTTTATTTCATAAAGTTCATAAGGCTATGGTTATATGTAATATGTATGTGTGGGTTTAAGTAATCCTAACCTTGTAGCCTTAGAGGTTGTTGTTAACTAGTAAGTGAATGTGTATGTTAAATGCACTTTATAAAAAAAATTGGTTCGCTTATGATGTTAATTGCAACTTCCTTTAAGGTTACTTGGCGGGCATTACACAATTCATGTGCTAAAGTCTACATACTTAATAGAGCACAAGCATGAATAAATATTTTAAAGACTCCCTATGAGTTGTGGTATGGAAGAACCCATACTATGAAATATTTGAAAGTGTTTGGAAAAAAATGCTACATCAATAGAGATGAAGAAAAGTTAGGGTTCAAGTTTGATGCAATATCTAATGAATGAATATTCTTTGGATACTCTACAAGAAGCAAGTATTATTGGTGCTACAATAAGAGGTTGGGGAAGATTGTTGAAAGTGCAAGTGTCAAAGTGGATGAAGACTTACACAAAATTTCACTAAGGATAGATGGATATGAATCGGATGAGTCCTCTTGTAGAGAAAAAGAGAAAGATTATGGTAAGGAAAAATAAGTGTAGGTTGAAGAGGAAGAATCTCCAGAAAAGATCCATAAGACCCCTAAATATGTGTAGAAGAATCATTTAGAAGATGAAATTATTGGTGACAATAGTAGAGGTTTGTTTACAAGAAGAAAGGTTGTTGTGATAGAAGACCAAGTAAACTTATGTTTACTTTCCAAAGTTGAACCTAAAACAATTATTGAGGCATGAAAAGATGAATATTGGATCAAGGCTATGGATGAAGAACTGATGTAGATTGAGAAGAATTAGACTTGGGAACCTGTCCCAAGACCTGCAAACAAGAATGTGATTGGAAATAAGTAGGTATTTTAGAACAAGATGAATGAGAGTGGAGAAGTGGTAAGAAAAAAGGAAAGACTTATGTGTAAATTCTACTTATAAGTGGAAGGAATTTATATTTTGAGGAGAAATTTTCTTCGATGGAAAGAATGGAAGCTATTAGGATGTTTTTGGCTTTTGTAGCACATAAGGATTTTAAAGTCTATTAGATGGTGTGAAGTCTTCATTCTTGAATGGTGAGTTGGAAGAATAGGTTTATATTGAACAATAGAAAGGCTTTCAATTATTAGATAATCTTGATATTGTCTGTAGATTAAAGCAGACATTATATGGACTCAAACAACCTCTTGGAGCTTGTTATGCAAGATTGGATAGGTACTTGTTGTACCAAGGATTCAATAATGGTACCACAAATAGTAATATTTATTTCAAAGTTTAAAAATATTAAATCTTGATTTTTGTTTTGTATGTTGATGATATAATATTTGGAGGTAATGAAGCAATGTGCAAGATATTTGTAGAAGAGATCCATAAAGAGTTTGAAATGTCTATGTTTGGATAGATGAATTTCTTCCTTGGACTTCAAATCAATCAGAAAAAAGAAAGGGATATTTATTTCATGATCAAAGTATGTCAAGGAAATGTTGAAGAAGTTTGGAATGGAATACTCTAAACCGATATGTACTCCTATGGTTACTAGGTGGAAATTAAGCAAGAACAATGATTCTCATAAGGCTAATTAGAGCAAGTATAAATCAATGATTAGAGGACTATTATATCTAATTGCTACTAGGTTGTATATCATGCATGCAATTTGTCTTGTGGATAGATTTTGAGAAGATCCTAAAGAGTCACATGCAATACCAGTGAAGAGGATATTTAGATACTTGAAGGGGACTCTAGAACATGGTTTGTGGTATCCAAAGGATACTAACTTCTCTCTAAGTGCTCATACAGATGTATATTTGGAAAGTTGTGTGGATGAGGGAAAAAGTACAAGTGGTGGTGCATTATTTCTTGGAAATAGATTGGTGTCTTGGCTAAGCAAGAAGTATGATATGATGTCATTATCTACTATTGAGGCATAATACATCGTTGCAGCATCATGCTACACACAAGTGTTATGGATGAAGAAAAAATTGAAGGATATCAGAGTGGTATATGATGAACCGATTTCTATCTTATATGATAATACAAGTTCTATTAATATTTCAAAGAATTTGGTAATGTATTCAAGGAAAAAGCATATTTCAATCCAGTATCACTTCTTGAGGGAGCAGGTTGTAAAAAATGAGGTGAAGTTGGAATGTGTTCCTACAAAGGATCAAGTTGTACATATCTTCATTAAGGCTCTTTCTAAGGATACATTTTAGTATCTTGAATACAAGTTGGGGGTTATTACCACTCCTTTCAACTAGATGCATAAGAATATGCATCAGTCTAGTGGATCTCAAGATTCATTCCTTTTATTGGACTGATGTTGGTGGTTACCTCTTAGGGGGAGTAGGTAGTGGCATTTTTTGTAGTTGTAGTCAGGGGGAGTAAGTGTTGTCATTATATGGTATATATGTATTTTCCTTTTTGAGTTGTGTCAAAGGATATGTGCAGTTTTTGTTGGTTAGTGAATTGTGTTGTGTATTGTGCAAAGATGTGAAGAAAAAACAAATTGTAAAAGAAAAGGAAGTTGCAAAGTAGATCGTTGTGTGATTGATGTCAAAGGGAATGTTTGCCTTTGTAATTTATGTCAAAGGGGGAGAGATTTAAATAGAAAACCATATGAAGTAAGGGGGCGAGAAGTATTGAGAAAGAGAAAAGTATAAGCTTGTGTAAGGGGGGTAGTTTGCACTATGATGTAGTATATGAGTTGGTGATTAGAGTTATTATTTTTGTTGTTGATGGTTTTCCCATGTGTTTCCATCAATGAAAAAGGGGAGATTATTGGAATTTTGTGTTGCCATTTATGTCCAAAAATACTTTTTGTTGCATTGATGTCAATAGCTCTATGGGGAAATTGTTGGAAGTTTGTGAAGATGCTTTGATTGGTTGCATTATGTTGTCATTAGTAGTATCACTGATGTCAACTTCTAGTGTTTCTTTGATGATATTGTGTTGGTGATTTTCAACCTCTTGTGTGGTTGAGATATTGAGAAGATTTTCTAGATGTTGAGTATGTTCTTTTGGTACTTGGTTTCCAAGTGCTTTTGAGAAAATGTGAATAAAAGAGGAAATACTGTGGTGAAGAGTGTTCAATGTGATAGAGTGGTCTTCATTGTTTTTATCTGTATTTCTTCATGGTTGAATATCTTATTATATGGTTTGGATATGTTGATAAGAGGTGTTTAGAGGTGTTATATCCAGATTTTTAGGTTCTAGATCATTTTGCAGAGAAATTTATGTTCACTAGTGTGTGAACTATGTAAGAAGTGTTGTTTGTGAGAAATGGTTTTTCTCCACATTTATCTACAATTTGGTTTTTGGTTTTGTGGATCTTGAAGTGTTCTTATATTTCTAGTATCTATCTCCAATTTGAGTTGTTTGTGTTTTGGTTCTATACAAGGTTGGTTTTAGGTGTTGTAGTATGTATAAGGTTAGCTTGTTGTGCCAAATGAATATGATCTTCTAGTGTATAATGTTGTGAAGGATTTACTAGATTTCAAAGTGTTGATGGAATATTCCAAATTGTGTTAAAGTGGTGTGTGTGGTCCATGAGTCATCTTTGGTTCAAAGGAAGTGTGTACTTAATTGTCTAATGATGTTAACATAGGTTTGGTTGACCTTGGGTGTTTACACTAATTGTGGATATGCTTCAGTGTTTATGAAAGCATGGCATGACATGTATGTGTGTATTTTGGTCTAAGTTAAGGTTTTTTGTGGCATTCCTTCATTCCTTTCCACCACGTGAATGTTTTGGCACCAACCTAATTTGAATTTTCATATTTTAGGTGTATAAGTGACCTTGTGAATTATTTTCAAGGTTTATGATGGTATTGTAGACATGCAAAATTAATATCATATTTAATCATATTTTCCTTAATTAAATAAATCAAGTTTGTTTAATTAATTTCTAAAGTCCTCCATTTAAATTAAATAAATTCATCATTAACACTAACATCATCCCCTTTAGCTAAATAAATCAAAATATTTATTTAACTAAATCTAAAATCATTTTATATCTCCTTTTGATTTATTTTAACCCATAAATATAAATCAAATAGGTCAAATCACCTAATACTCTCTTAAGTTAACTAAATCATGATTAATGTTAATCTTAATGCAAGTCACATCCTCTAGCTTTTCCCATTTGCACAAATAAATCATTTAATTGATTTATTAAATCTTCTAATTTCCCTCAACATGGCATAATAGGGAATATTCCTCCAATTTGAATTTCCCTCTCAAATGACTTGTCCCTTCCAACATAGTATCAATTCCCCTCTTACATGTCCCCCACTTGGAATTTAAGACCCCTTTCTTCTCCCTCCAGCAAGTCAAATTTCAAATTTGAAAAGGCCACCTAATGTCATTTATTGGCACATTCACCAAAACTTGCACAACCTTGGCCCATTCACATGGTGACAAGTGGTCTCTTCCTATTGGTTGAGGATTAGTCCCACATTCCTCAACTTTGCTTCTTATTTCCTCAATCTCACCTATAAATCCAAAGCTTTCCTTCATCATTTGCATCCACAATTTGAGCAAAATCTCCTCACATTGAGAGCTAGTTTTGTCTACTTCATAGATTTTCAACAATCTTCATCATTTGGCTTGTCAAAGGGTTGGGAAAGAGTTGATTTCTATACAAAGAGTAGCACCAATCCAATATGGAATAGTTATCCTCCATGCTTTTTATGCTTTCAATTAGTTTATTGGATCTTTTGATGGATTTGTTTAGCATGTTGGGTTATTTCATAAGAGTGGTTGATTTGCTAGGTTTTAAAACTAACTATACTAATGTGGGTTAATTTTAAGCTTTACAGATTTACATGCTCACATGTGGCGCTAGAAGGAGGGCCTGTTGAGATGATGTGTTTATTTTTGATAACTACATCTATTTACCTTTCTAAAATATGTTTTTTTTCTAATATGTGCAGCTGTGAAGATAAGATTACTGTTGTTTTGTCTTTCCAACAAGTCTTCCTTTTTGCTTATATCATTATTATTTCTTCACACTTACTATTGTTTCATAAATGAATCTGTATTATTCACTATTTTGTGGAGCTTTACATATCACCACACACCTTCATGAATCAATGTTTTCCATGGGATAACGTTTCTTTCAGACACTTTTTTACATACTCTGCGCACTCTCTCCATGTTCACATTTGTTCGCTGGCTTTACACTACCAAATGCATTTGCTGGAAAGTTTTTTTTTATTTTCACTATCTTCATGTTCGTATAGTCATTCTAAAGGAATCCATTTTTTTGAAAGGAAAGAATCCTTGATTTGGGAAATATTGTTGCAGAGAGATGTTTCCTATAAGCTTCTCTAGAGGCACAAGGACTATCAAGGCAATTGTTTTTTTCTTTTTCTTCATCATCTAGGGACACCCAAGCTACATCCAAATCGATGGAAGCTCTATCCAGAATAAATCTATCGCTACTATTGTGCCTGACTAGGTGACTTCCCATATTGGAATTTTCTTGCATTGGATGTCTCTGCCTTTCATCAGTCCTTCTAAAGTCCTTCTTTGGGGGAATCCACATCCTTTCTATCCTGCAAAACAAAATAGACCAACAATGCAAACATAAAAAAAAAAGGGAAAAAACACAAACACCCATAGAGTAATGATATACAACTAAGAAATCAAGCTGATATTCTGGCAGAGAAGATGTTTCATAGTCGCCCAACACTTTTAGCTTCACAACAAATAATTCACTAAGCTCATGGGTCACTGATGAGTCTTTCTCTTTCTCTTTTTATTTTATTTTTTATGTCACTAATTTTATTGCTTGCTTTATCCATTGAATTTCAAAGGCACATCATTCACGCAATTCAAAGAATTCAAATAATTCTCTGTGTGTTGCTCTAGAGGAAACAAAATGTGTATTTTCTAGTCTCAAAGCTGTGCTTTTATCTCACACACATCCATTACTTGTGTAAGCCTGCGAATGTAATTTTCCCTTCTACCAATTACATTTTTTTGAAGAGAGGTTGTGGGAAAGAGGTTGAGGAATTGGTGTTTATGATGGCTAGTTGTATTAACTTGAAATTTTCTAAAGCCTTTTCAATAAATTATTTTTTGCGCATGTGGTAGTCAGATTGCATTGGTTTCTGAAGCCTTTTCAAATGCATTTACTAGCTCTCTTTACACCTACCAACTGCATTTAGCTTCAAAATTTTCTCATGCCTCTTCCTTAAATTCTTTGGTGCAGGTTCAACAGTTATTGCATTCCATGAAATGACATTCTTTTTGAGGCGTTTGGCTATGAGATACCTTGTATCTATGCTTCCATATAATTATCTTGTCAAAGTAGTTCACTAACCCCTCGGTGCTTCCTAAACTTTGATTATGTTGTGCCTTGTCTATAATCTTGTACTTTGAATGCATTAAAGTGGCGAATCTAATAATCCAAATGATATGTACTCCTTCAACATTGTGGGTAGTGATCAAAAATATTTACTCCTATACATTTTGCTAAATAATGTGGGCTCAATCGGTGATTATAATACATGATTATTGTTGGCTCTCTTTTGAGGCAAGTCATATCAATTTCATGTCATTATCAGTATGCTTCATTCACCAAGCCGAGGAATCAGAAGTGGATAGATTCTTGACATAACTACAATAGTATTAACTGGGCGTAGATTTTATCATGAGGGAATTGTACAATCACAGTAATTATAGTTGCTAGATTTGTTCATGTAGAATTGTTTTTGAAACCAATATATTTCAAGTGATTTTCTTTGTGAGAAAATGAGATTCTTGGGTTCAAATGCAACATATAGAGAAAATATTCTGTGGGTGTTGTTCAATATCTGGGATTTTCATTTCTAAAGTTATTCAAGTAGGATCTGAGAGAGATAGGCTTGAAAAAATTCTTACTGTTATAGGTTCTACTTTTTAAGAAAAGTAAGGCGCAAAGTACTTGTTGTATATAATATTGCTATTGATTAATCTGGATAGAATGGTAAGAAAAATTCTTTCACATTTATGTCTTTGGTGAATATTTTCACACAAAATCTTAGATTGGTAAGATTAAATCATGAATAGAAGAGGCTTTGCTCATTATTTCCAAACTTTATCTTTATGAGGAATATTTTCTTTAAAGCCCTTAGAAAGAAAGATGCTTATTAACACGACATTCATGAGTCCTTTTTGAAATTTTTATTGAAGTTAATGCTTAAATCAATTCGGATTAAATGACTTGATACTCCCATGATTTTCCTTTTTAATCTTATAGGAAAACGAAGGAGGGGGGATTTTCGTTTGCATGAAGAGCTCACAATGTTGAAACATTGGAAGCAATCCTTGAAGAATCTTGGTTTTAAAGAGGATTGAAGCATTAAACTTGAAAGTTGACAAAGCATTTTTAAATGCTTAGAGCTTCCACTTTATGCTTTAGTTTTATGTTTTAGATCAACTCACATCTTTTTGGGGCCCTAAAAGAACATTTTCATTTTTGCTACAAAGGGCTTAAAAGGAAATTTAGGACAAACTTACTAGATTTCGTTTGGGGCTAAAAATTGAACAAGGCAACTTTCATATCTCATTTTGGTTCTTTAAAATGAATCAAATCATTTCTTTTTGGAATTAAAATGAACATGTTCTTTTGTGTCTTGTAATATTTTTTGCAAAGTAATTTCATTTAAAAAGGCGTATGCGCTTCTCTTGCAGTTCATGACGATCTTGAGAATCAAAAGTATTTTTGGTGACATTAAGCTGCATAAAATATTTCCTCCACATTTCAATTTGGGTATTTAAAATCAAACAAAACATCTTGCAATTGTGAGTAATCCTATTGCGTGTGTTCTCCCTTTGTTTCTAAACGAAGGTTGATCAAACTACGAATATGTTTTCTCGCTTTTTTTTATCTTAGAGGGCTTGCCTTATGGGAAAAAGTACTCACCCAAGGGAATGACCCAATTGGTAACACTCTAAAGCCAAGAGTATTTCCAGTCGGGATATGGGTATGTGTAGGATCATGATGGGCCAAAAAGTGGCGACATAAGTGATATGATGACCCATGTGGCTGACGATTTTTTTTTACCCAAATTATGCTTTACTTTAAATTTAATAAATAATTATTATTCATTTTCTATTTGAATTACGACTAAAGTCCTAATTGATAGGCTGATTGAAAAAAATATATAGTGTTCAAATGGTATCACATGTTTTGAATCCAAACCATCTATCACATTCTATGCTTCACATACTATAGGATGAAAACAAAAAAAAAAAATCATGAAGTTTTGACCAAGTTAAGGTGGTCATACATATGAGTTTTTATATTTTTTAAAAGTTGTAATAAAAAATTCATAAATAATTATTTACTTGGAAAAAAATTATAAAAAAATATGCATCACATCGAGACATGAGTCCCCTACTTATATCTAAACTATTATAAAAAAATATTATCATTTTATTGTGCTTAGGGTGGTTAGACAGACACCTACTTCTTATTTTTTCCCTGAAATTTAAGTACTACTACATTGAAATTTTAAATTTTCACCAAATAGATTTTAAAAAAAACCAAAAACCTAGTAGTTTAGAAACTAAATTCAATTTGCTACAGATTCTATTCTTACATATTTTTGAAATAATATAGATAACTTATTCAAATTTTTGCGTCAAGTTGCCTAACTCTGATTTTTTGAATCTTATTGCCACTTAAGGACCTATTTTTTCCATGATGATCCTGCACATACCCATATAAAAGTGGGTACTAGAACAAAAGCCAGTATCATGTGGTTGTCTCCAACAAGAAGGGAAGCAATGGTCTCTCGCCACATGGGCCAATCTCCATGAATGGAAAGTTCGAATTAAAACCCCTTGTTTAGCAAAGGCAAAAATTCTATATATTTTTTGGTGCAAAAGGTCACGTCCTTTGAAGCCGCCCCACATATACATGCACTTCTATTGTAGAGATGAAAATTATTCCATGGGAGATTCATGGGTACTCATGCTTGGCTGACCCGAGAAGTGCGTGTCGTGGAGGGGAGCCAGTGTCAAGCATCTAATTATCCACACTGAATATGCACAGTTGGATTTATCCAAGTGGAAACCCAACAAATATTGTCTTTACAGCCTAGGTTGTGCATTTCATTGGAATCAAAAAACTTTGCTTGGATCTAAAACATTGAAAAAAAACATTCACAAAGAACTTTAAAATTTCAAACCCTTTGGAGGAAACAAATATCCTTTGACAAATCTAAGTGCTCTTGCTTTCTCTAGGGATTCTATCCTTAGAGGTTTCTAATTACTTGGGGGTTTAATCATCATTTGTTTTCACTAAATTCAACTTAGGGAACTATGCTCTTGAAACCTTGATTTTCACATAATGGACCTTGTCAAATAAAAAGGAATTGAGACATAGAAATTTATTTTGAAACTTTAATGAAATAAATGTTTGCGGTAAAAAGAACTCATTAACCAGAGATAAAGACAATCGATCCCACACATGTGTTCTCTCAAATGATTTCCTACAAGATCAAAATCCAAAAACCTAAGTTCAAAATCCCTAGTCCAAAAGCTCATGAGGAGTGTCTTGAAAGACTTCTTGAAGTTAGAGAAAGATTGGTTTACAAATTTTACAAGAAAGCTTCAAGAAATAACCCTAACTTGTATGAGTTATATTATCAACAAAATCCTGAGATTTTTCAAAAAATTTCTTTTCTCACATAGGAAGTGTCAAGTGTGTTCTTCAAAACCGAGGTTTTGTAAAAAATAATCTTATCTAGGTCAAGTCTAGGATCAAAATAAATCAATCTCATTCACCTCTCAACCATCAAAATTGGTCAAAAATCACCTCACCAACAACTTTTGGAAACATTGAAAACATCACTTATGCTAAACTTCTAGGAAAAATCAAAACCACTTTGTTTGACTTAACACACTTAGTCAAACCATCCTCTTGTGCATGAGTTTACTCTAGGATAACACGACTTCGTAGGGTCAACAAGTTCATTATCACTTTGTTTGGCTTAACACACTTAGTCAAATTATCCAATGCATAATCATCTCATTTGACTTAATGCACTAAGTCAAACCATCCTCTCATGTACAATTTTACTCTAGGATAACACAACTTCCTAGAGTTTACAAGTGCATTATCACTTTTGTTTGACTTAACACACTTAGTCAAACTACCAATCCATCACAATCAATCAAGTCAAGTCCTAGACGTTTAGAATCTCCCTCAAGGTTCCTCAAGAGTTTCATCATCTATATCACCCATATTTCATTTATCTCATCCTCATCATCACTTTGATCCTTCAATTATCCTAGTTCTTCTCTTCTTCGAACCTAAGGTTTAGACCAATCTAAGGTGTTAGAGATTCATCTCTTACATTCTTGAAAATTGATCTCTATTTTATGGATCAAACTCGATCTCAACGCAAGAAGAATATGGAGAAAAACAAAGAAACATCCACTTTGAGCAATATAAGTCAAACCAAAACAACATTCAACCTGATGATAACCATTGACCTCCCAATCAATCCTCCTCAAATACCTCAAAATTATCAAGAGGAAGGTCATATAAAGGAGATCACTAACGATGGAATGACACAATAAGAACTTCTAGAAATGGTGCAAAACCCTAAGAACCACCGAATTGTCAGTGCCATGCTGAGGTTGTACGCATTTCAATACATGTTAGAGTTAGCAAAAAAAGGGGCTAAACTCCCTTCCAAATTTGACATAAGCACTATTGTGGAGAGATCTCTTGGAATCATTCCCTCACCCACATCCACACTTCCACTTCAAAATGTCACTCAAGACATCCCCCAAATCATATCATCTATCGCTTCAACCTTGTCGATTGTTAACAAGGGAAGCACCATGCTTTGTGAACTCCAAAAAAAATTTCCTTGTGAACAACTGAGGGTTGAATGCAAGCGCCACATCAGATCAATCTGTCCTGATAAATATATTACACCATTACATCCCACTCATGTTTCATAATCATACCAATTCATCCTCATTTCATGCAACACTAGATTATCCTCTAGACACACAAAACTTTCTCCCTATCTCACAAGGAAAGGGTGACTTGTTTGGAGCAAGGGGAATCTTGGATCCATCATCATCACTTCAAGGGATTGCAACACCCACCTTTCCATCATTTCCACCCCTACCACTCACATCTACATCATCCCTCTAGTTAGGTCTTCCTCCTCTTCCCGTTGTGCCATCTATATTGCAACAAAAAATAGCAACCATCCAAGCGACTACAACGATCAACACATCCAACATTCCTCAAAGCATGGTTTCTCAAGGACCAAGCACCTCAATCACACCATCCATAGCTCAAACCTTGATCATTAACATGACTATTTCACTCATCACAACGGTCGGCGTTCTTCCTAATCCACCGCCATTACCACCAAAGAACAACATGACCAATTCATTCACCATGACATTACAAGCTGCTCAGAAAGCTACTCAACAAAAAGCACTCCAAAATCAACAAGTTGCACAACTAGCCACTCAACAAGCACAAGCACAATTAGCAGCACAACAAGCACAACAGGTTGCACAAGCCCAATCCTTATTACAACAAAAATAAGCCACACAAGTTGCCCAAGCTACACAAGCATCTCAAGCCACCCAAGTTGCACAAGCTGCACAAGTTGCACAAGCCACACATGCCACTTAGATTGCACAGGAAATCCAACAAGCACACGCTCAGGCATGAGCCCAATTCCAAGCCACTGGTGCAAGCATAGTACCAAGCACAATTACAAGCACAACAAGAAGCGTATCAAAAATCCTTTTAAGACTATCAATTATAGTAGTAATATGACCAACAACAAGCATTGTTGGCTTAGCAAAAAAACAACAACAATAATCATTGTTGTCTCAACAACAAAAGAAGACATAGCTTGCTCAATAAAGAGCTCACACCAATGTCCCACCCATCAATCCCACACCCCATATCGTATTCACCCCACCTCCTGATCTGCAAGGTGATGTGACAACACAGATCAAACTTTTATCATAGAAAGTGTTAGATCTTCTATCAGGAAAGAAAATTAGGACACCTAGCAACTTGTGCTCCTATCTGTTTGACAAAACCTTGGTAATGGTAACATTCCCAAAGGGATTCGAAATCCCCAAATTCGATAAATATCATGGGATGGGAAATCGTGAAGATCACATCGGGGAGTTTTAGGTACATTGCATGGAAGTCACCTACAATGACATGTATCTAATGTGGTTGTTCCTTCAAAGTTTGGTTGGTGATGCCATGGAATGGTTTTCTCGTTTGCCTACAGGCATCAAAACATTTCAAGAAATCAAAGACACTTTCCTACAAAATTATGTATTCAACATTTTCATGGATGTTAGTTTTGAAGAACTCTCAGTGCTCAAATAGGGCAAGGGGGAATCATTCACCGCCTTTCTCTAGCGATGGTGAGCCAAGGCCAATCGAAGCAAGTGGGCCATGCCAGAAGAACAACAAGTCTATACCATCATTTCCAATACAGATGAAACCTTGGCATTCTATCTGAAGATGCAATGCATCACTACGTATGATAAAATGATCCCCAAGGTGCTCAATATTGAACAAGCTCTTGTTACACAAGGGGGCACACCCACTTATATTGAACATTAGGACAGTCACCCATCCACTGGTTACAACGATAAACCTCGCACATGGGCGAAGAACCAAAATTTCATCAATGATGGAGTAGTGGATGCCAAGGTTGTCATCAACGCTCCCAAGAAAAATAATCAAATGCATCATCATCAACCACAGAATAATAATCAGGGTAACTCGTGAACAAATGTGGTAAACCAAAACCACCTCAAAATTCGATGAATAATCTCAATAATCAAGGAGGACCACCTTCACGAAACAAGTATCCCCCCAAACATAAATTCACAGCCCTTGGGGAGTCAATCAAATCCATCATGAAAAAGTTGGTCAATGAGAGCATAATCAAGGTCCCCACCCATGATAATTACAGTGAACCCCAGGTGAAGCCACCTTGGTACAAGGAAAATCTCCTTTGTGATTATCATAAGCTCAAGGGACACACAATCGCCAACTGTATGAAGTTGAAGAACATCATCCAAGATCTCATTGATGACAAAATCATAAATGTTGAGCAACCAACCAATAATCAAGATCTGAAGATATACATGAACCCAATGCCTAATCACAATCAGGGAAATAATCAAGGAAACAATCAAGGAAATAACCAATGGAACAATAAATAAAACAAAAGTATGCCAATGCAAACCTTATATACAAAGACATCATCACACGCATAGATGAAATGACCACTATCATTAGTATCAAAGGAGCCAATGCTGATTGTGGAGTCACCACACATGGATGGAAGGTTACTATTGTAGGGGCATTACAACCATCTAAGACCCCCATCTTAAATACAAAATTTGTTCCCTATGATTATAATGTCATTGACCAGCTACTGAAAATTTTTGCCACCCACAAGAAAATCCTTGATGAAGAATTATCTACGTCCATTGTTTCGGCTAACCTTGATACATAACAATTCTAGGCTATGGTTAGTAACATCTTCACCCAAAATCCCCTCACCTTTTCTGATCAATAATTTCCTTCCCAACCATCTCACAATGGTGCACTTCACCTTCAAGTATTGGTTCACAAGAAAAAGGTCAAAAGGGTCTTGGTGGATGGAGGCGCAAGCCTCAATATTTGTTTGCATAAACTTATAAAGAACTTGGGAATATCAAAAGACTTCATTGACAAAAATAAATGCATTACCATTAGAGCATATGATGACCAAGAAAGAGTGTCTCAAGGCACTATCAAGATCCCAATCCAAGTGGGTCCAGCTACTATGGAAGCCACTTGTCAGGTCCTCGAACTTTATTTTCCATACAACATCCTCCTAGGATGCCCATGGATCCATGGAATGAAGGCAATTGCCTCAAAATTTCACCAATGCATCAAATTCTCACACCAAAATGAAGAGGTCACAATCCATGGTAACCCTAAACCTTTCGCCTATTGCAATAATTTGGAAGCCAAGTTCTATGAAGTTCTCCAAGTGCCAAAGAATGATGAAGGTCCCTCCACTTCATACATAGACCCATCCAACCTCACCTCCACTTCTATTGCAAAGACACCCTCCATTCCTGACATATCCAACATCAAGCTCATGATCTAAGACAATGGGTGTGGAGATTATAGAATGAATAAGAATTCTTTTTTTGTAGGAGAGTTACCTCAATCTCCTAGGTCACATGGGCAACCCCAACTAGTTCAAATACTTTTCCACACTTTTAGGGCAGAACCTTCTAGATTTCGTTGTTGGGGGGATCTAAGTTAGGAAAATGTGGATGAAAGAGACATTTCAAGCTCAATATACCAAGATAAAAGGCCCAAACCCACCCTACCCATGGATGAAGCTTGTAGAGGACTACAAATGATGCTTGGTATGGGCTACAATAGAAATGAAATCCTTGGAAGGAACAACAATGGACAACTAGAACCCATCATTATGGAGAGACGAATGAACAATCTTGGCCTTGGATGTACCCCTTCGAGTATAGCTATATGTGGCATAGGTACCCCTATTAAAGTAGTCAAGACTCCCCCTCAGTTATCGACAATTGCCCTATGATTACCAATATCCACAAGTCTACCCCTAGATAATTTCACCTTCGACATAACTGATTTCTGTAGTTGTAGTGATGACGAGGATACCATAACCAACTTACCCACACTTTTTGAAGACTCCTCCTTACTCATGATTACTTCCTCATCCATTGAGTCAGACCACTAAAATCACAAAATAAACCTAGTTTATCCCCAACTCATCGACTATGACCAACGAGGGCCACCGGTTCTAGACACATTTGAAAATGATGACGCACTCTCAGAATTCATGGGACTAAGGGATACAGTACCATGTAAAGATCATAAAGTTGGATTCAACATCACACTGGACACATAGGCCTATTACGAGGAGAAGATTGAGTCCTTCAGTCGTAAAAGAAAAAGAATGAGAATAAGCTCTAGGTCATTGAGTGAAAACCACACTATGGAACTCTCTAACCATAGAATAGTAAATATAAAGGATGCATCCAATGGTGAAAACCTCTTTGAGGTGCTAGAGGATGAAGGATTCAATCTCCCCCCTACTACACTTCATCAGGAAAAATATATAGTCCTAGCAAAACAGTGTAACCCTATCAATCTGGGAACAAAAGCAACACCACACATCACCTTCTACACTGAGTTACTCCTCATGGAATAACAAGAACTATTGGAAGCATTCCTAAGAGAAAGAAAGATGAACTTCATGTGGACTTATGCCAACATGTCGGGTCTCGATCTAGAATTTGTGGTTCATCACTTAGCTATCTACCTAGGGGCAAAGCCAGTAAGACAAAAAATGAGAAATATGCACCCCTAGATAGCCTTGTTAGTCAAAGTGGAATTGAAAAAGCTCTTGGATGCATGATTCATAAGGCCCATTGATTATCCTGAATGGGTGTCAAATATGGTACTTGTGTCAAAACCAAATGGGGGCATCCTCATTTGTACTGATTTCAGAGACTTAAACAAAGCATTTCCTAAGGATGACTTTCCAATACCCAGCATTTACATGATAGTGAATATGATGGTTGGACATGAGATGCTCTCACTAATGGACATGTATTCTAGATATAATCAGATTATGATAGTGAAGGAGGATAAACACAAGACAATGTTCACATTTCCATGGGGTACCTACTACTGGAACATGATGCCATTTGGGCTAAAAAATGTGGGAGAAACATATCAAAGGGCCATGACACTAATTTTTCATGACATGATTCACAAGACTATGGAAGAGTATGTGGATGATATATTGGCCAAGTCAAGGAAAAGGTAGGACCACATAGTAGCTCTGAGTGCCATTTTTGACAGATTGGAAAAATACAAGGTTAGACTTAACCCTAAGAAGTGTGTCTTCGGGGTGCAATTTGGCAAGCTCCTAGGGTATATAGTATCAATGAGAGGAATTGAGGTAGATCCCACCAAGGTCAAGGTGATCCTCGAAATGGAAGCCCCTATAACACTAAAGTAGGTGAGAGGCCTACAAGGAAGGCTCCAATCCATTCATAGATTCATAGAACAACTGGTAGATAAACAGATACCATATTCTCATCTACTCCACAAGTGAGTAGCATACAAGTGGGATGACAAGTGTGACCAAATGTTTAGTAAAAAAAAAGAATATCTACTTACTTCACTAGTGTTAATGCCACCAATTCCAAGAAAACCACTGATTCTATACATATCAACCACAACAACAACTCTCGATGCACTCCTAGCTCAATAGGATGAAAATGGAAGAGAAAGAGCAATATACTACATTAGCAGGACAATGGTAGGGCATGAGATCAACTACACACCTATAGAAAAATCTTGCCTAGCAGTTGTGTTTGCAACCCAAAAGTTGAGACACTACATGCTAGCTCATCAGATCAAAATGATTGCAAAGATAGATCCACTAAGCTATCTACTCTCTAAGGCCAATCTCACTGGATGAACAACCAAGTGGGTCATGATATTGATAGAACATGACATAGAATATGCAGAGCACAAGGCCATTAAAGGACAAGCGATTGTAGAACAACTAGTAGAAGCTCCAATTTATGCCGACAACCCACTTATCTCAGAATTTTCGGATGAGTCAATTTTCAACATAAGTATAGAAAATCAATGGAAGATGTATTTCAATGGGTCATACACACAACATAGGTCAGGTGAAATAATCTTCTTCATCACTCCCTAGGGAGATTGCATACCCAGATCCTATAAACTATATTTTCCATGCATGAATAACATAGCAGAGTATGAAGCTCTCGTCATAGACTTAAGGATTGCCGAACAATGGTAGATTATGGCTCTCAAATTCTATGGAGATTCATAGCTCATCATCAACCAAGTAAATGGTGAGTACCAAACAAAGGATGACAAGCTAACTCCATACAAGAAATTAGTCAAGAGACTCAAAGAATTCTTCATTGATGTCACCTTTGAATAATGACCTAGAGTAAACAACAGAGCAAAAAATGCTATGGCCAAAATTGGATTGCTCTTGGAAATCCCAAACAATGTTCCAAAGCAATAATTCTTGGTAGAGCAGCTTCTTGTACCAAAATTCGTGTGTGAAATCATTGGTCCTGATGATCCCTAGTATCATGACATTTACACTTACTTAAGAATAGGAGTCTTGCCCGCTGATATAACACCAAACCTCAAATGAGCCTTCGTCAAAAAGTCCACCCGCTTTGTCTTCCTAGGAGAAACCCTCTATCGTAGGAGCATTGAAGGAACCCTATTGCGTTGCTTAAATCTTGAGGAAGCCTTGATTTATCTAACTGAGGTTCACAATGGCATTTGCAGTTCACACTCAAGTGGTATAACTTTGGCTAAGAAATTGTTGAGGACCGAGTACTACTGGCCAACAATGGAAAGAGATGCACATGAATTTTTCAGAAAGTGTTTACAGTGCCATCAACATGGAGACCTTATTCATGCACCAGCTCAAGAGCTTCATCCTATTATTACACCTTGGCCCTTTTCACAGTGGGGCTCGATCTCATTGGAAAAATCACACCCACCTCATCTAATGGCCACAAATTCATCGCCACCACATAGTACTTTACAAAGTGGGTCGAAGCCATCCCAATGACCTACATAACTAGAAAGAAGATATCAAAGTTCATCCTGAACTATCTCATTTGTCGACACGGTGTCCCCCAAGCTATTATCTTTGATAATGGGACACCTTTCAAGAATCAAAATGTGCATGACCTTTGCCATAAATTCAATATCCAACATCACTTTTCCACTCTGTATTAACCGCAAGGCAATGGCCAAGCATAAGACACTAATAAAAATATCTTGAAAATCCTTAAGAAAATAATCTAACTCTGGTTGTGACTAGCATCTACAACTAAATCCTGCCTTATGGGCCTACCACACCAGCATCTGCACGCTAGCAGGTGCTACCTCATTCTTCCCGGTCTATGGCTTAGAATCCATCCTCCCAATCGAGATTGAGCTCCCATCATTAAGGATATCCTTGCAAAACCTCATTACAGATAACGAATATTGTGTTTCAAGGTTAAATGAGTTGGAGTTATTAGATGAACAATGCATGGATTCCCTCAACCATCTACAAGTCTATCAGAACTAGCTAAAGGGTAGCTACAACAAGAAGATCAGGAGACACCTTCCAAGTCGGCGAACTTGTGTTAAAATAAAATCAAAAGAATGTGCCAAATCTAGAAAGAGAAGGAAAATTTGAGCCCAACTGGTTGGAACCTTTCATCATCACAAGCTATAAGTTAGGGGCATATCAAGTGTCAACACCAGAAGGCGAGCCTCTACAGGAGCCCCTAAACAACTCCCATCTCAAAAAAATTTATGCCTAAAATATTGCAAGGTATAAAACCAAAAAGTACAAAAAAAATTAAAAAATGTCTTGAAAAAATGGTCACCCTGATGAAAACTGGGTAAATAGGTGTCTTGGTGACAACAAAAAATTACAAAATCAAAAATCCAAAAACAAAAAATCAGAAATAGGATTGAAAATAGTAAAGAAAATAAAATCATCCTCCAGTGAAAACCAATTTAGTGGCGCTTTGGACAAGTACCTTGGTGAAAACCTATCAAACATGCACCAAGTGTAAATAAAGCATCCTCCATCCACCAAGATCTTCATGAATCACTTATCCATTACATTCCATCTATCCTTCCATCATCCGTTGACGTTTGTATCATAGCTTGATCTTGTGTTCATATCATGTTCCACCATATTACTACTTGGAATATTCCCAAGGTCAGTTTGTCCTGCCTATATTGAAGTAGTCTATCACATAACACTGGGGGCATGCTCCTGTAATTGCATCATATTGGATTCATGTATATTCTTGTGATCTTCCTAAACATCAAAAAATAAAAAAACATTCAAAAAATCAAAAATTCAAAAACATCAGAAAATTAAAAAACCAAATACATTTCAAAAAGCAAAAACATTCAAAAAATCAAAAAATAAAAAATCCAAAAAACATCCAAATCATTCAAAATCTAAAACATGTCAAAAATCTGAAAAAATAAAAAACAAAGTCATCTGGCCAAACTATGTCGTCTCTGAGCTTGAACATAGGCAAGGTTGATCTTTGATCATCCCTTGAGACATTTTAGGTTAGTCTTTTAGGAGTCTTTCGTAATGGCAATCCATTTTCCCATCTATTTCACACCCTAGGTCAGTCCTTTAGGCGTCTATCGCAATGGCAACCCATTTTTCCATCTATCTTATCATTGAGTCAAGTCTATCATCAGTCAAACTACGTGGTCTCTGGGCATATAACGTAGGCAAGGCTAATCTATGGATCAGCTTTCGAAACCCCTAGGATAGCTCTTTAAGTTAGTCTCATCATCATAAATCTTGAAAATACCAAAAACATTTGTAAAACATCTCAAAATCCAAAAAACAGCCTCAAAACATTTCAAAACACCAAAAACATCCAAATTTATGAAAACCGAAAATGGTGCATCCATCTCATCTCACTTTCACCTATAATAATCATCAATCATAATAAATCAATCATCACCTTCATCCTCTTGTGAGGCAATCAGAAGCAAGTCTAGCAAGTTCAAAAGTGAACGCTCAATCGTCAAAGTCTCAAGTCTAGGTTAGTAATTCAACATGTTGGTAAACTCGGAGTATCAATAGCTTAACATCCAATCAAAATCTCATTATCACCTGATCACAACATGTCCTAGGAATGTGACCTTCCTACAATGGACATCAGCATCAGGAATCACTGTAGTTTAGTCTTAGCTAGTGGTATGAAGAACATTAGCTTGTTTGTTTACTTTATCTTGGTGTTTTGGACTTATCTTATTTTGCGCTCATTCCAAGGACCTCTCGATGATGTCTAAATAGAAAGATTTAGAGAGAAAGGAATGGGTCAATGATCATTATCTTTTTATCTATTGTGCTTATTGGATATTCTTGTAAAATAACTTTGTCATGCATGTTTTTTGTTTGTTTTTAGGGAGGATTTTTTAGGTGTCTTGTTGACCACATAAGAAGGCTTTCCTTTTTAAGTTTTGGTTTGAGATGTCTAGAATATCTGAACTACACTCTGAATAAAGTTTTTTTTGTCAAGTGTGAACAATAGTACTCCTATTTGATTGTTGATTCAAAGTCCATCACACTAAGTGCAACACCATCCTGGTTCTTTATACCTTGATGCATTACACCTATGTGTGCTATCAAACATAACGAATGGTATGCTCTTTATTTCTCCCATCCCTAGATAAGAAATACATCATCATCATTCATCATCATATCTAATAAAGTATCAATGACTAATGGAATTATTGGACTTTTGCATCTTCTTGGATTTAAGCATTGATCCCTCTCATTCTTCTATCCTCTTTCATGCTCACAATGCATCCATCCTGCATCCACACACTAATCTTGCATAATCATGTCATATCATCATAGGACATCATACATCTCATCCATCTCACATGCATTGCATAATCATTTAAGACGTTTAAAATAATATAGATTTTTTATTCTAAGCATCTTCTAAACATCTCATTTGTATCATCATATAAGTTGTTTAGGATAATATAGATTTGTTATTCTAAGCATCTTAAAAAAAAATCTCATCATCATTATCATATAGATCTATTAGTCTAACCATCCATACATCCATTTTGAACCTCTTTGTCGCGAGATCGACCTCAAATCGAATCTTTTTGCTCGATCTCTTGAGGGGGCAATGTACTAATGTACTTATTTCCATTGGGGCATCCAAAAAAATCTGTTTTTTTTAAATTTTGATGTCAGCAAAATCATTCTTTGAAGCATTGCTTCAAAGAGGAGCAAAATGTAGACATGCAAAATTAACATCATATTTAATCATATTCTCCTTAATTAAATAAATCAAGTTTATTTAATTAATTTCTAAAGTCCTCCATTTAAATTAAATAAATTCATCATTAACACTAACACCATCCCCTTTAGCTAAATAAACCAAAATATTTATTTAACTAAATCTGAAATCATTTTCCATCTCCTTTTGATTTATTTTAACCCATAAATATAAATCAAATAGGTCAAATCACCTAATCTCAATTAAATGATTTATTAAATCTTCTAATTTCCCTCAACATGGCATAATAGGGAATATTCCTCCAATTTGAATTTCCCTCTCAAATGACTTTTCCCTTCCAACATAGAATTAATTCCCCTCTTACATGTCCCCCACTTGGCATTTAAGACCCCTTTCTTCTCCCTCCAACAAGTCAAATTTCAAATTTGAAAAGGCCACCTAATGTCATTTATTGGCACATTCACCAAAACTTGCACAACCTTGGCCCATTCACATGGTGACAAGTGGCCTCTTCCTATTGGTTGAGGATTAGTCCCACATTCCTCAACTTTTCTTCTTATTTCCTCAATCTCACCTATAAATCCAAAGCTTTCCTTCATCACCAAAGTTACTCTCCTCACATTGAGAGATAATTTTGTCTACTTCGTAGAATTTTCAACAATCTTCATCATTTGGCTTGTCAAAGGGTTGGGAAAGGGCTACTTTCTACACAAAGAGTAGCACCAATCCAATATGGAATAGGTATCCTCCATGCTTTTTATGCTTTCAATCAGTTTATTGGATCTTTTGATGGCTTTGTTTAGTATGTTGGGTTATTTCATAAGAGTGGTTGATTTGCTAGGTTTTAAAACTAACTATACTAATGTGGGTTACGTTTAAGCTTTGCAGATTTATATGCTGACATTACATATGAGCACAATGATTTAATGGAGGAAATGTGTGTGAAGTTTGGAATGTGAAGTGTTGAGATGTGAAGTGCGAAAGTGTTAAATATAGTGTGAGCTTTACTTCCTAAGACTACTAGAAGAAGTGACTAGAAGGTGTCTATATTCTATAGAGAAAGTGTAAATGTTCTTCTAAATTAGTGGTGGAACTTTTTTGTTGCTTTGAGATGGATCTCTCATTGTAACAATATTATTTCTTCTTCTTTCTAATCTGGTAGTGAGGCCTTCTTTTATTTTGGGTAGTGAGCCTATTGTATTTAGTGTTGCAATTACTTTATATTGTGAGCTAATCCCCATCATGGTTTTTCCCTTCTTGTGTTTTCCACATAAATATGGTGTTCTCATGTGTTTGTATGTGTTTACATTACTGTTTCTCATGTTTAAATTTTTCTAATGCATGATAAGGGTTTAATGGTTACTAAGGGTTTACAGACTAATGCAGATCTAAATGTTAATGATGGTTTTGATATTTCAATGTACAACTAATTCACCCCCCCTCTCAATTTTCTTGTGGACTCAACAAACCATTTTTTACAAGAATAATTTTGGAAGAAGTTGTGTCTTTTTAACCACTTGATTAGCTTCCTCTTAATAATGAAAAATTCAAAAGATGAAAGAGCTTAAAAAATTTCTCAAGTGTTCATTGGAACATATTATTAAGTTTTCAAATCATACTAAAATATATATTTTTAGGGAATTTATTATCATCAATAATGATTTGAGAAATATCAATTTTATTACTGATTAAAGACCCAAAATAAGGAATTGAACCTCATACTTATTTTTTATACCATATGAAATATTTTCATATACATTAATAATAACCTACCTTCTAAAACTGTTATAACACAACCTAATCCTAATGAATCTTGATTCCCTCTGAACACACCATCAAAATCTAACTTTATAAATTATAGCTATAGATGCATGCATCTTATTAAATATTTATCAATCTTAGCACTTTTATTAAAAAATACCCATCAAAATCCTCAAAAACACCATAATTTGGACATCAAGTATCCAAAAAAGTAAAATATTTATTTCTTCTTTTATTAGCATACTGCATTAACCATTACTATTTTACAAATAAAAAGCTCCAATTTTAGAATCAAATCTTCATATTTAAAATAGTTTAATGCTTATATTATTTTTAGCTAATCTAACTTAAAATAAAAGAGGAGATAACTCATAAAATGCTAAATAAACTTTCACCTCATAAAGGAAATTTGAATCCTATCAACACTTCGTTCTTTAAATCCATTGACAATAAATCTTCCTCCTTGGGAAGTAAAAAAGTAAAAATCTATTCCAGCACAACTCATATGGCCAATTTAGAATTGAGATCCCATTGAGTGCTCAATAACATTTTCTTACAATTTCCTTGGACCATGTAGTTTGATCATCTCCATTTTTGAAGAAAACCTTCCATCTTGATAGTTCCACCTTTAGTTTCTTTTTGAGACTCAAATAAGGGACACTTGGATAATTATATTTGTTGGAAAAATTTGAGACCATCATTCTATCAAAGGAATATATAATAATTGGAAAACGAGTAGAAATTAAACATATAGAAATAATTAGTCTCATAAAGTATATCTCTAGAATTTAAAACCAAATTAACATTGCAAGGATCACCCCAAAACAAAGTAGACTCACACTTAAAAATTCGCTAATTCAAATTTTCTAACATGATCGATCTAATTATATATATCCAAAATTGAAAAATATTATCTTTCATATAAAATAATTTTTTAATTTCTAGAAATGATTTGATATATAGTGATCTAAGTAATAATATTTAGAAAATATATAATTTTAAAATTTTAAATGATTTTTATTGTTCAAACATAAGTTAAAATTTATATTTTAAAATTATTATTTCATTTTCTTAAAAGATTGAGGAGAAAATTTGAAGATATTTTAATTTAATTCTTAGAATGATATGAATTCAATGAAGAAGTCTTTATTTTAAATATTATAATGATGAAAATTGTATATCTTGTAATTTTTTCTTTTATTTTTTATTCATTCAAATTGATTATTTTTTAATAATAAATATATGTGTGGTACATGATTTTTGTTTAAATTTGACACATGATCTAAATTACACTTGTTTTCATTTATGCTTATTCCAAGGAACTATTACTGATCTTTTGTGTCATACATTTATCACCTGAGATAAGCTTCACAATTATGCAATTGACCTAGTTTTTATGAGAAAGAGTTACAAAGAAATGACAATATATGTATGTTCATTGGATCCCTACAAATGTGGCTTGATTTGGGCATGAATGCTAAAATTTATGAGGTTCTAATATTTAATAGTGAAGTTGGAATTTTTAGGATTCACACATCCTATATATACTTGTAATTACTTTCCTACATGAAGTTCACAATTCAATGACTTAGAAAACATGTACACTTGAAAAGTTACAATTTTTTTTTTGGGATTAGAGAATATTTTATAACATAATTTTAACCTTAAAATATGTTAGTATTTTTTGAAAAATATTTGAGGAATTTAGAAAAAAAAAAAAAAACATGTGGATTCTGGATAAGATATAGAACATTTCTTTTCTGACATGTATAATTATTGATCCTATTCAAATTTCCACATTTTTTCAAAGATAAAGAAATATAGATTTTTTGAAAAAATCCTAGACATCTAGACTTCTAAATCCATATTCATTGTTTGCATATAAATTTTATCGATATAATTTAAAAATAAAATTTCTAGATGCATAGTTACCATATATAAGAGGATATTATACTACCAGCCCAATGTTTGGAACCTAATTAATTTTTTTGCATATATATAATGACTTAAATTTACTAAATTATTAAGTAGTAAATAATGATGTAATAGATACTGGGTTCTTTTATCATTGTTTTGTTGGTGTTAAAGTCAAGAGCTAAAAAGAATGAAGTACAAATTTAAGGGGGTTACTCCACCTTCTAAATATAGTTGATAGAGATCTTAAAAATGAAAACATAAAGAAAATTTGAAGGATAATATGTGATAGGAATACAATTAGATAAACATAATGAAAGGTGAAAGATGGAATAACACAAGCTAGAGAATTCTTGAATTTCTACAATTAGTGATGGCATGTGCTCGAAACTACAATATAGGATAGATAATAGTAGAAAATCCTAATGGAAGAGTTCTAGAATAACTAACACTAGATTAAATTACATAAATATTATAGATTTGATACCATAGTTATTATTTTAAATATACTAAATAAGATATAAAAGATTGGTTTAAAAAAAAAAAATGATGATATGATATTTTTAAATGAGATAATGGGACTATAAAAATCTTCCACTTTTTAGCATATATGTTTTCCTTTGTCATTATACTTTTATAGATACAAATATGGTACATTAGTCCCAATTTTTTTAAGATAAAATTAATAAGGTAGAATACACTATGAGGTTCTATATAACCTCATATTGAGTATGTTCACTCATAAAGGGAACTACATATTGGGAATGACAAGAAATGGTGTGATTGAAATTGAGCTAAATCAAGCTCTAATTTTTTTGAGTTATGAATAGTTAGAGTACAATAAATCCCTTATAAATAGAAAGAGGTTGAATTATTTCTTTGCCATGTGTGTATTCTAAGAATTTTGGAAGGAGGTATAAGTAAGAGACTCTCACTAAATACCATGAAAACTATAATTTAGTATATAAATTGGTTCATTTAATTTTCAAGGGTTTCATATATTCAGGTAGACTAATTCTTTAGATCACTATATAATCTACCCAAATATCCTACTAATTAACATAGTGTTATTAAAGCTAACTAGATAGCTATTCAAGACCCATAAACATATATAGGGAGATTATCTATTAGGATTATATTTTCCTATCATGATAGGAGTTTATGATTTTTCTTCTCTTCCTTGTGCCAAGAAATCTAATACACAGGTCTAAAATTTTGATTTGTAATTCCATTCTATAGGGCCACATTTTGATCCACATGGGTGGGTGGATAAACTTGTAGGATCAAAGCTAAAGAATGTACCTCAATTGGATTAATTGTTGGATGATTTTATTTATTATCATGAAGGAAGAAAGAGAAAATAATATATATTAATTTCTTAAGTTAGATAAAGTCTTGGGATAATAATAGTTTCAAACCGAGTGTTGAATGATAATATAGTTTTGAATAAAGCCTATGAAAAGTAAAATTCCTTACAAAATTACATTCCCTTTACTAATTGATCAAAGGAAGAGGTGAATTATCTCAAGAAAATAATGATGGATGTAGTCAACTTCAATATGACATGGTTAAAGGAAAAAATAGAACAACTAAAATATCAAGGTGTCACTAGTCAATAAAATAAATAACATATAAATAATACAATAAAGGAGAAATAAAATGATGAAGAAAATTGAGTACAAAGGGAGGGAAATATGCTTGAACATGAAAATGAAACATTATAATCTCCCAATCCAAATAAGGTTAAGAAATAAACTAAAAGAAAATAATTTCAAATAGTATACATGAGAAAAGTTATAGATATTATTGAACAAGAAGAAGAGGCATCCAAAAAGGAAGTAGTTTCACATATAAGAGAAATAATATGAAAGTATAGGAGAAAGATACTTGAAGTAACCATGATAAATTTAGAAACATCTATTTCTACTCCTTCTATTTCTCATATTGTCATTTATTTATTAGTTGCAATGTCATTGTCAACAATTGAAGAATTTTTTATCATTCCAACTCCTTGAATTTATATGACCATTAAATATTTTAAACCAAAAAATAAAAAGGATCTAGTTAATATGGTCGATCCTCCAAAAAATTTAATATTCTCAACACCACCTATTTCTCCCCCATGATTGTTCAATATAGATATAGTTATTCAAAAAATGGAGGAGAAAGATGTGTTGCAAGAGGAGGTTAACAAGAAAATGAATGAGAAATAAATGAGCATAAAGAAATAAGAATATAAAAATATTAAAAACATGATCCCATAGTTAGAAGTCCAATTAGATGAAAAAATTGTTTCACACAAGATAATGAGCTATTGATTGAGTATCTTCCTTCTTTTTTAAGAGGTTAAAATTAAAATTGATGAAATGAATAAGGAAACTTATAGTATTCCATTATGAAAACCAAAAATATATGGAATCAAAGAAAGTAATTTAGTTATTCCAACATAAAAAGATCCAATTGGAATAAGTGATACTAGATAGGGTCCTTCAATTATCTATATATCAAGAATTTTAACACCTCTAGATCAAGCTGAAAAGGTTATGAAATAAAATAACATTAAGGAGGGTTCAATGAACATTAGTATCCAAACTTGTAAACAAAATATTTTAGAAATTCAATAATAATAGGGTCAAAATCAAAAGAATACTCAAGTCAATGATGAACAAATTCGAATAGGTTCATTATTTAATGCACATTTAGATACATCTAATCAGATTCTAGTGATTAATAAAATTTCTTAAGTAAATGATGATTCTCAATAGGAAATACAACCACAATACTAGGTGACAAATTTATCATCCCAAGTTCAAGACTAGCTAAAGGAAAATATACACAAATGGTTGTTTAAGGTGAGAATTGTAGCTCTTTATCTTCAAGAAATATTGGAAAAAGTTCATACCCTAAAAATGAAGAAAAAACCCAAATTTATATTAGCTATCATGAAAGATTGATCTCACTACATGATAGCTCAAATAGCTACTCCTATTATTGATAAGGATGAAATAGACTTGATATCTAGGGACTATCAATTAATTACATTCAATTGACGATGGACCACTAGAGAGAAATATATTGAAAAAGGTTTAATCAACAATGTCTATTATAGTATCTTAGATGAGAAAGGATGAAAATATGAAGAAATATCTAAACGAAAAACTTCAAGAAATATAGGCATGTATATTAATTAATTGATACCTCCATTACGAATAATTAGTTTATCTATTTCTCCTTTAGTGATCATATCTAAACAAGATTATTCTTCATTGAATCAAATGAGATCCATATCAAAAGTAACCAAAGACTATATCAAGTAGCTAAATGGACTTGGAGACCAAATTATTGATCAAGTTTCCCAATTTTGGTAAAAATTTAGAGCTTTGTGAGGGAAGATTAAAAAGGGTTTGAAGAGTAACTATAAGAAATAAACGGGTAAGTGCAAAAAGATGGGGGGTCAAAAAAGGGTCTTAAGTGGCCGGTTTTTTGCTAAAATCGGGAAATACTAACCTTGGATGAGAAATTGAGGATAGTTTGTACAATCAAAATTTTAAGATGCAACAAAAACAATGTAGTAAGTGCTCCGAGTCTTCTTTCTTTTGAAAATGGTATAGATTAATGGGTTCAAAAGAGGGAGCCACATAAATTGGTGTTGTTTTTGTCAAAAAAAATAACATAGAGACATTTATGGCTCCCTCAAAAGGTTAAATTTTTTTTGCTATTTTTAAAATTAGTTAGATGAAAAAATAGCTAACAACATTTAGTTTATGCCCTATATTTTTGATAATTTTTTAATGAATATTTGATTTTTTACTAATTTTCAAAGTGGACACATCGTGAAAAACAAAATTTTGGTCATGTTACCCCTATAAATTTTGAAAACTAATTGAACAAATATATATTTTTTAATATGTGTAGAATGGAGTCTAGTTTCTAAAAAAACAATTTATTTGAAATTTCAATGAACGGTTAATTTATAACAAAAAAATACCAAACACTGGTTTTTGCCAAAAAATGAACACACAAACAAAATAAATTAAAGATGAAAGTCTTAAAATTTTCAAAATGTGAAAAAAATTACATCGTTAAATAGCTAAGAGAGAACCTAATATTAACTAAGTGTTCGATTTGTTCAGCCTTGAAACACATACAAACCTGAGAATGTCATAACACGAGAACGTTATAACATGAGTGCATTATAATGCACTCCCGTTATTTCATGGTTTGAAATTTTTTTGCATATGTGCTCAAGACTTGCCTAAGCAAGACATAAGGATAATCTATTAAATATATGTATATATATTTGTATGTATGTATATATGTATTCTTGTTTGACATGTATGTATGTATGTGTAGACACTTAAAATTATCCTCAATGATACTGCACACTTGAATATAATTACTAACACCGTTTCATCCTAAATTCATCTTATTTTCGACTATTTAATTGAATAATCATAATTATTTAATTAAATGCATCATTCACATCTATTAATCTAATAATTTCATTAGGTTAATTCACCCCCTTTCACACTAAAATTTCATCTTGTTTAATTGGATAATGAAAATTATTTAAATTAAACCCCTTTTTGTCCTCTCATTTAATTAAACGATCTAAATTATTGAACTAAATGTCACTTAACCTTCCCCTTTTTTATTAAATAAATAAATTATTTAATGACAATCCTAAATTCCTCTAATTTTCACAATAAAAACTTTGTTTTAATTATCAAATTCCTAATTATCTTCACCCTCCCACTTGTAAGGGAATATTCTTCTTTTGCACATTCCTCCGAAAGAGAATATTCCTAAGGAATATTATGTTTTGTGTACTCATTCAAAATGAAAATATCTTAATCACTTCCTACTTCTTAGGAAATCTGTTTGTTGAGAGAAAATTGTGATCATTGATTAAATTGTTTGATCCTTGTCAACATTCAACCTTGAGCATGGATTATAATCCTTAATTCATGCCTAATCCTCTCACTAGTTTTTATCCCTTGATTAAGCTAATCAATCTTGACCATTAGTTTCATAATTTCACCTACAAATAGACCTCTATGAAATAAGGATCCACTTTTTAGAGGAAAGTGTCGAGAAGTTGATTTGGCATTGTTGTCATTGATGTCAAATCTTGGGATCCGGAAGGTTGTGCTCTAGATGATATACAAAAATGATCTATCCTATCGTATGCTATGATATTGTGTAGTGTGGATGTGATCCTTGATCTGGATATGATAGTACTACTTTTTGGGACATATGTGGAAGATAGTTAATGTAGAATAATCAAGACTAATCTTTTGATACTGTTTGTTGGGTCTAAAGATTATTCTAGGTATCCTTGCTATCCGGACATTCATGTAGCATGTTACAATTTTTGGTATGTCTAATTGCATTCCTCCAATTGATACTGAAATTGATTATCAAGATTTGGTCTTGGCTGTGGCATTCCTATCAGCTCTAGAATATATCTCATGCAATTCAAAGTTTTCTATCTTTTGGTAATAGTGCTATATCTTATGTATGACCTATTTATGGGTCTCGTGGTAATGTGGCAATGAGATCTTTATGTGTGACCTATCCTTTGGGTCCAGTGCTAGTGTGCCAAGCCTTATTGAATATTTCAAGGTTATTCTTCAAGCTGGCATGTTTTGCTAGGCTGACTCATTTTTTTCTTTGGGTATATATATGTGTAGAACTTCTCTTTTGTATTGGTAGATGAAGTGTGATATGTGCGAACTGTGATAAGGGTGCAAAGGATTGTGTGCCAAGAAATAGAGAAGGAAGTGAAGGAAAGTTTTAGGAAGAAATAATCTATATTAGAGGTTGTGCAAGGAAGGTGTGTTAAAGATTCTTGGTTGGATTTGTTGCAGACATATATTGTGCTCTTAATCAGAATTGAATTCATGCATATATAGATGCAACTTCATCAGTTCATGTTTTGTCTATTTTGTAATCAGACATTTTTGTATTAATCGGGTAGTGAGCCTTACCTGTAGAGAGAATTTTGGAAGTGATCCCTTGTTAAAAATCACCTTAACCTATCTCATCTTAACCAATGCTTTATAATTGAGAATTATAATTCTTTGTGTTTTTTCCCATCTTGGGTTTCCACGTAAGGTTTCCACGTAAATTCTAGTGTTCATTGTGCATGGTGTTGATTTATTTCATTTTTATATCTACTTTAATTATTATTTGATTGATTTAATATTTCTCTCGATTAATTAAAGAAAATAAATGTATTTTGTGATAACAGATTCATGCCCCTCTTAGTGATCTGAACTATTCAACAACTGGTATCAGAGCCTCATCCCTTACAAAAAGAGCTTAATCACTTGAGGGAGCTCTTGGAAGTTTGAACATGATGATAGGAGATTATTACTTTGATGAAGAACTAAAGTCAATATTAAGTGAATTGGAAAGTACAAAATATGAGAATGAGGAATTGAAAGAAAACATGGAGGAAAATGCTTTCCTCGTAAATCTAAGGGGGAAAATCCATAAATTCAAAGAAAGACAAAGAGGTCAGAGAGGAATTAAAGGAATGAAAGCTACAGTTGGATGAATGCAATAAGACTGAAGAAAATCTCAAATATACCATCAAACATAAAATGGAAGAACGGAAGAAGCTTGAAGAAAATCTCAAAGATACCGTCAAACATAAATAAAAAGAAAATGAAAATTTAGATCAAGAGTTAAGAAGGCTGAAATTAGAAGCAAGAGTATGCGAAAGTAGCATAATTTTGGATCAAATTTTTTCCCTATAGAAAATTCACAAGGATAAGGGAGGACTCGGTTTCTCAGGGGAAATCTCAAATCAAAATACTAAGGGTAAAGATAAAGGAGTTGAAGCTAAAGCAAGATATCTTGTAACAAGAAAGTTTTGAAAGACTAGAACATCAACAAGAAGACCTTTGGTCAGGCAACCAAATGCTCAAAGGTACTTATCATTTATCGGTCATTATTTTCTATGCAAAAGAATTGGACATAAGGCTGTAGAGTGTAGAAGTAGGAAGGAACCAAATATTCAATGTTTTAATTGTCACAAGTTTGGTCACAAAGCAAGCCATTGTAGAAGTCAATTATCTAATCCGACTATAAGGAATGGAATGGATAATCTCTTTCATGGTTATTGCTACTTATGCCATGGTTATGGTCACAAAGCTAATCAGTACAGATCTAGGGTTCACTTAGTTAAGTCAAGGAAAATATGGTACAAGTGCAATCAATCTGGACATTATTCTAACACATGTAGATATGTTGCTCCAGAAAAGTCTAAAATAAAAATAAGGCTGCAAAATTAAATGAATCTAAGAAGGAGATTGCCATGGTTTTCCAGAAAAAGGAAATGAGTATTGAGAGCTCTTCTATGGTACTGGATCTTGGTACAAGCTCTTTTAGAATTTGAGCCTACAACCTTGACTTGGGGGAGTTTTTCAATGCATATCATGTTAGTTCCCCCTCTCTTAAGTAATACTGGTGTTTTTTCGACATGACTAAGCTGGATCCGATTGGTGACGTATGATGAAACTTAATCTGGATAACTTAAAAGTGAACTACAATTGTTTGAATCATCAATGAATGTTTTGGTGGTGATATCATCATGAGAAATTAAGGATAAAGATAGAGTTTTAAATCATTCATCATAGTTTGCAAAGAAGAAGAAGATTTTTTCATTGAACAATAAAAGATTTAAGAAGCTAAGCACGACAATAGAATCCATGTTGATCGATAGTGAATCAAGTGGCAGTATTTCGCTGAAGCTGAAGGGAGTAGAGTTGGATGAATTTGATCATTGAAAGATGAAGGAAATGGAACTAGGGTTGAAGACTGATGAGTTGCAGAATTTGAGTTCCTTGGGTATGGGTCTATAGGGATAATTCCCCTCGTTTCTCGACCAAGAATCTATCTTGTTTGTGTTGATTCAATTCAAGGATGGTAGCATCATTTTGGAAAAACCCTATTTGATCACTAAGGAATCCATTGAAGCTATCACTGGGTTGTCCAAGGTTGGTGACCTCCCTAGGAAGAAACCAATGAAATACAAAGACATGGAGGAACTTGCTCATATCAACAAAGAACCTCGAGCTCTACTAATAAATACCATTTTTTATCTTGTAGTAAGGTATGTTGCTTATGATATCTCATATAAAATCTAATTTTGAAATTGTGAAGGCTCTACATCTACTATTGTTGTGTATCTCGCACATAAGAAGGTGAAAGAAAATCAACAGTTTGACCTATGTAGCCTCGTAATGGAACACCTAATTAAGAATGTTAGAACTTTTTTGGTTGAGGTATCCCTTCTGGTTTGGGTCTCTTCTCATGTGTTTAGTGTTCTACTTTCTAAATTTGTTACCATCAAAGGAAAATGTCAAGTGGAAGTCTGAAATCCTTGTCGGAAAGAAATTCTATAGATATTTGAAATGTATGGAAAATAAAGAAAATGCATGCAAAGCGTATTTCTCATCCTTGCAAATGGATTTGTGCTCCGGTGTGATGGTTTCTAGTGCTACACCTATCAGTCAATTTGAGGAGGGTTCCTCCTTCGGTAAGAGGCAATTTTAACTATCAAATTCCTAATTATCTTCACCCTCCCACTTGTAAGGGAATACTCCTCCTTTGCACATTCCTCCAAAAGAGAATATTCATATGGAATATTAATTTTTGCGCACTCATTCAAAATGAAAATATCTAAATCATTTCCTAATTCTTAGGAAGGTTGTTTGTTGAGAGAAAATTGGGAAAATTGATTAAATTGTTTGATCCTTGTCAACTTTCAACCTTGACCATGGATTAGAATCCTTAATTCATGCATAATCCTCTCACTAATTTTCATCCCTTGATTAAGCTAATCAATCTTGACCATTAGTTTCAAAATTTCACCTATAAATAGACCTCACTTCTATGAAATAGGGATCCACTATTTAGATGAAAGTATTGAGAAGTTGTTGATTTGGCATTGTTGTCATTGATGTCAAATCTTGGGATCCGGAAGGTTGTGCTCTAGATGATATACAAAAATGATCTATCCTATTGTACGCTATGATGTTGTGTACTGTGGATGTGATCCTTGATCTAGATATGATAGTACTACTTTTGGGGACATATGTGGAAGATAGTTAATGTAGAATAATGAAGACTAGTCTTTTGATACCATCTATTGTGTCTAAAGATTATTCTAGGTATCCTTGCTATCCGGACATTCATGTAGCATGTTACAATTTTTGGTATGTCTAATTGCATTCCTCCAGTTGATACAAAAATTGATGATCAAGATTTGATCTTGGTTGTGGCGTTCCTAGCAGCTCTGGAATATATCTCATGCAATTCAAAGTTTTCTATCTTTTGGTAATAAAGCTATATCTTATGTATGACCTATTTATGGGTCTCGTGGTAACATGGCAATGAGATATTTATGTGTGACCTATCCTTTAGGTCCAGTGCTAGTGTACCAAGCCTTATTGAATATTTCAAGGTTATTCTTCAAGCCGACATGTTTTTCTAGGCCTACTCATTGTTTTCTCTAGGTATATATATGTGTAGAACATCTCTTTTGTATTGGTAGATGAAGTGTGATATGTGAGAACTATGATAAAGATGCAAAGTATTGTGTGCCAAGAAATAGAGAAGGAAGTGAAGGAAAGTTTTAGGAAGAAGTAATCTATATTATAGAGGTTGTGCAAGGAAGGTGTGTCAAAGATTCTTGATTGGATTTGTTGTAGACAAATATTTTGCTCTTAATCAAAACTGATTTCATGCATATATAGATGCAACTTCATCAGTTCATGTTTTGTCTATTTTTTAATAAGAAATTTTTGTATTAATTGGGTAGTGAGTCCACTGGTGCGAGCCTTACCTGTAGAGATAATTTTGGCAGTGAGCCCTTGTAAAAAATCACCTTAACTGATGTCACCTTAACTAGTGCTTTATAATTAAGAATTAGTGTTCTTTGTGGTTTTTCCCATCTTAGGTTTCCACGTAAATTTTTGTGTTCATTGTGCATGGTGTTGATTGCTTTCATGTTTATATCTTCTTTAATTATTATCTGATTGATTTAAGATTTCTCTGGATTAATTAAAGAAATGAAATGTTTTTTTGTAATAACAGATTCATGCCCCTCTTAGTTACCTGAACTACTCAACAATTGGTATCAGAGCCTCATCCCTTGTAGATAGAGCTTAACTGCTTGAGGGAGATCTTGGAATTTTGAACATGATGATAGGAGATTATTACCTTGATGAAGAAATAAAGTCAATATTAAGTGATATGGAAAGTAAAAAATATGAGGATAAGTAATTGAAAGAAAACATCAAGGAGCCAAATGATTTCCTCACAAATCTAAGGGATAAAATCAATAATTCAAAGAAAGACACAAAGAGGTCAGTGAGGAATTAAAGGAGTCAAAGATACGGTTGGATGAATGCAAGAAGACTGAAGAAAATCTCAAAGGTTTCATCAAACAAAAATCAAAAGAAAGTGATAATTTAGATCAAGAGTTAAGAAGGCTGAAATTAGAAGCAAGAGTATGCGAAAGTAGCATAATTATGGATCAAATTTTTTCCCTATAGAAAAGTCACAAGGATAACGGAGGACTTGGCTTCCCAGGGAAAATCTCAAATCGGAATACTAAGGGTAAAGATAAAGGAGTTGAAGCTAAAGCAAGATCTCTTCTAACAAGCAAGGTCTGAAAGACTAGAACATCAACAAAAAGACCTCCGATCAGGAAACCAAATGCTCAAAGGTACTTATCATTTAACGTTCATTATTTTCTATGCAAAAAATTTGGACATATGGCTGTAGAGTGTAGAAGCGGGAAGGAACCGAATATTCAATGTTTTAACTGTAACAAGTTTGGTCACAAAGCAAGCCATTGTAGAAGTCAATTATCTAATCTGGCTAGAAGGAATGGAATGAATAATCTCTTTCATGGTTATGGTCACAAAGCTAATCAGTGAAAATCTAGGGTTCACTTAGTTAAGTCAAGGAAAAGATGGTACAAGTACAATCAATCTAGATATTATGCTAACACATGCAGATATGTTGCTCTGGAAAATTGTAAAATAAAAAGAAGGCTACAAAATTAAATGAATCTAAGAAGGAGACTACCATAGTTTGTTAGATAAAAGAAATGAGTGTTGAGAGCTCTTCTATGGAACTAGATCTTGGTACAAGGTCTTTCAGAATATGAGCCTACTACCTTGGCTTGGGGGAGTTTTTTCAATGCATATCATGTTAGATCCCCCTCTCTGAAGTAATATTGGTGTGTTTTTAGCATGAATAAGCTAGACCTGGTTGGTGGCGTATGATGAAGCTTAATCCAGATAATTTAAAAGTGAAGTACAATTGTTGGCATCATCAATGCATGTTCTGGTGGTGATATCATCATGATCAATTAAGGATAAAAGATGGAGTTTGAAATCATTTATCATAGTTTACAAAGAAGAAGAGGTTTTCATTAAGCAATAAAAGATTGAAGAAGCTAGGCACAATGATAGAATCCATTTTTATTGATAGTGAATCAAGTGGCAGTATTTCGCTGAAGCTAAAGGGAGTAGAGTTGGATGAATTTAATCATTGAAAGATGAAGGAAATGGAACTAGGGTTGAAGACTGATGAGTTGCAGAATATGAGTTCCATGGGTATGGATCTATAGGGACAATTCCCCTAGTTTCTTGAACAAGAATCTATCTTGTTTGTGTTGAGTCAATTCAAGGATGGTAGCATCATTTTAGACAAACCCTATCCGATCACTAAGGAATCCATTGAAGCTATCACTAGGTTGTTCAAGGTTGGTGACCTCCCTGGGAAGAAAACAATGAAATACAAAGACATGGAGGAACTTACTCGTATCAAAAAAGAACCCCGAGCTCTACTAATAAATACCATTTCTTATCTTGTAGTAAGGTATATTGCTTATGGTATCTCATATAAAATCTAATTTTTAAATCATGAAGGTTCTACATCTACTATTGTTGTGTATCTTGCACATAAGATGGTGAAGGAAAATCAACACTTTGACCTGTGTAGCCTGGAAATGGAAAACCTAATTAAGAATGTCAGAATTTCATTGGTTGAGTTATCCCTTCCAGTTTGGGTCTCTTCTCATGTGTTTAGTGTTCTACTTTCTTAATTTGTTACCATCAAAGGAAAATTTCAAGTGGAAGTCTGAAATCCCTATCCGAAGGAACTTCTATAGATATTTGGAATGTATGGAAAATAAAGAAAATGCATGCAAATCTTATTTCTCATCCTTGCAAATGGAGTTGTGCTCCAGTGTGATGGTTTCTAGTGGTTCACTTATCAGTCAATTTGAGGAGGGTTCCTCCTTCGGTAAGAGGTAGTTTTAATTATGGAATTCCTAATTATCTTCACCCTCCTCCTTTGCACATTCCTCCAAAAGAGAATATTCATATGGAATATTACTTTTTGTCCAGTCATTCGAAATGAAAATATCTAAATCATTTCCTAATTCTTAGGAATGTTTTTTGTTGAGAGAAAATTGGGATCATTTTTTAAATTTTTTGATCCTTATCAACTTTCAACCTTGACCATGGATTAGAATCCTTAATTCATGCATAATCCTATCACTGATTTTCATCCCTTGATTAAGCTAATCAATCTTGACCATTAGTTTCATAATTTCACCTATAAATAGACCTCACTTCTATGAAATAGGGATCCAATTTTTAGAGGAAAGTATTGAGAAGTTGTTGATTTGGCATTGTTGTCATTGATGTAAAATCTTGGGATCCAGAAGGTAGTGCTCTAGATGATATACAAAAATGATCTATCCTATCATATGCTATGATGTTGTGTAGTGTGGATACAATCCTTGATCAGGATATGATATTATTACTTTTTGGGACATATGTGGAAGATAGTTAATGTAGAATAATGAAGACTAATATTTTGATACCGTCTATTGTGTGTAAAGCTTATTACGGGTATCCTTGCTATCCGGACATTCATGTAGCATGTTACAATTTTTGGTATGTCTAATTGCATTCTTCTGGTTGATAATAAAATTGATGATCAAGATTTGGTCTTGGTTGTGGCGTTCCTATCAGCTCTAGAATATATCTTATGCAATTCAAAGTTTTCTATCTTTTGGTAGTAATGTTATATCTTATGTATGACCTATTTATGGGTCATGTGATAACATGGTAAGGAGATCTTTATGTGTGACTTATCCTTTGGGTCTAGTGCTAGCATGCCAAGCATTATTGAATATTTCAAGGTTATTCTTCAAGCAGACATATTTTTCTAGGCCGAACAATTTTGTTATGTGGGTATATATATGTGTAGAACATCTCTTTTGTATTGGTAGATGAAGTGTGATATGTGTGAATTGTGATAAGGGTGCAAAGGATTGTGTCAGAACAAATAGAGAAGGAACTGAAGGAATGTTTCAAGAAGAAGTATTCTATATTATAGAGGTTGTTCAAGGAAGGTGTGTTGAAAATTCTTGACCAGATCTATTGCAAAGAGATATTGTGCTCTTAATCAGAACTGATTTCATGCATATGTAGATGCAACTTCATCAGTTCATGTTTTGTCTATTTTGTAATCAGACATTTTTGTATTAATTGGGTAGTGAGTCCACTGGTAGTGAACCTTACCTGTAGAGATATTTTTTGTAGTGAGCCCTTGTAAAAATCACCTTAACTGATGTCACCTTAACCAATGCTTTATAATTGAGAATTAGCATTCTCTATGGTTTTTCCCATCTTGGGTTTCCACGTAAATTCTGGTGTCCATTGTGCATGGTGTTGATTTCTTTCATGTTTATATCTTCTTTAATTATTATCTGATTGACTTAAGATTGCTCTGGACTAATTAAAGAAAAGAAAGGTGTTTCATGATAACAGATTCATTCCCCTCTTAGTTATCTGAACTATTCAACAATTGGTATCAGAGCCTCATCCCTTGCAAATAGAGTTTAACCACTTGAGGGAGATCTTGGAGGTTTGAACATGATGATAGGAGATTATTACTTTGATGAAGAACTAATATCAATATTAAGTAATATGGAAAGTATGGAATCTGAGAATGAGGAATTGAAAGAAAACATCAAGGAGGCAAATGCTTTCCTTGTAAATCTAAGGGAGAAATTCTATAAATTCAAAGAAAGACACAAAAAGGTCAGCGAGGAATTAAAGGAGTCAAAGCTACGGATGGATGAATGCAAGAAGACTGAAGAAAATATCAAAGATAACATCAAACAAAAAATGGAAGAATGGAAGAAGACTGAAGAAAAATCTCAAAGATATTGTCAAATAGAAATCAAAATAAAATGAGAATTTAGATCAAGAGTTAAGAAGGCTGAAATTAGAAGCAAGAGTATGCGAAAGTAGCATAATTTTGGATCGAATTTTGTCCCTATAGAAAGTCACAAAGATAAGGGAGGACTTGGATTCTTAGGGGAAAGATGAAATCAGAATACTAAGGGTAAAGATAAAAGGAATTGAAGCTAAAGCAAGATCTGTTGTAACAAGCAAGGTCTGAAAGTCTAGAACATCAACAAAAATACCTTCGGTCAGGCAACCAAATGCTCAAAGGTACTTATCCTTTAATGGTCATTTTTTTCTATGCAAAAATTTTGGACATAAGGTTTTAGAGTGTAGAAGTAGGATGGAACCGGATATTCAATGTTCTAACTATCAAAAGTTTGGTCACAAGGCAAGCCATTGCAAAATTAAATTATCTAAGTTGGCTAGAAGGAATGAAATGAATAATCTCTTTCATGGTTATTGCTACTTATGCCATAGTTATGGTCACAAAGCTAATCAATGTAGATCTAGGGTTCACTTAGTTAAGTCAAAGAAAATATGGTACAAGTGCAATAAATCTGGATATTATGCTAACACATGTAGATATGTTGCTCCGAAAAAGTCTAAAACTAAAAAGAAGGCTGCAAAATTAAATGAATCTAAGAAGGAGACTGCCATGGTTTTCTAGAAAAAGGAAATAAGTGTTGAGAGATCTTCTATGGTATTGGATCTTGGTACAACTCTTTCAGAATATGAGCCTACTACCTTGGCTCAGGGGATTTTTTGAATGCATATCATGTTTATCCCCCCTCTCTAAAGTAATATTGGTGTGTTTTCAACATGACTAAGCTGGATCCGGTTGGTGACATATGATGAATCTTAATCCGGCTAATTGAAAATTGAAGCACAATTGTTGGCATCATCAATGAATATTTTGGTGGTGATATCATCATGAAAAATTAAGGATAAAAGATGGAGTTTTAAATCATTTCTCATGTTTTTCAAAGTAGAAGAAGAGGTTTTCATTGAGCAATAAAAGATTGAAGAAGCTAAGCACGATGATAGAATCTGTGTTGATTGATAGTGAATCAAGTGGTGGTATTCCCCTAAATCTTAAGGGAGTCGAGTTGGATGAATTTGATCATCGAAAGATGAAGGAAATGGAACTAGGGTTGAAGACTGATGAGTTGCAGAATGTGAGTGCCCTGGGTATGGATCTATAGGGATAATTCCCCTAGTTTTCTGACAAAGAATCTATCTTGTTTGTGTTGAATCAATTCAAAAATGGTAGCATCATTTTGGAAAAATCCTATTTTATCACTAAGGAATCCATTGAATCTATCACTGGGTTGTTCAAGGTTGGTGACCTCCCTGGGAAGAAAACAGTGAAATACAAAGACATGGAAGAACTTATTGGTATCAACAAAGATCCCTGAGCTATACTAATAAATATCATTGCCAATATTTTAGTAAGGTATGTTGCTTATGGTATCTCATACAAAATATAATTTTGAAATCATGAAGGTTCTACATCTGCTATTGTTATGTATCTTGCAGATAAGATGGTGAAGGAAAATCAACAGTTTGACTTGTGTAGCCTTGTAATGGAAAACCTAATTAAGAATGTTAGAATTTCTTTGGTTGAGTGTTATCCCTTCCGGTTTGGGTCTCTTCTCATGCGTTTAGTGTTCTACTTTCTGAATTCCTTACCATCAAAGGAAAATCTCAAATGGAAGTCTGAAATCCCTATTCGAAAGAAATTCTATAGATATTTGGAATGTATGGAAGATAAAGAAAATGCACGCAAAGCTTATTTATCATCCTTGCAAATGGAGTTGTGCTCCAGTATGATGGTGTCTAGTGCTACACCTATCAATTAGTTTGAGAAGGGTTCCTCCTCCAGTAAGAGCGAGTTAGAGGTTGTCATTCGTGGTTCCCTTTTGGAACCTAAAAGGAGGAAAATTAACACAAAGGATTTCATCACTATCTTAGAAGAGAAGGAGAAGGAAGAAAAGTCTCTGCCTAATTTAGATTAATTTTTTTTCGTGTTGGATGAGGGTGATATGAAAATGATTGGTGAAATATGGAATTTCTACTCTCTGGTTAGTAGGCCTATAATTGAAGTTGTCTTGGTTGATTATCTAGTCAAGAAGGGTATTATTGTTTGTATTGTTTCCAACTCATTACCAGATGATTTGGTAGAAGTTGTTGAAGAAAGGCTGCTACAGGAGGGATTTGAAGGAGATAAATTCCAAGCTATGATTGAAAGAAGGTGTGTCATAGCTAAACAAAAGTTACCCAAACACATTGGTGAGACAAGATAATGCATTAAGGAGATGTATGACATCTACAAATACTGTCTCTGGTGGCTTCTTGTTGTTGTTGATAATTTTTAGAAGAAAAATTGAAGCTATTGAATCCGAGTTGAATGATATTGGGAAGTGTTTCGAATTCTTCAAGGATAAAGATGGAAAACAAATAATAAGATTTGTTGAGTTGCAAGCCGAGTTATTGTCTACTCATAGACAAAGGGAAGATTTGGTTAAAACTTTCTAGTTGGTCAAAGAAATCGTTGAGGTCCGATTGGATCATCTCATTGGGATACTTTATGGGTATGTGCAGGATCATCATGGAAAAAATAGGCCCTTAAGTGGCGATGAAAATTTAGAATATCAGAGTTAGGCAACTTGACGTAAATTTTTGAATAATCTATCTATATTATTTCAAAAATATGTAAGAATAGAATTTGTAGCAAATTGAATGTAGTTTCTAAACAACTAGGTTTTTTTTTTTTCTATTTGGTGAAAATTTGAAATTTCAATGTAGTAGTACTTAAATTTCAAGGAAAATATAAGAAGTAGGTGTTTGTCTCATCACCCTAACCACAATAAAATGATAATATTTTTTATAAGATTTTAAATATAAGTAGAGGACTCATGTCCTGATGTGATGCATTATTTTTTGTAATTTTTTTCCAGGAAAATATTTAATTCTGAATTTTTTATTAAAAATTTTAAAAAATATAAAAACTCGTATATTTGACCACCTTAACTTGGTCAAAAATTCATGATTTTTATTTATTTTTAATCCTATAGTATGAAAAGAATAGAATGTGACACATGTTTCAGATTCAAAAAATGTGATATCATTTGAAAGCTATAGATGTTTTTCAATCAGCATATCAATCAAGACTTTAGTCATAATTAAAATAGAAAATGAATAATAATTATTTATTAAATTCAAAGTAAAGAATAGTTTATATTTGTGGAAAGCTGAGAATTTCCTTTCAATACCCTTTTCGTTTCATCAATTTTGGGAAAAAAAATCGTTGGCCACATGGGCCATCATATCACTTACATATCACCACTTTTTGGCCCATCATGATCCTACACATACCCTTCTAATGCAATGGATTGTGAACAATAGTGCCTATCTCTGTATTGGTCATCTTCTTTTGGGATGTTGGTTCTACAAGATAGTGTGTGTGCCAAAATGGTTTCTGTAGTGCAAGCTTGGAAGAAGATTCTTCCAATTGTGAGAGAAAGGTACATCATTTTTTTTTGTGTGAAAAGTGTTGTTTTTACTTGATTTTCTAAATGATCTTATTTGGCCCTTTTCCTTTTATGGCAAAAAGGGGGAGAAAATGAAGAGAAAAACTAAAAACAATGAGGAATTGAATGGCTTGACAAAGGGGGAGCGCTTGAAGTATTGTGTTTTGCAGTTTTGGTTGTTTTGCCATCAATGCCAAAGGGAGTGGTTGTTCAAAAGTTGTTGATTTGGAATTGTTGTCATTGATGTCAAAACCTGGGATCTGGAAGGTTGTGCTCCAGATGATATAAAAAAATGATCTATCCTATCATATGCTATGATGTTGCATAGTGTGGATGTGATCCTTGATTTGGACATGATAGTACTTATTTTTGGGACATTTGTGGAAGGTAGTTAATGGAGAATAATGTAGACTAATCTTTTGATATCGGTTACTCTATCTAAAGCTTATTCTAGGTATCCTTTCTATCCGGACATTCATGTAGCATGTTACAAGTTTTGGTATGTCTAATTGCATTCCTCTATTTGATACTGAATTTGATGTTGATCAAGATTTGATCTTGGTTGTGGAGTTCCTATCGGCTCCGGAATATATCTCATGTAATTCAAAGTTTGCTATCTTTTGGTAATAATGCTATATCTCATGTATGACCTATTTATGCATACCATGGTAACATGGTAAGGAGATCTTTATGTGCAACCTATTCTTCGGATCCGGTGCTAGTGTGCCAACCCTTATTGAATATTTCAAGGTTATTCTTCAAGCCGACATGTTTTTCTAGGCCGACTCATTTTACTCCCTAGGTATATGTGTGTATATATATATATGTAGAACATATCTTTTGTATCAGTAGATGAAGTATGGTATGTTTGAATAGTGATAAGGGTGTGAAGGATTGTGCGATAAGAAACATAGAAGGAAGTGAAGACAAGTGTCAAGAAAAATTAATTTGTATTGCAGAGGTTGTGCAAGGAAGTTGTGCCAAATATTCTTGACCAGATTTGTTGTAGATAGATATTGTGCTCTTAATCGGAACTGATTTCATGCATATGTAGATGTAACTTCATTAGTTCATGTTTTGTCTATTTTGTAATCAAACATTTTTGTATTAATCGGGCAGTGATCCCATCAAAAGTGAGCCTTACCTATAGTGTGCATTTTGGCATTGAACCCTTGTAAAAATCACCTTAATCGGTGTCACCTTAACATGTGCTTTATAATTGAGAATTATCACTCTTCATGGTTTTTCCCATCTGGGGTTTCCACGTAAATTCTAGTGTTCATTGTGCATGGTGTTGATTGATTTCATTTTTATATCTAATTTAATTATTATCTGTTTGATTTAAGATTTCTCTAGATTAATTAAAGAAAGGAAAATTATTTTTTGATAACTGATTCACCCCCCCTCTCAATTATTCAGACTGTTCAACACAAAGTTACTATAGAAAAATTTAGAACAATCTTTAGAGAAATATTTAGCATTTTAGCATAATTTTAATTAGTTTACGCATCCATTTTAGCTTAGTTTTCGTTAATAGCTACCATCTTTGAGCATTATTTCCACCTATCTTAGTTTTTATCCATCACCATTAGCATTTAGCATTCAATATCCTTGTTTATCTTAGGTTTTCATCAATTTCTTCAAGTTTTGTCAATAAAAATATATTTGAAGGCTTGTTTATCCAAGGGATTGGGAAATGGTTGCATTCCACATCATATGCAACACCAATCCACCAATGGAATGAAGTCTGGGTCATTATAATAGGTTTTCATTATTCATTTCTTGTTGTTTGTGTTTAATGACATCCTCTTTTAATGGTTTTCAAGAAATTCATTGGGATTATAACTTAATGCACTTAATCTAGATTAAATTCATATGGATCTTGTACATTTAGGTCATGTTATAATTATATTCACATTTTGGCACTCGAAGGAAGGCAGAACTAACCAAATATGATGAATTTCTCTTGAGTTTCCCATGATTTATAGTTTTCAAGTAGGGCAATTCCTTTGTGGAATGATGCTTTTGAAATTCAGCGATGATTTTGTTTTTATGGAATCACTTTTGAATATAGCACAATTTTTGACCTCACTGGTTTTTTGACAGGTGCTACAAAGCAACACCTTTGAAATATAGTGATGCCTTTGTGGAATAGTTTCTCTTTTGTTGTTTACTATAGCGATGCCTTTGTTGGCCAGCAATGCTTTTGCAAGGTAAAACCATAGAGCTAGATTTTAATTTTTGTCTTGATTTTTTAGTTTAATTCACTCTCTAATCATTTACTAACTTTTGGTTTCTTTTTTGTGAGGCTAATTGGTTTTGGAGATTTGAGAAAAAAAAAATCATGAAGTAAAGAAGCATATTATCACTTGAATATATATTGTAAAAGTGTTTTTAACACTTAGGGGATGATATAACCCCTCATATGCTACTTCATTTCATGTTTTAGGACAAATATATTTCAATTGGGTTTAAAATTTACAATGCAATAATCTTTCAAAAGTTGGGTAAATTAAAACTATACATCCTCACCATTGTGATATTGGTTAAAATTAAAAAAATACAAACATACAATTCAGTTTGATGCTTAAAATGAAGTCATTATTGCCTTTAGGGATTAAAAATACTGTGTATTGCACGAGTTCTTTTCTTGTGTAAACTTATAGTGTGTATCTGCTCCCCTTGCACTTCGTGTGATCTTTTGTGATGAGAAACACTAATTTTATGAAAATTGTTGAGTCACCCTTTTATTTTAGTAGATAAGAGCCTGCTAATGAAACACATCCTACAATGGAGAGCTCATGTAAGTGACTCTTAAACAAGCACATTTATCGATAGGATATATAGAGGTTGTGAAATCTAAATAAAGTAGCTTCAATCTATGGTTGGAATAGCATATCATGGCCCATCCTTGTCTAAATGTATTATTTGGGAAGGAATGACTAAAGCCTTAAGTGGCTTACATTTGATCTATACATCTTGGTGTTCACATTTGTCATAAAACCATTCAGGTTAGCAACCTATCCTTCTTTTCTAAAATGTACTTTGAGGTAGTGCATTGGACTAGCACCCTTCCAATAAATTATTTACCACATTCAGTTTTTGGTTGAGGCAATAAAGAAAATAAGGAAGGGACTCTTTTTCTTGGCGTGTCAAGATGGTGCATTTCCTTGACATAGCCTATTTCTCCACTCCATCTTCATAGATTTATCATCTCTCAGGGTATGATGGTAAGCCTACCAATAAGTATGTACCTACTCCATTAGGTTGTTAGTGCTTGTTCTTGTTGAGTCAGTTTGACACATTGCTTGGTTCCAAAACAATTTAAACAAACATCAACATGTTCTTCAAATTTCAAACCCTTTGGACTTGGTGTGTATACCTTTGAGAAGCCCTATATTTCTGCTTGTCCCTAAGGATTTTTTCCTTAGAGGATTCTAAATATTTTGTCTTATATCTCAATTCACATATTCCAAATTCAACATAGGAAACTATGGCCTTACCCTCATTATTTTCACATATTGGATATTGTGGAATGAAATTTAATTATACATAGACATTTTTGTTTGAGCTTAATTAATATATCTTGATGTGGTAATAAAGAAACCTCACTAAATAAAAGTTTAAAACCAAATGAACATACCACATATGGGCTTATTTTCAAACCATCCAAACTTCCAAGCAACAAAGTGAAACAAGGAAAATTATTGCCAAACATTAAATCCAAGTTCTATTTTTCAAAGATTGAGTTCTTAGGTTCATCACTTTAGACGTAAAGCATATTTTTAATTTTAACTACCTTGGTCTTGTAAAATAAAGGTCACTTTTAGGTTAACACATTTGGGTCAAACATCTCATCCATCTTAACATTTGACATCCCACTTCACAAAATCCTTTAGAAACTTTAGAAACATCAACATTTTAGAATTAGGCTATCCTCAAATCAATCTCCTAACTTAGCTATCTCTATGTAAATGTATCATTTTACATACACTTAGTTGAGTTAGTTATCATCCTTTTGAATTAGTCTATCTCAAAGGTCACACCTCTACCTTTAGATTTACAAGTTATGTAGACACTGAAAATTGGTCTAGGCCTGGCCCACCATTTTTGGACATAATTCTAATAGCCAGGAATAAATAATGTTAATTATTTAATTACTTTCTACAAGTAACCTTTCTTCTATTGATTAAATAACTTTAATTAATTAATTAATTAATAATGACCTTTCTTGATTAATTAAATAAGTCTTATTTAATTACGTCACTAACTAATTAATCCCCTCTCTAAATTAAATAATTTATTATTTAATTTATCCTTTATCACATTTCAGACTATAATTAAATATTCATTTCAAATTATTTAATTATTCATTAACCTTTTCAACAATCAATTAAATAAATCTTTATTTATTTAATTAAATCCTCAAATTTTGAATGTTGACTTAAATAATCATTTAATTCATAAAGATTATTATTCCTGTGATTAGATAATCGCTTAGTTATCTGATTATTCACTTATTGCTTAAGTTGAGATATAATTCATCAGTCATTTATCTCATCATGTATTCCTGAAAAACATGCCTTCCACTTTAACCAGTCACTCTTATTCTTCAGCATGCAAATTATTATTAATTAAATAAATTTATTTAATTAAATAACTCATTTGTAAGTTCGAACACAATGTTTATGCTTCATCTTTCACATACAATCTCTATTCTTTCAAATTTTGAATAGTCTCAACACTAGATTAAATTATTATTTAATTTAATCTTCATCATGCAGACTTTTTCACTCATGTTGTAACTGACACAAATCTCTATCGCAAGGAATTCATCAATCTCAGTTGTCGATCTCTCTTTTGAATATGAGCCGATCATTCAAAAATCATTTTTTTATAAATTGACTTGACATTGTGATTATTCCTCCTCCTGAAGTTGGTATACTTTTAGGAAGCTTTCAAATAATCTTTGATATTTTGTTAAGTCAATAGTCAATACACCATAATTGCATACTTAAGAAATTTGAGGGCAACTATCGTACAACGACAAAATGGAGAAGTGCAATCGAGGTTATTCAAGGAAATTATATGAAGATATTCGGTGAGATTGTTCATATATTTATGCTTTTTGTTTATTTGTTCATTGTTTTTTAACATAGATTAGTGTTATTTATTTGATTAGATTTAACAATATTGTTTGAATCTAATTTCGAGTGTTACATTTGGTGAACCTGACGTGAAGACACCATCTTCAAATCTGTAGAGTCTTTTTTTTTTTAAATTGCATGTACAGGTATGGAATGACGCATGTGCAGTACGAATCGCCACACTTGATTTTATGCGATGCATATAAAAGTATACGACACATTTGTTGTTATGTGACACAAATAATTTCTTCTACAACACATCTGATTCGTAAACCTATGATGCATCTGATTGGTGAACATTTTTTTTAATGAACTTCCATATTTCGTTTTTGGTACTAATTTCACATGTTAGTCTATTTTAGGGGAGTTAACATAGGGTTTGCAGGTTGATTCATAGAAGACAAGCCTTTTGAAAATTTTCTACAGGACGATTGACGAAGACATAAAAAAAAATACTAATTCTTGTTTTGTATAACCATTGACAAAACCATAAACTTAAGACTATTGACAATTTATTTAGAGGACTAGATTCGAAGAAGAGATTTTTTTATTTTATTTTAAAAGAACAAATTTTTTGAGTAGATAACAAATTGTCATTTGGGATTTAAAACAAATGAATGTCTTATGTTCTTTTTTATGTTTAGATTAGATCTTGATTTGGTAAGAGAAGTATCCTCTCCCCTTGCCCATTCATGCAATCCTGGGTGTAAGAGAAACTGTTACTGACTCTAGAATTTGAGTCTACTCTGGCAGTTAAGAGTAACCAAGGTGACTCAAACTGGTGATGAGATTTTCTACCAATTTAATCCCAACCAATATACAAATTTTAATGTTGAGGAAACTCTACATTACAGAAGCTCCTGCAGACCAACTATTGATTCCCCGAGTACCCTAGTGGTGCGTCGAAACCTATAGAGTGTAACCTCTTCAGATTGGGATGATATTGCCTCTCACATGGCCTTCTGAATAGGTTCTCATACTAATTTTCCAAATTGTTTTAGTTTAAACCAAAAACCTTCTATTTGCTGGTGCAAGAGGTCGGACCTTTGAAGTCATCTCACAATCTTACGGTTCAATAGTAGAGATGAAATGTTTTCCATGGGAGAGTCATGGGAACTAAAGCTTGGATGACTCAAGAAGTGTGTGTCATAGAGCGGAGCTAGTGTGGTCAAGCTTCTAGTCATTCACTTTGAATAAGCATAGCTAGGGAAACCCAAGTGAGAATTCAGCAAGTATTGACACAGTCAGCCTTAGGATTGTACATGTTTTCTGAAAATATACACGTTCATTGTTGTCAAACCAAAAAAAAATTCTTTCAATTGATTTACATTTGCCAAAATTTGATCATGAAATAGAGTCATTTGAAAAACCAAGTTCATAAAAAAACCGCATCTGTAAAACCAAGTCTCATCTGCTAAATAGAAAGTTGCATCTATTAACCAAAAACTCACAACTATCAAAATAGAGTCCACTGTTATTAACCAGAAAATTTTGAGTCGCATTTGACATTCTGAGTCATATATGTTTTATAGAGTCGCATCTATTAGAAACTTAGCCGCATCTGTCATAGACTGAGACCAAATTTTACCAAAAAAATGGCATCTGACCTATAGAAATGCACCTGTTAAATTATGTGATGCATCTATAAAATTGAACCACATTTTCTTGTCAACATAAAAACTAGAATTCACTGTCACAGTCTGAAACCAAATAGTCATCTCAATCTTTGTTTTTCACAGTCAACCTTGGACATAAACCAGAAAATTGCTCAAAATTTACATTTTTCATCTTTTAGGTGTCATTTAGTTTTAGTGATAGACCTCTTAATTGCAAAACTTAGTTTCATATTAGAGTTTTTCATATCTCAAAATAGGCCAACCTTTTGCATTTTGGACAAACCCATGTTTCGACAGTCATTGTCATTAAACTTAGTCACTTGTCAAACAATATCTTTGTCCTACTTGTGAATCCTTCCAGCTCATCAGTCTAATTTGGGATTTCACCTTATCAATTGGTCCTAGTCCTACATCAGGTTCCTTGACAAAGTAAAATCGTATCCTTAGTTAACCTATAGGTGGTAAGTAACCTCCTCTTAGAATCATTTAGATACAATTACTTTAGAATTTTGCATATTTTCATCATAGCTTATCATCATTTTAGACATCCTTTATTTACCAAGAAAATAGCAACATTCATTCATTATATCAGAAAATCCCAAAAACATAGACTAGATCATATCATTTTAGACATAGTTTTGCATTCCCCCATATTGAGCAACATTTTTCATGGTCAAAACAAGGTCTAAAAAGAAATGTAGAGAAATAGCTAACCCACAAGATTTCGTCAATCCCTTCTCGAACATACCATGAGGATCAACGAGACCTCACAAAGCCTTGCTTAAAAAATTTGTCACTAGGGACACAAATGGGTAGATTAAAGTAGAAGATACAGGCACTGCTATCCAAGACCCTGAATTCCTATCTTTTGTAGATGTATGTTTGGCACAAGATCCCCAGAGATATCTCACAAAATTGTTAGTAGAAGGTGCCACACTACCACCATGATTTGACATCAACACATTAAAAACAACATCTACTCAAGAAATGCAAACCATGACATCAAGTGTCTCTATTCCGTAGATTACCGCATCAATACCAACTAGCATACCCACTCAAACTACCTCAATTGTAAAGAAAACACCATTTGGTATAACACAGGGTCTATAATTTACTGTAGGAGCATCCTCATCAAACCCCTTTGGCACAAACACCAGAAGTAAAAGACCCAAAATTGGAACAAACACAACACAGCTATACTACATATCAGCACCAATACTTCCAATCAACACATAGGGGTTACACAAACATGAAATATTCCTACACCGAATTAGAATATTCTGTCAAGACATATTCCCACACCAAATCAAAATCCGTCACAAAATATTGCTTTTCAAAACACTTACATTGATCCAAACAACACAACCAACATGTCTTTAACAAAAGTAGATGTTCTCCAAAATCAAATGCAAGCTCTCCAATAGTAAATGGAAAGTATGCCAATGTCAGGAAAATAGACCATTTCAACGCAAGATTTATGTCCATGTCCTTTGACAAAGCGCTATACATGACACCCTTCCCACATGGATACATTATACCGAATTTTCTTAAGTATAATGGGAAGAGGAATCCTCTAGAACACATCAGATAATTTTCCACAACATGCATGGGAATCTCGTATGACCCCACGTACCTTATCAGACTTTTCCCTTGAACCCTTCTCAGGATAGCATTGGAATGGTTCTCTAAACTTCCATACGACATAAGATCATGGGGTGAATTAGTTGAAAAATTTGCGGAACAGTTTGCCTTCAACATAGACAATGAAATCACAATAGCTACCTTGTGTTACACCATGCAAGAAGATAAAGAAAAATTCACCACTTTCTTCTAGAGATGCAAGATTTTAGCTATTCATTGTCTTGTTGAGATACCGAAAATATATAAATTCACAATATTCCTTGAAAATCTTCATCCAAAACTACAAAGTGACTTACGAGTACATTCTTTTACCTCTTTTCTGGAATCAGTGCAAAAAGGTATAATACTTGAGAAAACGCTCATTGACAAAGGGGAAATTAAGCCACCAAGTAGGAATCTAGTTGTTCAACACCAAAACGCTCTCAACGATAGAAACAAATTTTGGTCCAGAAAAAAAATGTAACTAATGACGGTATTGTTAATGCCAAGACCCTACACGCAAGACCTATCATCACACTTAGAGGTTACAAACCATCTCATGAGATGCTTCACGATGTTGATCAAATTGCCAAATTTGTCCAAAATTCACAACAACAACGACCATAGAGGAGATTTCCTAGACGTGATTTTTCCCCCTTAGGGGAACCAATTGAGACAGTTTACAAAGAACTGATTAAAAATAAACTCATAAAACCTCTGGAGCCAAAACATTATGATCCTGGATAGTTTAAACCCTCATGGTGGGATGAAAATGCTTATTGTGTGTACCATCAAACTAAGGGACATAACCTACAACAATTCTAACAACTGAAGAACATCATACAAGATTTTGTTGAAGACAGAACCATAGAAGTCAATGGCCAAAAGCATACCAAAAACAGTGATCACAAGGTCTTCATAGATCCATTACATGATCATGGGAAAGGAAAGGCCCCTAGTTTGGGAACTAAGACTAATGCCTCGACTAGCTATGCAAATACCAAGTAAGACTATGGAAAAGGTACACTCATAAATCATATTTAAGTTGCTAATGAAAACATCCATACCATTACCATAAAGAAACATCCTGAATGTGTTGTCAATACACGCAAAACTAAGATAACCCTTCCAGGTCCTTCTTCAAAGCCACCACCACAGTCTTCCAAGCCTAAGTATAATTTACTTGACCAATTGGGGAAGACCCCAACACAAATATCCATCTTGAAACTATTGACCTTATCACCTGATCATCGAGCCATTCTAGGAAAAGGCTATCAAAGCACAGCTGTCCCCACCAACTTGGATGTCAATCATTTCAAAGAAATTATAGAATATTTAACCAATTCACATCATGCCATCTTCTCTCAATAGGATTATTCAACTGAGAAGACCAACCATAACGACCCACTACACCTTGAATTTCTCATCCATCAAACTAAAGTTAGATGAGTCTTGGTAGATGGAGGAGAAGGGTTAAATATTTGTACCTTGAAATTGTTTAAGGCGTTAGGTTTCTTAGAATCATGCATGGACACCAATAAAATTATAGTCATTGAGGCATACAATGATGAGGAAAGATCATCTAAGGGAGTTTTAACACTCCCTATCCAAATTTTCCCTGCGGTTATGGACACAAGTTTTCAAGCCTTGGACCTCACCCTTCCCTATAATATTTTATTGGGTATACCCTAGATACATGCTATGAAATCCATACCTTCCACTTACCATCAGTGTCTTAAATTCCTGTACAATAGTGTAGAGATCACAATTGATGGTGATCCAGATCATTTCCAATATTGCACAGTCCTATACGAAATACCACAATGATAGGTGCCAATCAAGCAAGAGGCTTCATCCTCCACCTTATCCCAGTATGTTGATCCATCAACTCTTACCAAGTTCATTGCATCACAACCACCGTCATCCACTCCTAAGGTCAAGATCCAAGATAAGGGTTGTGGGGAATATCACATGAAAGCATCTTATTGTGTCAATCAGGTGGTTCCTCCTAAGTCATACGGCTCACCCACAACAGATAGGAAACAATCATTTGTCACAATGCATTTCCCTCCTACAATGATATCTAAAAAATTTGGAGAGTTAAGTAAAGAAGCTATGGACCAAGAAGATGTCACCTCTTTGTTATATAATGAAGACAATGAAAATCCTCCACCGTATATTCAAATATTTAAAGATCAATATGGAAAAGGATTCATGATAATAAAAAAGAAAGGATATAATGGACACAGTGGGTTAGGACTACATCAAAATGGAAGGACCGAACCAATCATCATCTCTCAATGGCCAAAAGGCTTAGGGCTACGGTTTCAACCGATTAGAATTGGCATTCCTAGTACTTTGTTACCATCACAAGAGGAAGTAAGTGCTTCTGAAGACATCGAGATATCCCATGAACCATTTGACCCATTCTAGTATGAATCCCCTAGCTCAAACAAATATGAATAGTATTCCCTTTCTTCTACTAGCATAATGGACCTAGATAAGCTATTTGGGGAGCTTGACCAAATGCTAAATACCTCACCAAAATGAACTGAGTCTCATCCTCAAAATTCCTTGTCAAAATAATAATGGCTTAAGCTTTATTTTTGGGAAACCCTTGATCCTACCTCTTTGGCACCTAAAAAACCATCTTCTGATGACCTAGCCCTAACAGTATTCCCAAATCGGAGTTTACCTATCCCTAGGAAAAAGAACAGTAAATAGTTAGTTCAAAACTTTTGTGACCATGTCAACCAATCTATCCTTACCTTGTTATCCTCCACATTTGATAACTCTGATGATGAAATTCCCCTCGTATATCCCTAACTAATCGACTGGAATCAATAAGGCACACCCATCTTAGAAATATTCAAGAATGACGAAGCAATAGCTAATTTCATGGGACTATGGGAAAGTATACCTAGAGGCGATCATAAAGTTTTCTTTACCATAGACTTGGATAATATGGCATATTTTGGCGATTCTGTTCACACCTCCAATTGCAAAAATGAAAACAAAAAGAGAAACAATGAAAAAAATAAAAATGACAAGTCCCTAGGTGAAAACCGAAAGGCACCTTTGGATGAAGAAATAGTAAAAATAAAGGGTGTATCCAAGGGTGAAAACCTCTCCAAGGCACCCACGGATGGAGGTTTGAACATTCTCCCAATTTTTCAGGAAAATTCACCGATGTTAGTTGAAGAACTAGTCGAGATCAACATAAAAACTGAAGATAATATTCGTGTAATTTACTTTGTAACATCTTTGACAAAGATAGAGAAACTAGAGTTTCAATAATTTGTTAAAAAGAGAAAAATAAAATTTGCATGGTCATATGCTGACATGCTTGGGTTGGATTCATACCTTATATTGCATCATCTACCATTACAGTCAGGTGTTAATCCCGTCAAGAAAAAGTTAAGGAAAATGCATCCACAAATCCCCCTACTAGTCAAAGCTGAACTTAAGAAACTATTGGATGTCGGTTTCATCATAACAATAGACTATGCATAATGTATTTCTAATCTTGTTTCAATGACTAAACGATTTGGGGGCATCCACATTTGTACAGACTTCAGAGATATCACCAAGGCATGTCCTAAGGATGACTTCCCTTTGCCAAACATTGACATTATAGTGGAACTTATAGCAAGATATGAGATGCTATCCCTCATGGATGGTTTCTCTTGGTATAATCAAATCAAAATCATAGTTGAAGACCAACACAAGACAAATTTTTCATGTCTATGGGGAACATATTGCTGAAATGTCATGCCTTTTGTCCTCAAAAATGTTGGAGCTACATATCAACATGTAATGATGACTATATTCCATGACCTTGTACATACTCTCATGGAAGACTATGTGGATGATCTGATAGCCAAATCATTGACAAGAGAATATCATTTAAAAGTCTTAGACAAGATATTCCAAAGACTAGAAAATTACAAAGTAAGGCTAAATCCAAAAAAGTGTGTCTTTGGCGTTAAATCAGGAAAAATTATAAGATACATCATTTCTAGATGAGGCATTAAAGTGGACCCCACAAAAGTAAGAGCTATAATGCACATTCCTCCACCAGCCAACATCGGTTAGCTAAGAACACTACAAGGGAGACTATAGTCTATCAAATGCTTGATAGTATAGTTAGGAGACATGATACATCCATTCCAACATTTTCTTGAAAAGGGGGTACCATTTGTATGGACAACCAAATGCCAAGAATCTTTTTAGAAGATCAAGGATTACTTGCTTACACCTCCTATGTTAATGCCACCTACAGATACCTAACCTTTGGTACTCTATTTTTCAACAAACCAATCAACACTAGGAGCTGTAGTGGCACAAAATGATGATGAAGGTCACGAAAGAGAAGTGTACTATATCAGTTGTACTTTGGTGGGATATGAGCTTAACTATAGTCACATAGAATGTGCTTGTCTTGCAGTATTTTTTTCTACTCAAAAACTTAGGCACTACATGCTAAACTTCCAAACCATGATAGTCACAAAGATAGATCCATTGAAATATCTCCTAAGCAAAGCGGCACTAATAGGCTGATTGGCTAAATGGATAATGATACTCAGTGAATATGAAATCTAGTATGTGGAATGGAAAGCTATAAAAGGGTAAGTTATTGTAGATTAGTTGACAAACGCACCAATTAAGGCTGACCATCCTCTAGTTGCAAATTTTCCTGATGATTTCATCTTCACCAATTAGAAAACAACCACATGGAAGTCATAATTTGATGAGTCCCATACTAATCATGGTTTAGGAGCAATTTGAAATTCCTTCCCTAAGGGTATCCTTGAAAGGTCATATTGATGATGAAGAGTATCGTATGTCAAGACTACATGAATTAAAATTCTTAGACAAACGAAGACAAAAGGCACTAGGTCATCTTCAAGCATATCAAAACTATCTTCATCACAGCTATAACAGGAAAGTTCTGAATCGGCATTTTGACATTAGTGACTTGGTCTTAATGGAGAACCCAAAGAATCAAGTTGAAAGAGAAAAAATAGGCAAATTTGAACAAAACTGGTTAGGGCCTTACATTGTTACATAATCCTTTGGATCAGGAGTGTATCAACTCTCTACCCCTAAAGGAGAACCACTATTATCACCTATCAATAGCCTTCACTTGAAGAGGTTCTATGCATAGCTTCTGGGAACCTTGTCTTAATTACCAAAAAAAAAGAATAAAAACAAAAAAAATTGTTACCTTGATGAAAACCTAGCAAACATGCATCTTTGTAAAACCAAAAAAAATTGAAAAATCATAAATAGTAAAGAGAAATAATTCATCCAATAGTGAAAACCACTTTGGTGGCACTTTGGATAAGTACCATGGTGAAAACCTAGCAAACAAGCGCTATGTGTAGTTGACTTCGCTCCTCCATCTACCATCATTCCAATCAAAATTTTCCACCATCACCCATAATAAATGGTTGTCCTTACCATAACTTGGAATGATTGACATCAATTCCATTCCATCTTCCCATCCCATCATATTGGTCTTATACCCAACTAGGGGTAAATCATTGACCTAAGTCATTTGGACCTTGCACTTGCTCATCCAATGTCACAAAATGTCTTGAAAAAACTCAAAAACATAAAAAAATTTCCTAAAAAAATTCAAAAACATCATAAAATATCCTAAAAAAAACCAAAAATATTGTAAAACTTGAAAAAGACAAAAAAAATTTCTAAACATATCAAAAATCCCAAAAATAGAGTTAGAGTTAGTTGTGTCAAGTCAGTCGTAGACATAGTCGAACTACGTTGCGTCTACGACTGGACATAGGCAAGGCCATCACTTGATGCACCCCCAAGGCATTAGGTATATCTTTCTAGGTTTTTCACTTATCACACACATCAAATCATGACTTATTCTTTGTACATATCAAGGTCATTGGTCATGTCAAATTATGAGGTATCTGCATGTATAACATAGGCAAGCCCATCAATCGATGAGCCCCTGAGGCCGCACTAGGTTAGTCCATTAGGGTTTATAAGATTCACTATCACACACATCACATATCATCACCTTAAGTATATATTCATCAAATCATTTTTGTCAGTAAAATTTAGTTGAACTATGAGGTCTCTCTGTGTATAATGTAGGAAAGGCCATCAATCGATGAGCCCTCAAGGTTGCACTAGGCTAGTCCTTTATGGTACATCGTGTCAATAAACATAAGTCATGTATTGTCAACACACACACACAACTGTCAAAACATCAAGACAAGTCATGCATCAACAAGCCAGACATGACAGCAATGTGTTTAGGTCAAATCAAACAAATTCCCAAAACAATCAAGCTTATGTCTTATACAATATGTGTCCTTCTTGATAGCAAACATTATCAATCATCGTAACCTTAATTTCAGCTTGTCATATCAACGACATCAGATTCAATGTCTTATATGGTATGTTTGTTTCTGAAACCAGGATTTTTCATGCCTTACATAGATAGTCACAAATTCAAACTAGACTCAATGTCTTATACGGTATGTATCATCCTTGACATTAGGCTTTATAAAACAATCAATTTATCAAACAAACAACAACAAATCAAATTTCAGAAAATATTTTTATTGGTTTTTTGGAATTTATGGCTTATTTGGTTTTATCTTTTTTTCTTTGTATTTGAGTCCAGTTACTAGCTTTCTCGATGATGTCCCATGAAGGATTTAGAGAAGCAAGGATGTTTTAGGACTATTTTTCTTTGATTGTTGTCTATAGACTATCTTTTAATTGGTTTTCATGTCAGATTACTAGCTTTATCAAGGATGTCCAATGAAGGATTTAAAGGAGAAATAATGTATTGTGACTCTGTCTTTTTCTTTGATTGTTTTCTATGATTTGTACAGACAAAAAGACTAGGAAATTTTTTCCCTTAGGATGAGTCTAGACACTCCTTGTCTATGACGGTCTATTTTAGCAAGTGGATGACTTTGTACACCTTGGTCTATCTCATATCATGGTGTTTACTATCCATTTATGTTGAGTCCCACCCAATGATGATTTAATTCATGACTTAGTTTGTATTTGGAAAAAAATTAAAGATTATACATTCTACTAATACCCATTTTTTCAATTCTAACATTTTGATTAATCCACGCTAGCATTTCTTCTATCCTACATAATGACAGACTCCTTTGACACAAAAAAATTAGGCAATCTGCATATGCATACATTTTATAACCATTATGTTGACATTGTCATATGTCTATATATAGTACACCATACATTTATTGCTGCATTTCAAACAATACAAAAATCTGCATATCCATGGCATTTAGATATTCATGACATATATGCATTTTCCAATCACAAAATTTTGTAAGTTATACATAGATTCACATGGCATCATAAATAATAGCTTCATATTGCATCTCATATTCATAAGCATAGAATACATTCATCACATGTGTCAATACTATGCATCCATTATCATATAGAATAAACATATCATCATATAAACACATCATCATAGGAAATGAAACATCATAATGTAAACATCATAAATCGCATCATATACATACATCATGTAGAAAACAACATAATCATATAGAACAAACTACAAATCATATGAATCACTGCCAAAAATGGTATATATATATATATATATATATATATATATTTCACTCAAAATAATGTGTATCACAGTACAATGTTAGAATGTATCAATACAAAGGGAGCTCGCAGGCTCTATGATCAAAATACAAAGTTTATAAATATAACAATATCACTATCATGGACTACCACTACTCCCATGAGGAGTCTGAGGAGGTGAATTTTGATGATGCACTCTTTGCATAGTGGGAGGCCTATCATATGGTCCTGTCCTCGGTGATCCTACCACATCATTGGTACTTTGTGTATGGCTGCGGGGCCTACTCTGAGAACTACCATTATATGCTTGTGAATAACTAGGAGCTCTCCTCTCAGGTGGTACCTATGCCTCATAGAGATCTTTGTAATATCTCTCTCAGTCACCAGTCCTGACTAACTCCCAAGCGAAGGTTGTAGCTGGTCCATTACATAGTGCCCTCATCTCAATAAATTTATCCTCTGCCTCTTGTCATTGGATGATTTCCTGATCCTTATCCAGAAGGACATTGTCCCTCTCCATCAGTATAGCATATCACTCTATAGTAAAAACTCTCACCCTCTCCTCCAAGGCCTCTACACGAGCGTACAACTCAGAAACACTGTCCCTAGGAGCCTCCTCATACTATCATCGTCTCTCTCCCACCTCAGCATCCTAGTCCTCCATAATCCTATCCCAGAGATCCCTCTCCTGCTCCCCCATCACCTCCTCCTCCTCCTCATCAATACCATAACCTGCCAAAATTCCAAGAATACCAATATCCATATCCTCCCTCCCAACCTCCTCCTCTACATGCTCCTCCCCTGTTGTCTCCTTAGTTGCATGCTCACCCCCAATCTCTGTCTCTCCTCCTCCACCAAGGTCTAACATGGGAATATTCTCACCCCCACCCTCCACCTCATGAATTGGTGATAATCCACCTCCTCTCCTTCATGTCCTACCTCGTTGACCTCGTCGACCACCTCTGCGACCTCTACCATCATCACCACCTCCTCTACCACCCCTACCTCTAGCCCTACCTCCATGCCAACCTCTGGGCCCTGTACCCTATCTCTAAATTGGAGTCAATTGATCTGGATTTGTATACGGAATAGGATGGTTCTCTACCCACTAAACATCATATGCTACTGTCATGTCAGGATCTACCACATCACCCCTCCATCTCCACTACATAGGTTGTAGAGCCTAAATATTTGCCTCTGTGGTAGCTAGGAGAATCATAGGCCCCCTCAATGGAACCTCTCTCAAATATTGATCAAAATCAACTCGCCCTCAAGGCTCATCCTACTGCTCGCCAAACTATCTCAACACTCGATCCGTAAAATGCCTCTCAATAATGTGCACACTAGACACTGTCCTGCCAATCAGATACTGAGTATGTCTACAAAATGGCAAGTGTCTATCCTCATCTATCCAATGACCACAGTCCATATATGGCCTCCAAATAAACTGAACAAGAGTATCTAAGGTATGTCTCCATTAACCGGTATCACCAACATGACTCTGGGTAATGTTTCCTGCATAACAAAAAACATATGGTGATCTAGCATCAAGATTAGAAGTAATTGGGGGATAGAACACATCAATGTGTTCCCATGTCCAGATCATAAGTAGGGTGGTACTACAACTCATCGATTGTGCATCTCTATATGCATGCCATACAAATTTAAATATAACATGGCCAGTAAAAATGGCCCTCATGCATATACTACCTCTCACTCTAACATCCCTACTAACATCTCCCCCCACCCAACAGTAAAACCATGACCTCGATGGCTAGGAAGAACAATACCCGCAATCAATGTACAAAGCATACAATCAATACGCTCATATCTCTCTGCTATTACATGCCATCTAATCTCATAATGCTCAATGTCAAGCCGTCTAATATCATCATACACATAGAATATAGTGATCTCACTATATCGTCTATGAGTATCATAAGTCACCCTCTCACCTCTAATAGGAAATCTCAGGATCCTATAGACTTCCTCTAAGGTGATTGTGGCCTCTCCAGTAGGAAAATGAAAAGAGGAGGTCTCAAAATTCCAAATCTCACAAAGAGCAGTCAGCATACCTCTATTTGTCTAAATAGTGGGCATGGTGCAAACATGGTGCAAACCTAATCTCTACATCAAACATGTCTCAACACTCTATAAGTCATCTCAAAGCTCATATGTCGCCGATCGTGACTCCTAGGTGTATATCGGATCTAATACAACCTGCAAAGGCATCAAAATATTATGTGTCAAAAAGTAGAACATTCATTTGTGCATCACCAAAATTTTCAAAAGTTTGACGGTTAAATGCATCGCTTCAATATCAAATGTGTTGCAACATCTCAAATGCATCATTATAATTTTCATATGTGGTGCACAATATCAAATGCATCATATAAACATGCATATGCATTGCAACATTTCAAATATGTCACAAAAACAAACACACCTACCTATCAGACATATGTGTCATTTCTTTGCAAATGCGGTGCACTTATTTTTGTCAATCCTAACATGTAAATGTGATGCGAAAATACAGATGTGTTGCATTAAACTACATGCAACACTAACAAAAGAAAATGTGATGCAATTATTCACATGTGATGCAAACTAAATCACATGCATTGATTCCCTAAAATGACCTAAATAACCTATACATGTTTTCACATATGTGTCGTTTCGTGAGCGCATGCATCGCATACGAACACATATGCGTTGATTATCAAATGACACATATGAAAATTAAAGTTTAAGTGCCTAGAAAAGTGTAATTTTTTTTTTTCAAAAGATGGTTCAGGGGTACATACAGGGGGTCCTACGTCGATGGGGCATCTGAATATCCAAATGCGGTATCCACGATGCTCTATGTATGGTACATACAACATCTTCACTACGAGCTCAGAGAAAAAATCAAGGTTTTCCAATTGTTTAGGGTGCAAATGAATTGGTTTTCACCCCTAATCCTATTTATACCTAGGGTTTTGGAGGGTTTTTCTCAAACCTTTTGTATTGGAAGCATAATTTTCAACCTTTCATTAGCCATTTCTTTTCCAAATCACTTCAAAATCAATTTCTTTCACCACCATCAAACTTCTGACTATCAAATTACCTAATCGGGACAATTTCCAAATTTTTCAATTTTTTTAAAAAATTGTCATTTTTCCCGAGGGGGCATGCCCTAACCTATTTCACATCGAGACATGACAGGGGCATTATTTAAATAATTTTCTTTGACACAAAGGCCGAAACGACATTGTATCAAAGAGGGGAAAACTATAGACACTGAAAAATTGATCTAGGCCTGCGACACTATTTTTTGACATAATTCTAATAGTCATGATTAAATAATGTTAATTATTTAATTACTTTCTAAAATTCACCTTTCTTCTATTGATTAAATAAATTTAATTATTTAATTAATTCATAATGACCTTTCTTGATTAATTAAATAAGTCCTATTTAATTACGTCACTAACTAATTAATCCCCTTTCTAAATTAAATAATTAATTATTAAATTTATCCTTTATCACATTTCAGACTATAATTAAATATTCATTTCGAAATATTTAATTATTCAATAACCTTTTCAACAATCAATTAAATAAATCTTTATTTATTTAATTAAATCCTCAAATTTTGAATGTTGAATTATATAATCATTTAATTTATAAATATTATTATTCCTCGAATATTCCTTTGATTAGATAATCACTTAGTTATCTGATTATTCACTTACCACTTAAGTCAAGATATAATTCATCAGTTAGTTATCTCATCATTTATTCCTGACAAACAAACCTTCTTCTTTAATCATTCAAGTCTTATTCTTCTACGCGCAAATTATTAATAATTAAATAACTTTATTTGATTAAATATTTCATTCGTGCATTCAAACATAATTTTTCTGCTTCATCTTTCACATACAATCTCTATTCTTTCAAATTTTGAATAGTCTCAACACTAGATTAAATTATTATTTAATTTAATCTTCATCATGCAAACTTTTTCACTCTCATTGTAACTGACACAAATCTCTATCGCAGGGCATTCATCAATCTCGATTGTTGATCTCTCTTTTGAATTTGAGCTAATCATTCGGAAATCAATTTTCTATAAATTGACCTGACATTGTGATTATTCCTCCTCCCAAAATTGATATACTTTTAGGAAGCTTTCAAATAATATTCAATCTTTTTGTAAGTCAATAGTCAATATGCCATAATTGCATACTTAAGAAATCTGAGGGCAACTATCATACAATGGAAAAATGGAGAAGTGCAATCGAGGTTATTCAAGGAAATATGAAGATATTTGGTGTGATTGTTCATAGATTTATAATTTTTGTTTCTTTGTTCTTTTTTGTTTAACGTAGATTAGTGTTATTTCTTTGATTACATTTAACAATCTTGTTTGAGTTTTATTTCTAGCGTTACAAGTTCATTAGCACCTTTTATCCAAGACATCAAAACATCAAACCTTTAAGTCTAAAGTGTTGTCCAAATTTTAGAAATTTCATCCTCCATATCACTCACCCCTTTTCATCATCCACTCACACCATTGGTCCAAAACAACTTAGAGGGTCCCTTTTATCAAAATTTGAGTCAACTAGAGAGTATCAACAATATAAATCTCAACACACCTCTCCCATAGTTGACCCAAAATATATGGTAAAAACGAGATCACAACACAAGAGAAACATGAAATAAACCAACAATACATCTACCACAAGTGATACTACCCAACAATAAATCGACCCAAGGAGCCACTCTACCCCATCACAACAACCACCTAATCTATCTGACATGGGGTATGAGGTAGATGATGTCACAAAAAACCCACTTGAGCTTACTGAGGAGGATTTACTTGAATACCAACAAGACCCTAAAATAAACCATATCATTGACACATTGATGAAGAAAAACCCTACACAATAAATTCTATCTTTAGAAAAATAAGGGGCTAGACTCCCTTAAAAGGTTTATTTTGACATAATTAGGGAACAAACTTCACCACTTGTACCTAGTCAACTATTGGATTCTATTCTTGCAACTAAAATTACAACCAACCTTGGTATCACTCCCAATTTAGGAAGCAACATACTTTTTGGTACACAAGACACCAACATTTAGTGCCCAACCACATTCTTCCACCACCATTCCAAAAAACCCTCTACATCCACATGTGCCACTTACATTCCATAACACCACAAAGAATTCGAAATTTCAAGCACAACCATCTTCATCCACCACCAAAAGTACCCAAAGTATGCCTAACATCACACAAATTAATGCGAACCAAGTACCTTGCTGGTTCCCCAAATTGTAGCTTGTTAATCCTAAAGGTATGCTAGGTCTTATGGTTAGATTCAACAAGGTATTGGCCAACATATGGAGAGAAACTATATGGTTTACAACTCCCTACACTTTAAGCTCTGGTAGACCTAGGTGGGTGGACCTTACTAACTTGAGAAGATTTAAGAATTAAGTGTATTGACTTGGGAAATCTATTTCTTATGGCATATAGGTGTGAAATAGATGCATGAATTATATATAATCCTACTGATATTGAGAGTTTGAATATGAGAATAAAGTTTATATGATTTTTTTTTTATAATATCAATGCATAATCCTATAGGGTGAATGGAGTTGAGTGTGTATGATGGACCAATGGAGTTAGATGTGTAAGGAGGGTGAATCTATCTTTCAGCTTAACTTTAACTTGTTGGGCACTTTGAATGAACTTGCAGCTTGTACAAACATGCAAGTTTGTTAGTCACTATACTCTTCTTACTAATCCCAGTGCTATATTCCCAAATTATTTTGATATTATGAAATGAATTTTAATTCTTTACTTGAGGGAAACCAATAAAAATAATCAACTTAAAAGGATTTTAATCTTGAATAGGAACTAAATAAAATGAATTACATGAAAGGGTTTTAATTCACTCCAGGAAGAAACCAATCAAGGAAATCACACAGCAATAAGTGTGTCTTGAAAAATTATATTAATTTGAATAATAAAGGAAAACCACTTTGGAGACAACACAATAACCTATGAAATTTAACTTTGACACAACAGTTGAACACTGAAAATTAATCACCAAATATGAGCAAAATTCTCCATTGATTTTACTTTAGAGTTGATACATTAATAGCAAAAGTATTTGAGATATCATGAAATTTGAATGCGAATGAGTGGAATGGTGATAGATGATATGGTGATGGGTTACTATTTTTTTCTGATGATGATCAAAATAAGGCCTTGGTTTCCATTTTTATACGGGAAGCAAACAAGCTTCAAGAATTTTACAAATTGGTGCATCTTTTCATATTTTTTATCCTAATAAATTGTATTAGATTAAAACATGAAGAAATGATTAGAAAACTATAGCAAATCATAACAGTTTATCTATTATGCAACGTAGAGAACCTATGACCTCTCTGGATCTAGAAATGTTCCCTTCTCCTTGATGAAGAGTTTGACTATTTAGTCTCCTTCAACTCGATGCATCTGAAGCACTTCCAACCCTGGTGATAAACAAATTTATCACTGAAAAATGATTGATATAGTCTTCTCTGATATGAGTATTGGTATTTTTGATTGTATCTTCCATATTCTATTGCATATACATTTATTCCTTTGAGTTGTTTATGGGTATTCTCCATCATCATTTCTTCATCATTAACTCGATTTAGTGCTCATGGTAGAAATTGATCCAATTCACTTTTTTGATGATCTTGTCCTTTAAGTTCTTTGTGATCATCAAAGGACAAGGAAAATGAGATATCTAATGGTTGATCAAAATCATCGAGTTCCTCCTTAATCCTAGAATGAAATTTATTATGTTGGTTGATCAACTTGTTATACCTATGGAGGACTTGTTCGTCTCTTTATTAATCGATTATTTTTTCTTTTCTACCATGCATTCTTGCAATATCTTATGTTCATGGAAATTTGAGTACATTTTTACAAGGAGTGCCCAATACTGGTTAGCTTGACTCATCACCTTTTCAAATATTTTCTTGATTATTTCAGACACAACTTCAAACTTAGTGGTTTTTACTTTCATGGAAAAGCTTCCAGTATATGAAATATTCCATGGCATCTAAAACCCTACGATCATGATCCACCAATTGAGAGTATAACTCTAGTGAAGAGGAGGAGGATAGTTTATCTCTGTAACTAGCTGCTTCTTTTGTCAAATTTTCATTTTCTCTCATTAGCTTCTCAACCCGTGCCTTGTTGAATTTTTCAACATTTATGTTTAATTATGTTGTTTCAATTGGATCAGTGTCTCCTAATTTATGCACCAAAACATGCCCAAACATTTGGTTTGGGTTACTGATAATAGCAAGCCTCTTCTCTTGGGGGTACAAGGCCCAAATCAACAAGGTGGCCTCATCCAAGTTATACCCCGATCTATAGTACATTTTATCACTTGTCTCCTCTATCAAATGCCATATCTTATCCATTCTTCTTCTTCTTAATATATCGAATACTATGGAAGAACTAATGTCCCAGTCTAGTAGGAGAAAAACCCCAACTTCTTATAATAATTCCCTTCCTCTCATAGGGGTAATAGCCTCTAACTCTTGATCCACTTCTTTTCTCAATTATTCCAAGGAATTTTCTTCTTTCTCGGGGGTGATTATTTTCATCCTCTCTTAAAATCCTTCCTTTGTATTCGTAAAAAAAATGATTTGAATTATGAGGTCTTAACAAAATCACTATCATAAATGAATTATTGACTAGCTCAAACTCTCACATCATGAGAGAGTTCATCTGATGTCTCAAACTTAACAATACTTCTTTTAGGGGGAGGCTCATATTGTGTGACAATAGGCACAAGTATATACCTAACTTAATCCTCTTCTTCATCATATTCTTCTTATTCATTAATGGGAGTGTTCACAAAGAATCTAACTTCAGGGGTAGGCTATGAAGGAATGTAACTAAGAGGCTCCATCTCTTCATCTTGTGTTCTAAAATAGGTTGCTACATGTGTTTCAAAGACCATGGGACATACATATTTAGTCAACTCTTGTTCATGTGTATCAAATTTTCTACCCTTTCCAAGGGGTCCTATACATCATGGTACACTCCTGTATATAGAGCATTATTTTCCTTTCTCCATGCCTCAACTATCATAATTCTGTTATATGTAGCTATCCTCTGCGTTGTTAATGTTTCATCACATTTTCAAACTACATCAAAAAAATAATAATGATGCTCATACCCAGATAATCTCTATGGAAACTTTGCATGATTGATGAAGCATTCTAGATCAAATTTTTTCCTTTCATTTCCTATTGTCAAGTTGTAATGTGCCAGCTTTTTGTCAATTTCTTCATATCCCTTATAAGAAAAAATTGTGAAGTCTCTAAAATACAAAGTACTAGGTGTAAGTGACTATTTACTATATCTTTTAAGGTGCGTAGAATATAACTTAGCTAATTTCCTTATGATCTCTAGATATATAACCCTATCAGGAACCATTCTTGGTAGCAGAAGTGCTGCTCCTTCACTAATAAATTTTGACTTAATTTCTGAAGAAAGTTCATTGGAATTTCAATGCCCTTTCATCAAAATTTTGACGAAATTTGAAATGTCAAAATTCTGACCCAACATCATTGGCTTGGTCGGAATTTAGATGTTTCAAATTTCATCAAAATTCTGATGAAATTCCTTCGATGAAAGTTCGCCAAAATTTTGACGACCTTTCATCAGAAATTGAGTCAAAATGTATCAGTTCTTGAAACCCATATACTCTTATCATAGTGCAGTCAAAAAATGTATACCAATCACCCCAATTATGGTTTACCCTCTTTCTAAGGTCTTTTTCTTTCAGTTTAAGAAATATTTGTACTTTAGGGGATAGATTGTAATCACATGGATGACCCAATAATCACTACAAAGGTTTAGCAAAATAATCCTCAAAGTATAAATAATGAGACTTCACATATCTACTATCCCAGATTGATTTCCACATCTGTATAGGCCTAAATTTACCATTTCATCAGTGTCTTTTATTCTCAATTCTTCTCCCCAAAGTCTCTCAACTTGAGCTTCATATAAGATTAGATTCATAAACAAAGAATAGTATTTGAAGTCGATTGCATCACTATTATTTTTTATTCTTTCAAGGGATTTGTTTAATGTATTGGCTAGGTAATTTGCATAATCAAATTTCCTAGCATCCCGATTCTGTGTCTGCTGCTAGAACCATAGGAGCTATTGAAATCAAGTTAGGAACTTCTACTCCTAATACTTGCCCGACAGAATAATAAGTGTACTAAAATTAATATTCAAATAAATCCACATGAAAGGGAGGTTGTTCATCACTAGAAAACTTGTTGATTTGATTTCCCACTTCTCTAGGTCTATGCAATGGAAATTTCCACCTCTTATAAGTGATATCCATGGTCTGGTAGTCTATTAAGAGATCTCTTATCATAGATGGTTGGTTCATACTATAATGTAATTAAAAGATAGTTGAAATGAAATATTTGGAAATGATGATAAAGTCAGACCCATCCTTTAATTTAATTGCTTATGTTTTAGGGGTTGTATCTAGTAGCCAACACTGTAATCAACTCCATATTAACAAATAGATTGGGTACAAAAATTTTACCTAACTTTATTCTCCATGGGTTACACATAGGTTGGAGCCTATATTGTTTTCTATAGTGATAGATAAAAAAAATGTACCCTCTTTGTGGTGTCCAGACAACACCCAAAACTTTGTGTTTATCCCTTAATTTTTTAGCTGCAAGATTCAATTGTGCACTTCTTTTGGACCTTGTTCCCAACCTGAGACATTGATCAATTAAGTTTTGATTCATAGGTCTGGATTCTATTTTTTTATTTTTTGTTCTTGGTGTTCTTGAGGTTCCTTCCATAATGTAAACCTTGGCTATTCTTCGTAATTTAATTATTTTCAAAAAAAAATCATAGGTCGGGATTTGTGTACTTACTTGCATCAAATTTTCCTACTCTGAATTCCCTACTATATGAAAATATTGTATCCCAACTTCATCTCCCTCGTTGCTGCTCTCCGTTTGTTTCTTGGAGTTTGAAAATAAAAATTAGATCAATATTTGATATACATTCTTTAGCTCTGGTTCATAAATGACACACTTGTTGGCTTTCTTGTCATTAGGCTGGTCATTAAATTTTGTATATCTCTCTACTATTTTTAGTTATCACATTAGTAGAGAAGTAATTATTATCATTTCATCAGAGAGACCTTAACTCTACTCCCGTCGATATCTATCTTTCCCTTTGATGAACTCAATGTCATTACTTCCCCATCGGGGCATTGGTGGGATGCTAAATAATCTGTCTTGATATACCTTGGTCTCTCTGATATAATATCTTAGGCCTTATACTTGACTACCATTATTGAAATTTTGTTGTTTTATGTCATCAGGTCATCAAGGGGAACTTTGGTTGTGTCCCACCGATAATTATCACTCCCTTCGATGTTCTTACCTTTGGTAGATTCATCATTGTATTGGGGGGACATGTTCTCATGTCAGCTCGATACCCTGATGTCTCCCCGATATCACTTGTCGTTGAATATTTGGTGGTTAATAATAGAATAAATCTCCCTTTCTATTAAAAATATCTTTATTGGGTCATGTGTATTGACCTATCGATGGGACACCATGTCTTCTCTCTCTAATATGTTCAAGTGTCTCTGATATGTTCTATTCAGACTATCAGGGGGACAATGAGGTGTGTCCTAGTGATGTATTCCACTCACCTTGATATGTTTATAGTAACTTGCTTCTTCGGTCTATCGGTGGGACCATGCCAGAAGTTTTCCTGATATAACATTGTCACGTCGATGACATGTATATTGAGTTGCTTTATCGGCTCATCAGGGAGATCGTGATGAGAGTCCCTCTAATATGGTATTGTCTCTCCAATGCTTCTCAATGGTTCAGATGTTAAATGTCTCTAAGGTGATACTTAAGAGATGGTGATTATTAATAGGATTTATCTAAAGAAATAAATGAACATATAAAACTTTGGCTTATTTACAAAAGGTGGTTCTAACGGTTATGTAATATGAACTATTTTATGGATCTTGTCACATAAATTGTTGTATTTTATGTTAAGCACAATGCAACACCAAAGAAAGTGGATCTTTTGATGAGGATAGAAATGTGAATGGGGTAGTGAAGACTGGTAAAAATTGAGGCAAATTTTTTAGCTCTAACAATGGCTCTGATTGGGGATGAATGGTTGTGATGCCATTGCAAGCATGCAAAAGTGATCTCTAGGATGCAAACCAGTGGTGAATGTGACCTAGATGGAAGAGGAAGGGGAAAAGAAACCTAAAACTACCATGCATGGAAAAATGTATATATTTTTAAGAAAAGAAGTACTTCAGTAATATTCCATGCACTAGAAATTATTGATTTTCTCCTTTCATTTTTTGAAGATAATAGGAATCTTCACCACCTTTACCAGTGATAAAAAATGGTCCTATCCATAAGGCTTCAAATTTACCATGCTTCCCTTTGTCTTGGCTTCTAGCATTCTACATAAGAACCATATCATTTACTTCAAATTTTCTATCTTTTTCCTTTTTGTTGAATAAGTACTTTATTTGTGATTGCCTCTTTCTATTATGTTCCTAAGCCAAAATTCTTATTTCATCCAACTCTACTATTTGTTCCATCCTATCTTACATAGGTTCAGGGATATCCAAATCTTCTTGTAGTATAAACTTATATACTGGTAGAATGTTATGCATGGAATTATTTCTTGTGTTCCATAAACAAATTCAAAGGGTGACTTTCCAATTGATTTCTTGATTGTAATTTTATCTTACTAGACTACCAATATTAGTTTAGAGTCCAACACTTTTTTATTGTTGTTCAACATCCTATTAATTATCTTTAAGATGCTTTTGTTGCTAGATTTAGCCTTCCCATTTTCCTGTGGATGGTATAGGGAAGCGTATAAAATTGTTATACCATAGGTCTCATAGAACCTTTTGAACTCATCGGATCTAAAGCACATGCCATTGTCTATTATTACCCTTATGGGCACTCCAAATATTGTGATAGCATTATCCATTAGGAAATTTATTACAATCTTGTTGGTGGCTTGCTTTGTTGGTATAACTTCTATCCATTTTGTAAAATAGTCAGTAACCATCAAAATCCATTTATGACCTCCACTCGATTTATCTGAAATCTCTCGTATGAAATCAATTCCCCACTAATGGAATGGAGCTTCAACTTGCATAGGCCTCAATGAAAATTCTCCCTAATATTTCATCTTTCCAATTTTTTTTGACAAGCTTCACACTTTCATACATAATCAAAGGCATCATTGAAGAAATTGGGACAATAATATCCTACTCTTAGAATCTTATGAGCAGTAGTCTTTGCTGAAAAAATTCCTCCACAAACACCTTCATGCATCACTTTTAGCTTATTATTTTCTTGTGATTCATCTAAACACAAAAATAACACCCCATTTCTATTTTTCTAGTATAAATCTCCATCCATAAAGACATACTTTGATGCATGTACTTTCAAAGTTCTCTTTTGATTGTCATTAAATCCTTCAAGAAACCTTTGATGTTTGAGGAAATAAACTACATCCGTGTACCATGGGGTATTTTCAATGCTAACAATCATGCCTTCTTCTTCTCCTATGTTGCAAATTTGTGCTACTTCAAAATTTGATTTAGCCATGAGTTTAGCTAATCCTTGCCCTCTTACTAGCTTGGTAATCTAGATTTTGATATCAAACTCCTGGATTCTATTAATCCATCTACATCTTCACCATGTAACTTCAGTTTGTATGAACACATATTTGACCGCAACATTAGGAACATAAGCACTTATTTTGGCCCCTACTAAATAATGTTTGAATTCCTTAACAACTTTCACAAATTCATGTGTATTTTTTTGTAGTGTCATATTTTATTTCTGCTCCTTGAAGGGATTTTCTAAATAATGATATTAGTTGCTCATATCCTTCATCATTCTTTTGTAACACTACTGCTGCAACAATATGATAAGATGCAAATGAGAAAATCTAAAATGGTTTACTGAAATCAGGTGATTTCAAAATGGGGGCCTCCTTGATTTCTCTTTTAATGGATATGAAAGCATCAATTACTTCAGATGTCCAATCTATTTTTGTGCCCTTTTTCAACATTTTTTATATAGGTTTTACAATATCAACAAAGTTTGATATGAATCTGTTTACAAAATTGATCTGCCAAAAGAAAGATTGAATGGATTTTACTATCTTTGGGATATGAATTTTGTCAATAGCCTCCACTCTCTCATGATCAATTCTTACCCCATCTTTAGAAACTATGTGGCCCAACAATTTTCCTTCAATTACAACAAAATGGAATTTCTTTGGATTTAAAGAGACACCATACTCTAAAGCTTTAAGGAAAATATTCTCAAAATGTTCAAAATGTTCAACATGGTCTTCTGCTTTCTTAGAATATGGTGTGAGTTCATCTTGATATAATACCATTATTGCATTGATCAAGTCAGAAAAAGCAACATCCATGGCCCTTTGAAAGGTGGCACCAACATTTGTGAGGTCAAATGGCATCCTAACATATATGTATGTGCACCATGGTGTAGTAAAATAATTCTTGCATTGTTCTAATTCCTTGACTTTACCTGATTATATCCTGAGAAATTGTCCATCATTGATAGGAGTTCACATCTAGTTACTTTCTGCAACATTTCCTCCATGTTTGGCAAAGGGTAGTTGTCTTTAAGTGATGCTACATTTAGATTTCTAAAGTCCACACACAATCTTATATCTCCATTCTTCTTTTTGATAGGAACCAAGTTAGATACCCAAGAGGAGTGCATAAGGGGCTTAATGATACCTCCTTCTATAAGTTTCATGAGCTCCTTGTACATCTTGGGTTCAAGAGTAGGATAGATTGGTCTTTATTTATGCTTGAAGGGTTTAGCATCATGTTTTAATAGGATTTCATGCTGAAATAAATCCTCTCTATATGCTTTAAGGTCCTTGTATGACCATGAAAAAAAATGTTTATACTTCCTTAATAATGTAATCAACATCTCCCTAATCTTAGGGATTATCTTCTTTCCAATGTACACCTTTTTGGGAGCCAATTCGGTTCTTAGATTAACCTCCTCAATGTCCTCCCTCTTCATGGGTGTTTTTTTCATAATTGCTCAGTCATTCCCATAAAATACCCTTTCTAATGCCACTAGTCCTTTAGGAATTTTGTTTGTTTTGAGTTGTACCACCTCTTTTCCAAACATATTTTTCTTACCATCTACTTCTTCAACAAATGCATTGAAATCAATTTCCTGAGCCTCTTATTGATATATATAGTGTAGAAATTTAATCAGATCATCTTCATCATTAAACACCCACCAAATGTAAATATTATTAAGAATCGTAGGTCTGGCCTTGAACTCCACCTGTGAGATGATTTTTTAAGTAAAATCATCGTTCTTCAAGGCCATGTTTGATAAGAATTCAGCCATTATGTTTTTAGATCTATCTACCCAGTTAATTGAAAAAGCATCAAAGAGATCTATATCATCCCACACTACATGCTTATATTGTTACAACATTTTGTTTTTTGTAGAATATTTTTCTCTTGTGAAACAACCATCTCTGAATCCCCAAACACAGCTAGTACCTTGATCCAAAATATTTTGGCAATGCTTAAGCCTAATAAAAAGGCTTCATATTCTACTATGTTGTTTGTACATTTGAATCCCAATAGAAATGAGTACTTAAATGTTCTACCATTGGGTGAAATGAAAACAACCCCAACTCCATTCCCCTCTTTATTGCAAGCTCCATCAAAATACATTTTCCATACACCTTGTTCATTATGAGAAACATCTCTAGAAATTGGATCTTTATTTTCAAATCGAGTTTCAAACATTCAATTCTAAAGCTTTCGAGGTCCACATCACAAATTTTTTTTTTTTGATTTGGATCAAAATGCTCTATGAGTTTTTTTTATCTTGGCTCCCTATACGACTTGACTTCTCTTCCATTCATAGGTATTGTGGTATAGGATAGATCTAGCTAGAAATTTCCTCCAACTATTGTTGCTCATTGTCTTAACAAAAGCATACCAAAGTAAGGAGGTGTATCCACTATTGTTAAGTCAGTTTTGTAACTGGCTTTTGGGGAGGAAGTCGACTTCAGCTCTACATCCCATATTACATTGATGATTGGGATAGATCTATTATCCATGGTGTAATACTTTCCATAGGTAGTATCTACCCATAATCCTATCTCCATAACCACCATTGACATAACGTTGATTGGTGCCCTTAAGTCAATCATGCAGTTTCTCACCAATTTGTTATTTATTAGCAAGGTGGTGTAGAAAGGGTCTATTTGATAGGGGGATTTTGTTAGGGTGTCCCCTAGGTATACTTCTGGACTTTTGAATTATTCTCTTTTAATATTGTTAACCCGCTCTTCATCCTTTTGGGTTACTCTTTTGTATGATTCTTTTATTTTCCTAGGTAAATGTGATAGTAACTGATAGGTTGTCGTTAGGTCCTACTAATTTAGAATAATTGAATTTCAATTGTCGACCAAGAAGTGTCCAAGGTAGTTTGCAAAAGGAGATTATTCAAGCAACTCATTTTATATTTTCAATTTTTCTTTTAAACTATAGAAGTTGAGACTAAACCAAAGCCATTATTACTTAACTCGAAAAGGATCTTACTCTAAGAAAATCAAGGAAAACTAAATTAAAAAGCACAAGACAACTAATCTAGAAAACATTACTACTAAACTAGAAAGCATGGAAACAAGTAAACTAAATAATTGGTAAACTACGGAAGTAGAAAAGTAAGGAAACAAACAATTAAGCATCTTCTAAATAGTAAGGAAATATTATCAACTACAAAAGAAGACTTATACAAATTAAAGACAATGGTGCTCCAGAACAACTATCTAAACTTTTCAACAACTTGATATTTTCTACTGAACAACAATTTATCCTAAGCAAAGGAAATAAATTAATCAATAAAATACTTATCTATCTAGGCTAACTCCCCTCAAGTGGCCAGCTCGCGGACTACTACTTCGTCTTTAACTCACATAAACTACAGATGTTCAAATCCTCTTATGACATACAATCTCCATCATTGAATTCAACAGTTACCAATAAACAAAAACCAGATAACTCATTGCAATAGTGATTTGTAAATCCATGTAAATAGCATAACAATACTTTTTCTCTATCTATTTTATTACTTATGAAATTACAGTTTTATAGATAACCTTCTAACTAGATCCTAAATTTGCGATGGCATGGATAGCCATTGAAAAAGTCTTCCTTAACTAACTCGGTGTCTTTAAAGCTTCTTAAAACATGCAAAAGGCTCGAGAAGAGCCATAAAGTTTTAAACAACCGAATTAAAAGAACTAAAATTGAATCTTCGGTGCATCATCCAGGCTTCAAGGAGTGGGTTCGCAACATTACTTTGAGGTACGTGCTGGCTAACTTTTGTAATAGCCGCATGATGACTTGTTAATCCCTAAAACAACACTCAAATCAACACATTAAACCTGCTTTGGATGATTTCCTCAATTGATTAAAAGAAAGAAAGAAAGCATAATTTTTCTAAAAATAAGTAATTACTTCTTCCAAAGTTTAATAAATTGGCACAGGCTTAGGATTGAATTAGAAAGAATGAGCTTTCTAGATTTTATTATGATGAGGTTATTTTCACCTCTTCATTTCCTCCCCTACCTAATTTCTGGTAGGTCCTCCTGCTCCATAGTTAAATCCTTGAGTTTTATTCCATTCTTCATAAAGAGTACTGAGATCATGAGTTTCCCCAGCTGATGCATTCAAATTTTCAAGGTAATGAATAAACCCTCTATAGAACATCACATTTTCTCTCCACTATTTAAAGAGTCTATCATTCTGATCTATGGAAATATTAAAAGCTAGGGGTGGATTCAGTAGCAAGGGGGGCCTATATCTCATTCCTGTCCACTTTGTTTTGAGTTTTTTCATGATTTTAATTAGAGCATCAACCCTTCTAAATGACCATCTGATGTTTAAAGGAGAAATAACTTCTCTTTTATTTAAATAATCTGGAAGAGGGGTGAACCTTTCCTCATAGGCATGCCATGCTTTTCCAATTAATTTATGTCCATTTGCTATGAAATTGTCATAACACATCTTAAGGCTGTTGTCATACCTTTCCCTCATCTTTTCATTAACCAGAAGAGATAGAAATGTAGCTTTGAAGCCCTCAAGCCTTGAATTTGGTGATCTGATCTAGAGACCCACTATTTTCTCTACCTATACAAATTCTTTTGTTCTCTCTTGCCAATGGATTTGATTTCTCATAGTTGAGAGAAATGCCCATTATTCTACCTCTTCCACAAATAGATTAATAAAGAAATTTGTATGATTCTCTAATAATAAATCATGTAAAAATAATTCACAAATTAAATCTTAATCTTTAGGAGTTGATTCTACAAATATTTTTACAAAATATTTGTCATTAGGCTCATAAGGTTGATCGTTATAGATCCTGAAGAATTCCATCACAGCCATTGTTCATTTAAAAACATTGAGTACATTCTCGATGGCCTTCTACAATTCAGCAAATAGTCCATAAGTTGACAGGCATCTTTCTTCCCTCTATAGGATTTATGAAATGACTCCTTTACGAGAACCAATTCTTTCTTGAGCCTATGATTTTCAGTTTGGACGTTTCTAACGAAGTAACAATGTTCCATCCATTTTGTTAGCAAAGGCGGAATGCTGACCTGGAACCAATTAGTTACTACTGGTTCTGTTTGAATTGCTTTGGACTCAGTTTGGGGTCTCATAGTGCATTCCTCCAGATCCTCTTCTAGTTCAACTATTTTTTTAATAGAAGTGTTTAACTCCTCAGTCTTTATTTTCTTGTCTTCCTCAAAAGCTGAGAGCATGAGCATAAAATTATGTTTTATTTTTCCTATTTCCACATCTTTTTGTGCTATATTCTCACTATAAGCTTTATGCTTTTCACACTGCTCTTGTACCTGTTCCTGCAACTTATAGATGTTTGAATCTTTGTCCTGCAATTGTAGCTTCAAATATTTTATTTCCTAGCCTCTTTTACTTATTATAGCAGTTTGTACAACTAACTCTTCTTTTTGAAATTCTATAAACTCATTATTTTTAGACAATTTCCTCTGTAAATCAACAATTTCTAGTTTATACGTTTCTAATTCAGCACTAACACAACTGGTTTAAATTGCTTCAACAACTTTATCTACACTGGGTGACAAATTTTCTGGCACACTAAAATCCCCTACAAGTTCTCTATCCTGAGTTCCATCATTGAGAATGTCCTCTATATGTGTAGAGAGAGAAGGAAATACTTCACCAAAATTCTCTCTATTTAGGGGTGTTTCATCTCCACTGGCTTGTTCTGAAATTTCTATGGGTTCTTGTAGCTGCTTAGGCTTCTTTTTTTCTAAACTTCCCTCTACACCTTGTATTGGTGGTCCAGAGAATTCATAAGCCAACCACTTACTTCTTATGAGTGGAGGTGATTCTTGTAAAATGATAGGTGTTGGGTTTTTCCTTACTCTCTTCTTTCTTGGTTAACTCATGTCAGAATAAGCAACATGAATCTATTCTTGCATGGTAGGGGTTTGGAATTTATCACCACAGAGGTCTAGCAAATCCTCGCCAAGAGTAGTGGGATTAAGAGCTTCCGAAGCTGGAGAGCCCTTTGGGGAGGTTGCTCTGGATGATGGAATAGCCTTTTGGGATGATTCCCCTAATTCTATGGTTCTTTCTATTTTAGGTTTCTCCATTTTCTCTATAAATTTCTCCCATTTCCCTTCGGATTTCTTACGGAAGTGATACTTGCAAATTAGTTGAATTAACCTCTGGTGTTACAAGGGCCCAAACCCTGTTTTATACCTCTCCATGGAAGTATTTAAGGAATCAAACAAGAGTTCCAACATATTAACCCTAAGGGTTGGGTCCTCCTTTCCATGATGTAGATAGGTCAACATACGAAAGGCAGGCCCTACAACTGTGGTAAGCTGACCTTCAAAAGTAAATTACTTTATTATCCATGGAACAATAGTACCCTAGGGTTCTAATATGGAGGTTCTTTGGAACCCCTTATTTTTCCCCCTGGAACTCACTACCACCATTGGATATGGGTCTCCTTCTCTAACAAACAATTTAGCTAATTTCTGGTATGTTACTTGAGAGGTTTCTTTGATATTTATGCCTTTATCCTTTAATCCAGATAAGCGAGAAATAATCATAGAGCTTACCTTAAAACGATTCAACTGAAGTACTACTTCTCCATTGGTGTAGTTCTTTGCAAAGGATCTTACTAGCTTTTCATTATGGCCTTCAAATTTCTTGATGAAGTCTAACCACCCTGCTTCCTCAAACAATCTAGAGATGCTACTCAACCCTAGTAATTTTTCCTCTAAATCTGGCTCTACCTTTCTTTTTCCACCCCCCATTTCCTAATTTTCTACAGTGCAAGAAATTCAATTCTAGCACAAAGCTCGCATGCAGGTTCTTTTTTTGAAAATATTGCCTCTGGAATTACTTATTTGTTTTATTTGCAACATATGCTTCAATGATTTCCAATTTGTATGGAGGTTTGCGAAAGGCTTGCTGTACAAGTGATTGATCACCGGGTGGCATGAATTACTAATTTGAAAGTGAGGTTCGTGCCAATTTATTATTCTTTATTTGAAAATAACTACCTATTTAAAGCAAAAGTTAATACTTACTCTCATTCCGTGATCGCTCGAAGATCTTAATCCTCACAGATTTGACAAGATGATGTGAAGGCATTGGTTGAAATGATGATGGAGTTATTATGATATGGTGCAGAATTCTATGGGGGACAAAGCTGTTAATGAAAAGTACGGAGTTGGGTGGCTTACCTATAAATAGAGAAAAAATAGAAAGACAGATGTATTGGATATTTGGTGGAAGAATCATGAAAATTTGAAAATTTTGAAAAAGGTGGCGGAGGATAACCAAACAAGTTCATGAGCACATATTTTGGTCAATGTGCTTGAATGAGTGCATAAGTTCTGGAGCATCGATGTATGGTGCAACCAAAACAAGAATGAAATGAAGGGTTCTAGAGCATTGTTGAAAGATGTAGCTAGAGCAGCAACAAAGTGGAAAGGTTCTGGAGCATTGCTAAAACATGTAGTCGGAGTAGCAATAGAGTGGAAAGGTTCTAGAGCATTGATGAAAGATGAAGCCAAAGTAGCAATGGAGTGGAAAGGTTTTGAAGCATCGCTGAAAGATGCAGTTGGAGCAGCAACGAAATAGAAAGGTTCTGGAGCATCGTTGAAAGATGCAACCAGAGCAGCAATGGAGTGGAAAGGTTCTGAAGCATCGCTGAAAGATGCAGATGGAGCAGCAATAGAATGGATGGTTGAGTGGCATGACAAAGAATCTTCACAACTTTGAGCCTTAGTGTAGAATGCCTCCTCATCATGATAATCTCAATTCAAGTTCCGGAGCATCAGGCTTTTGAAAATTTCAAGTTCTAGAGCATTGGTCCCATAACATTCTAGAGCATCTTTGGAGGGTGCTCCAAAAGTTACTCTTTGCTATTTGAGAAGTCTTGCAAAAATAAAAATAAAAATTTAGCTAAGTCCAAAAATGCTGGAAGATAAAATGAAGGGAAATATATTAGCATACATGTCTTTCTTTTTTTTCTTTTTTTTAATAGCAGCCTAACATTTTACTGAATAGACTCTGCCATGGCAGAGTCAACACATTTGACCTCACCTTGCATTTCAACTATCCTTGTAAAGTCTTCCTTGTTGACTGGCTTATGGTAAATGTGTAAGTGATGACCATTAACCAATAGAGTTCGTGTGTCGCCATTGATTGGCTTTAACCGAATAGTTCCATTCGAAAAGACTTCTTCAACTTCATAAGGTCCCAACTAGTGAGTTATGAGCTTTCCCTTATCGTCTTTGTATTTAGAATCAAATAACAAGGCCCAATCCCCATTGTGAAACTCCTTTTCCTTAATATGTTTATCATGCCAAACCTTCTATTGATGTTGAATTAGTTCAGTTTGATGAATGGCTTCTAAATGAAGTTCATCTAATTCGCTCAGTTGTAGAACCCTTTCAACTTGGGCTCTTTTTAAGTCTAGACCTGATTCCATTGTTGTTCGTAGAGTTTGTAACTCGAATTCAATGGGAAGAAGAGGCTTCTTCCCAAAAACTAGCTCATAAGGACTGAATCCAGTCATAGATTTCCAAGTAGTATTATATGCCCATATGGCTTCAGGGAGCCTCTTGGCCCAGTCTTTTCTTCTGGAAGAGACTATTTTTGTCAGAATATTTTCTAATTCTCTATTAGTCACTTCGACTTCGCTATTTTCTTGAGGGTGGTAAGGAGATGAATTTCTATGGCTTACTTGAAAACGATTGGTAAATTCCAGAAGCACTTGAGACATGAATTGGGGTCCTTGATCAGTTACAATAGTTTGAGAGGCTCCAAATTTAAGGAAGATTTTATTATAAAGGAAGTTTGTGACCTATTCTTCCCTAGCTATTCTCAAGGATTTAAATTTTTCCCACTTTGTTAGGTAGTTGGTGCAAACTAGTATATACTCTTTCCCTTGAGATGAAGGATCTATGGGTCCGCTAAAATCTAAACCCCATTTTAAAAATGGTTTGAGGACTACTTGAGGCTGCAATGACATCTCTGAAGAAGCAGTTGGTCTTCCTACCCTTTGACAATCATCACGATGATGCACATAGTTCTTAATGTCTTTGTGCATTGAGGTCCAATAGTATTCGGCTCCTAGGACTTTGTGGGAAATTCTTTTTGCAGAGTAATGTCCTCCCGACGGGTCATCATGGCAGGCCCTCAAAATACTATATGTTTCATCATCTCTTACACATCTCCTCAAAATCATGTCAGGACCACAATGAAATAACATTCCATAAATCCACTTGAATGGAGCACTCTCCCTGATTAGTCACTTCTTTTGCTTAGATGTGAATCCAAGAGGTATCTCAGATGCAGCTAAATAGTTAGCGATATCTGCAAACCAAGGTGATTTTACAGAAACCGCAAATAGATTTTATCTGGAAAATCATCCTGAATAGGGGTAATTTCATCTTTCTCGTGTTTGATTCATGACAACAAATCGGCTACCACATTATATTTTCCTAGTTTATCAAGAATCATGACATTAAACTCTTGAAGAATCAATATCCATCTCATAATTCGACCATTTACCATAGGTTTGTTCATTAAGTACTTCACAGTTGAGTGATATGTGTAAATTGTGACCTTATACCCTGTAATATAATGACAAAATTTCTTGATAGCATGAACAACAACCAGAAAATATTTTTCTATTGTTGTATAATTCTTTTCTATCGGAGTAAAAATTTTGCTAATAAAATATATAGCATACTTCCCTCTATTCTCATCTTCTTGTCCTAGAATTGCTCTGATAGCCTCATCAGAAGCATCTGCATAGATATGAAAGGGTATACTCCAATTTGGCCCTCTTAGAATAGGAGCAGAGACAAGTTTTTCTTTGATTGCTTCAAATGATTGCTGACACTTAGATGTCCAGACAAACTCTACTTCCTTTTATAGAAGAGATAACATAGGAGCTACAATTTTACTAAAACCTTCTATGAATCTTCTATAGTAACCAGCATGTCCAAGAAAACTTCTTACGTCTGTCTGAGTTTGAGGAGTTGTCAATTGTTGAATGACTTCAATTTTCTTAGGGTCTACCATTATTCCTTCTGAGGAAATATGATGACCCAAGACTATTCCTTGTTCCACCATTATTAAGCATATCTCATGCCTCAGGGATAGTCTATTTTCCTCACAAACTTGCAGAACTTGATCTAGGTTTTGAAGAGCTTCATCATAGTTTGATCCATAGACTATAAAATCATCCATATAAACCTCTACACAGTCATTAATGAGAGAATAAAATATAGCAAGAATAGCTCTCTGGAAGATTGTTGGAGCATTGCATAGACCAAAAGGAAGCACTTTATATGCAAACGTGCCCCAAGGGCAGGTAAGCGTGGTTTTGTCTTGGTCTTTTGGAGCAACCTGTATCTAATTATAACCGCTAAATCCATCCAGAAAGGAGAAATACTTCCTCCCAGCCAAGTTGTCCAGGACCTGATCCACAAATGGTAAGGGAAAATAGTCTCTATAAGTGGATTTATTAAGTTCTCGATAATTTACATAGATTCTCCACTTCCCATTTTTCTTTGGGACTACCACCATAGGTGATACCCATTTACCATCAAATATTGGGTAAATAAATCTAGCACGAAGGAGTTTCTCAATCTCAATTTTGACCAAATCCTTTAATGCAGGATTGAGTCTCATTTGTGGTTGGTGAATAGGCCTTATATTGATATCAGTATAAATATGATGAGTACAAACACTTGGGTGAATTCCCCTCATGTTCGTATAATCCCAAGCAAAAGCTTTGGATCTTTGTACCAACATATTAAACAACTTATCCTCTTGAGTTTCTATCAACCAACTATTGATATTCAAGGTTTTTCCTGGTAATAGCATTATCGATTTTTTTCCAGGATGAACCACGGTTACAGTATACATAGGTTGTAACAACATATTAAGAGGACAACTGTGAGGTATTAGTTGGTGAAACCTTGTTATATCCTCATAGAAATGACTTGTTCTAGGAATCATATTTGCTAAGGGACACGACATTCCCATTGTAGTGTAATTGTGCTCTATTCCACTTATATCAATTGGTTGTCCAAAAATTCTCGTAGCATGTACTGTTTCCTCCTCACTCTGGGTTATAGCAAGGCATTCTATCTTGTTTACTAACTATTCTTCCAGTTCTTCCCCATGTTGTTTTATTACCACCATGGCTAGGGAGGCTAAACTGTCTGAACCATTAGATTCCTCAGGTTCATCAACCCAGACTTTTTCATGCTTAGTAGGCTTAGCAGGGGGATATAAGAACAAGTGTTTGCTATCCTGGCCATGCGAAATGGTCATTCCTCCTTCCCTACAATCAATATTAGCATAAACCATATCTAGCCAAGGTCTTCTGAGGATTATAGGAAAACTATCTTTAGGTGTAGGTGATTGAATTACTTGGAAGTTGACTGGATAATCCCATCCATCAACTTTCACAAAGAGGTTTTTAATGACACCCTTCAGGATGGCTATAGACTGATTTTCCATTTGTAAGACTGTGGTTGTAGGATGTAAATCAATTAACCCTAATTTTTACATTACATCCACTGTCATCACATTAATAGCTGCTCCTAGATCCACTAATGCATTTGATATTGTTACCTCATTGACCATAACAGTTATAAGAGAACTTCTTGGGTCATCATATTTCAGAGCAATAGTCTTTCTAGATAGAAAATCAGCTAAATAACCATCTATATGAATGGTTTTTATCATTTTTGGCTTCCTCCCTAGTGTTTTGATACATAACCATTTTATTAACTGGTTTAATTCAGGGATTTATTTTATTGCTTGCTACAAAGGAACTTCAATTTGCAATTGTTCAATCTCCTCAATTAACACAGTTTTCGTAGCCAGAGTTACTTCCGGAGTATTTTCTGGAGTTATGGAATTTAATCATTCCGGATATGGTGCCATCCTTTTCTTTCTTGGGAAGGGATCCTCCTTCTATTGACTTAAGAGTGGATCCTCCTCCCCCTGAGGCAAGTCAGTAGCCCCTGCCGCTGAAAAAGGCTCATTGTCTTGAGGAGTAATATCTTGTTTAGACAAGGTGTCTCCTGTTGGACTGGTAGGCTCAATTTCTTCCTCTATTTCTTCAATAGTTGGTGGTTGAAGAGTTTGACCAAAATCCAACTTCACATTTCCAAAGTGTATTGCATTAAGCCCAATAAAATTTTCATGTTCTATAGAATAAAGTGGCATATTTGGAGATTATTTTTAGGATTGGGAAGCGGTTGCATTGGAAGCTGAGGTTGATTTATTTGCTCATGTTGAGGAGGGTTCTAAGGTGGGGGTAACAATTTTTTCTGTTGATTCCTCCTTGGCTCAGTATAGAACTGATTTTGTGCCCGATTCCATTGGGTTACTGCATGTTGCTAGTACCAATGTTGTTGGGGTTGATTTGGCCATTGTTGATTGCCCCATGTGTGGTTTGTCCAATCAGGTGATCCCCAAGAGGGAGTTCCCCAATTAGGTGAAGGTGGAGGCGACTGATTCCAAGATGGCATCCATTGTTTATGAGCCCAGTTATTTTGTGGTCTCTGTGCAGGATTAGGATTCTGTCCATAAGGAAAATTACCTCCTTGACATTGGTTTAAAGCATGTATTTCTTCTTCAACCTGAATGGTTTTTTTCTTACTATTCTTAATATTTGATAAAATCTCGCACTGGTTTGCAGGATGATTTTTCTCACACAGCTGACAAACATTGACTTTATCCAAAGGACACTCACGCAACAGATGTTTATTCTGACACATTGGACAATAAATTGACAAGGTCTCAGGGTTGCGGGTTTTAGGTTGTATACCATCTAGGGTGATATTCAACTGTATGAGAACATCCATTTTTAGATTTGCTATTTCTTCACGGAGCTTACCTATCTCATTCGACCCTTTAAAAAGATTAGTTTTACGGATTCCTCCCCTAGTACGAGAGAAATTTTGGAAAAGCTCACATATGTCTTCAAGAGTTAATTGAGACACGTCACCTTTTCCCATTAAATCAAGGTTTCGTCGAGCGTCATCATCAAGACCTTTAAGAAATATTGTTTTGAGAATCTCTACACTAATGGTTGTTTCTCCACACCTCTTGGAGAGGAAGAGGAACCGATCGAGATAGTCCTCTAAACTTTCATCCTCATTTTTCCTTAGCTTAAATAGCTCCTCCTTGTGATCACTCACCCTACAGTAACTCTGGTATTTGAGCAAGAAAACAATCTCCATTTCTTCCCAGGATGTTATACTACCTGAAACCAACCCCATGAACCAGCGCATTGCTAAGTCCTTCAAAGTTGACGGAAAAAGTTTCAACTTTTGATTGTCGTTCTTATAATCATAAGTCAGACATGGGACTTTAAATCCAAAGAGAAATTGGTCAGGGTCTTCCGAAGGTAAGCCATGGAAGGTTTGAAGGAAAGATGGAGAGACATTCTTCATGAAAGTATCATCTTCAGCGTCCAATGTGATAGGATAGGTAAACGTTCTAGGAGGCTGAGGTTCATTATGGTTAGGTTCAGCTCTATGATCTCCCATGGTGTTTAGAAGAGTGTGTTCCTCAAAAATAACTTCCTCGATATCTAGTTGTTTGACTGGTTGCTCAACAGGTAAATAATGGAAAGCCTCAGGTGGAGTAGGCTCAAATAATTCTTTGAAAGTGTGGTCATCTGAGCCCTGGGCTTCCCTATGTATGATTGGTACATATTTTGGGGGGGGGGGGGTTGGTATAAAACGTCTATGGGGGCCTCTTTTCCTAACCATGCAGAAAAGAAAACCAACTAAGATATTTTTGGCATAAAACTGTGTTATTCAAACCGTCTCCTAATAACATTTTTAAACAAAAAGACTTTCAAAGGCTTTTTAAGAAGTATCCCCAGAAAAGGTGCCAAAAATTGATAGGTTGTCATTAGGTCCTACTACTTTAGAATAATTTAATGTCAATTGTTGACCGGGTAGTGTCCAAGGCAGTTTGCAAAAGGAAATTATTCAAACAACTCATTTTATATTTTTAGTTTTTCTTTTAAACTACAAAAGTTGAGACTAAACCAAAGCCATTATTACTTAACTCGAAAATGATCTTACTCTAAGAAAATCAAGGAAAACTAAATTAAAAAGCACAATACAACTAATCTAGAAAACATTACTACTAAACTAGAAAGCATGGAAACAAGTAAACTAAATAACTGGTAAACTACGGAAGCAAAAAAGTAAGGAAACAAACAATTAAGCATCTTCTAAATAGTAAACAAATATTATCAACTACAGAAGAAGACTTAAAGAAATTAAAGACAATGGTGCTCTGGAGAAACTAACTAAACTTTTCAACAACTTTATATTTTCTACTGAACAACAATTTATCCTAAGCAAAGGAAATAACTTAATCAATAAAATACTTAGCTATCTAGGCTAACTCCCCTCAAGTGGCTAGCTCGCGGGCTACTACTTCATCTTTAACTCACATAAACTACATATGTTCAAATCCTCTTACGACATATAGTCTCCATCATTGAATTCAACAGTTACCAATAAACAAAAACCAAATAACTCATTGCAACAGTGATTTGTAAATCCATGTAAACAACATAACGATACTTTTTCTCTGTCTATTTTATTACTTATGAAATTAAAATTTTATAGATAACCTTCTAACTAGATCCTAAATTTGTGATGGCATGGATAGCCATTGAAAAATTCTTCCTTAACTAACTTGATGTCTTTAAAGCTTCTTGAAACATGCAAAAGGCTCGAGAAGAGCCATAAAGTTTTAAACAGCCGAATTATAAGAACTAAATTTGAATCTTCGGCATATCATCCAGGCTTCAAGGAGTGGGTTCGCAACATTACTTTGAGGCACGCTAACTTTTGTAACAACCACATGATGACTTGTTAATCCCTACAACAACACTCAAATAAACCCATTAAACCTGCTTTGGACAATTTCCTCAATTGATTAAAAGAAAGAAAGAAAGCATAATTTTTCTAAAAATAAGTAATTACTTCTTCTAAATTTTAATAAATTGGCACAGGCTTAGGATTGAATTAGCAAGAATGAGATTTCCATATTTTATTATGATGAGGTTATTTTCACCTCATCAGTAACTTGAGTGTATCATTTCTATATTCCTCTATCCTCATCATTTCTTGTAAAGGAACTAAAGTTTTTATTTGGCAAAAGCTTGGGTGAAATCAAATGAGGGAGGATTCACTATTTATGCTTTTGTTGGTTTCTTGTTCTCATGTAAATTCTTTAATTTGTTTTTAATTTCACCTTGATCAGTCTTAATTATTTCCTTAAATTTAGCCTTTTGAGAATCCTTGTTTTCTTCCTTTACATGTTTTTCCTAAGTCACTCCTTTATCTTTTATGAATAGTCCCTCGGGCTTGCCTTCTTCTGCATTCACTATCCTATTTCTTAGTTTGTAGTTACTTTTTGCTTGTTCCACTCCAACAATAGTCAATTCATTAATTTCCTCTTATGTTGGTCTTCTTAATTGACATTGATTTATTTTAGATGGTGCTTCAGGAAGATAATTCTCTTCATCACTTCCATTTTCCTGATTAGAGAATATTTCTTGTTTTTCCATATGGAAATTATGCCTCTAACTACTTACATCATATTCATACCCATCCTCATCTGATGAAGAATACTCACTATCAATATGGTGAGGTCTCATCGACAATATATTTACGGTGTGATGCTCCACCTCTTGTTCATAGGGGATCTCTTCCTTTTGAAATTATTGGGCCGCTACACAATATTGAGGTGGGTGTGGGAGTCTACATACCACACACCATGGATTACTTTCTACAAGATGTGCTTTGTTTTTCTTTAGCAGGTATGTAGTTTCCTTAAAATTGTGTCTTCAATTCTCACCCAACGATTTCCCTTCCTTCCAACTAGTGGTGTAAGGCATGCCATGGAGCCTTGGTCTATCATTTTTGTAATGGGTATTTTTTTGTGTACATTTTTGTTGAGGTTTGGTGGAATTCTAACATCACCTCTTCTACCAAAATTTATAGTAGCTCTTTTGTTTCATTCTATAGTTAATGTAGTTCTCTTAGCCTCTGTTAGGGATGCAGGGGATTTAGTCTTGAGCTCGTACCCTATCTTGGCATCAAAAGTATTAATGTATAAATCTACACACATTGCTTCTATTGGTTTTAATTCAGGGAAATCTTATTGTAGGCTTTGGTGAACCTTATGTTGAAATCAACCACTAACTCATTGTAATTTTTAGAAATATTGGCTATGTCCCTCAAGGTAAAATTTCAGCTGTAGTTAGTCCCATATTGCTCCAAAAACTGATCCTTGAAATCAACTTGAGAGATGATTGATGCATCTAGCAAATTTGTGTACCAATACCTTGCATCTTCCACTAAGGATTGCATGAACAAACTCATTTTGAGGTCTTAAGCTTCTATTTCAAGATTTTCTATGGCAGTGTCAAAACTCTCTATGTGTTCCTTTGCTATGATGACATGAATCCCTATAAATTTTGGGATGGAATTCCTCCAATCACTACTAATTGGGTTAGGAAAAATTTGATATGCATAAAAAACCAACTGCCTATATCCACTTGAAGGTCCTCTTGAAATATGGTTTTGGTTTGGCTGTTGGTATTGGCCTTGAGGGAACTAATGGTATTGATACTAAGGTACATTGTTTTATAATATTTGGTGAAAGTACACATTGCCCTACGTGTTTTTTTGAGATGGGTAGTATTGGTGGGGTGGGATGTATCGTTGGCCAGGATACGGGTAAGTATAGTTTGATTGCTGGGAATTTTGAGAAATGTTTTGTGGCCTTGTATTCTGATGTGGAATATTTTGTTGTAATACTTGGTTATGTTCTTTGGGGGTTTGGTGTGCCTTTGACTGGTAAGTCTTGATTTTTGTTGTGTAACCTGGTTAGTCAATCCTTAGTTACGGGATGTATTATTCATTGTATTTGAGGTACTAGAAGTATTATATTGAGGTTGTATGATAGAGCCATTATCTTCTCCAATATTTTTGAGAGACATGGATGAGCAGTCAGTATTTGCACCTCCAATTTGTTTATGAGGGGGCACATATCTTGGTCCACTTGTTGTAGGTTGATCATTATTTTGAAGTACTTATTGAGCCAACTCATCTATTTTTTGTATCAATTGCTTTATTTCAAGCTCCTTGTTTAATTTCTCTATCTCTTGTCTTAATTCTTCAATAATCAATTCCATTTTATTGGGAGGGTTGTTATGTCTCTCTATAAAGTGTACTGTGTGTGCAAAATAATTACCTAGCTACAGTTGAGCTATTTTATTCTCATAATCCATTTTTGCCATATTATATGCTATTTCCAAGTCATTTCTTGCCTCAAATGTTGTCATCCACTGGGTATCAACCTTGTATGTGTGGAAACCAAGGTGTGAATGATCATGTTCATTTTGATCTCATTGAGGAGTATCCATCCATTTTACAACATCTCTTCATGTGAATTGGTAGTGCCTTCGGGCGGGTGCATGGAAATGGGTAGCCATTCCGTGGACACCCTTAAAAAAAAAAGTTGTTAGACATAACGCAAGCACATTATAACGTGCTCGCATTATGTCATCAGTTAAACCTAGGCAAGGTCCCAATGGATAAAAAACTGCAAAGCAATAACGCGAGTGCATTATAACACGCTCGCATTATTGACTGTTAAAAGCAAAAAAAAAGAAATGCAAATCTCTCATTTGCATTTCGACTAGTTTTTTTGTGCACCTGTGGCCAAAAACACCATAATAGCACGCTCGCATTTGAGGAGAGGAATTTCTTCACCAAGCATCCGAATTTCTTCACAACGATGGCGCCACAATGACGAGGAGTTGTAAGAGGTAAGGATTCTATGATTTTTGTTTTGAATTTGTTAGTTTTAGGTTGAATTTGATATCTATTTGTTTGAAATTTTAGGAGATGCAAATCAACCTGCAAACCCTCAAAATCCTCAACAGGAGGACCAACCAAATCTTCAAGATCAAAATCAACCTCCTCCACCAATCACTCAACCCCCTCCTAGCACTCAACAAAATTTAATGAGTGAAATTGAGAACAACAAAAAACAAATTGAGGATTTGATCAATAGGTTGAGTGATCCAAATGGTTCAACCACAGAAAGAATGACCCTAGCAAATTCCTTGAAAGATATGTTAACAAATGTAGATTCAATTAGCAAACAAATAACTAGATGGGAAGATAGGAGGTAGGCGGCTAGGGAGTATTATACATATAAACTATCATACAAGGATGTGAAAGATTTAAAAATAACAAAAGGTGATTTGTGCTCATTATTCACCGACCCACGCACAAATCAAAATCTTACCCTCAATGCAAAGAGGTTTCCTATCCATTGGTGCCACCACCAACAAATGAAGGAGCGATTTTATGATAGGTGGTACATGGTCTTCGATTACCCACCATGCAACAATTGTGAGGTCCCGCAATATTTCCTTAAGAAACTATACAGTGAGTTCATATTGAACAAAATCCCAAATTATTTTGATTTGAGGGATTTCCAGGGGAGAGGTGGGGGGTCAACTCAGGCTAGACCTGGTGCACAGCCAGATCCTATGCAACAAGGTAGATGAGCTCTCGCTAGGCCACCTCATGAGCACATTGTTATGCCTTCCATCATGAAGGAAAGTGCTGACATAGAGACATTGTAGGCAATTAGCACTTTGACCCAGAGTGTCATCCATCATACTAGCCCTATTTTACAACGCCATCCAGGGGAGTCTTCTAGTGGTGGTCTTCGAACACATGTGTGTCAATATTGCGGGGCTACTTGTTCACATGACCCCACCGACCCTTAGGAGACTAGTACGCAGGATTCGTCTATAGCTATGGAGATGGAGAGGGCAGCTGACATTTTGCATTAGGCATATGGCATTGATAGTCAGGTAAAAGTTATTGCATGTGTTCATTGAATTTAATTTATTAAATTTTGATTTTGAAAGGCAAGATTAACTAAAAATGTTTTATGATATTAATAAAATTTCAGGGTCATAGTGTTGAGACTGGATACACCGGCCCCCCACCAACCTATTTTTGTAGTACACCTATCGCTAGGGTACATAACTAGTAAACAATTATAAGTTTATTGCATATTAATGGAATTGTTTTACGAATGGTAATTTAATATGAAATTTTGGATGTTGAATAGACTAATATTGGAGGTTTTGATGGAACACTTCCCAGTGGCAGTGGATTTACTCAAACCTTCACACAGGTAATAGAATAAAGAGTTTAACTAATGAATCAAGTACTTAATAGATTTGTGTAGTTTATACATGCACATCGTTGATTACATTGAATAATTTTTTGTTTTATTTTCAGTTGTTGCGAGACGATACACCTCCGAATGTGACGAGGGCAATTGATATTGGTGTGACATCTGTTATACAATCCTCAATGGCTCTGACAGAAGAGGTATAAGGCAAATTAGTAAATTTTAATTTACATTTGTTGTTATACATGTTAGTTAGTCAGAAATCAAACCATTATTGATTCATGTAGTTTTTGTCTATTTGTATGGTTTATATAGGGCTTGAGCATGCCTGAGCATGGGCGCGATGATATTTCCCTCATAGAGAGAGATCGTGAGATGGCTGTAAGTGATTATTTTGTCAAATATATCATTTTTTATAATGTAATTTTTATATATTCATGTCTTTACTTCTTATTGTAATAGTTAAAACTTCACCATGAACTAAACCCTAGGAGGAGTAGCAGGAGCACTCCACGAGTGCAGCAAAAACAAGTGATAGACCTATCGCCATCCGAGAGAAAAGGAAAGGGAAAGATTTTATTTCTTGGGCATGGAGAGCAATGAATTTTGATTCCATAGTCTTTTATTGTATGCCTGCATGGCAGTTTTGTGCATATTTTTTATTGGACATATTTGACATTGTATGCCTAGATGGCATTCTCATAAGCCTATATGGCTATTTTGTATGTATATTTCATACTTATATTGACATATATTTATGTATGCCTACATGGCTATTTGGTTAATACAAATATCTTTTTTCGATGCCTGTCCATATTTGCATTCTAAATTGATGGTTCAATAGATATGAGTTACGTATATTCAAGTGTATACTTTACAACTTACGTGTATACTTTGTGACTTACATGCATTCGAGTGTATACTTTGTGGCTTACATGTTAACATGCATATACCTTGTATTCGTGCATATAATTTGTTTTAATTTGTGTATACTATGTATTCGTGTGTATACTTTTTGAGGCTTACATGTTTATGAGTACTTGTAGTTCCCTTATTGACATGTACATGTTTGACTTATTCACATGTATAATTATTAATTGGTTAGCCATAGCATTGAACTATGTCATCCTCAATGCATGATCCTTGAGATGGAGTAAGTACACCCTCAAGGTCAAAAGGAGTTTCACATGCATTCTTTGTAGGCTCATTTTGGTAGTGAAACGAAAAACCTCTTGCATCATTGAAATGAAAAAAAATTCCTTTATAGCAGGTCTGAAGCCATTATCATTCTCCATTAGTTCTTCATGTATCCACTCCCCATTAATGGTTGTCTCATGACCTTCATGAAACCAAGCACTTATCTCATTTGTGATAGAAGAAATGTATGAAGATTTATCTTCCTCCTTATGAACCATTCATTATCATGAGAGATGGGTTCTTGTGAACCACTACTGATGAATCATGGGTCAATGAGTTTGACTTGTAAAACTACATGATTGAATCCTGATAGCAATATCACAATATTTATATATCTAAATACTACCATCTTACCCACACAAGATTTTGGAAGATGCTTCCCACCCTTCTCTTAGTGGTTGCTCTCATTGCACCTTCTACCTAGCTTCATCTTGGTGTAGACAATACGAAGACCCCAACTTGAGATATTCACACATGCAAGAACAACTACGTCCTTCCTATAGCTTGGATGGATCAACTTGCAACCAAGAACCCATGCTACTTCCTGGTGTAGATTGCCTTCTACACACTCGGAACCTTCTGCCTCTGATACCATTCTGATGTAGAGGAAACAACACAAGACAGTGGCTCATCCACCCTTCTCACTACTGATCAAGACATGTTCTTAAGCCTCTAACTCTATCTGCCACCTTTCCATTGTTCAAAGCCCGAGTCACACATTGCTCAAACACAATGGTCGAGCGATGTAATGGTTTCTTTGAAAACCGTTATACATTTAAAACCATACAAGAATTTCACACTCGGTTATATTACATATATTCCCTATCAACTGAAACTATTTTCCCCATTCCATTTAGGACTGTCATAAAGAAACCCGAAAACAAGACATCCATGACATTCAAAACAATAGTGAATCCTTCAAAACTAATCTGCATTCACAATTTGCAAAACAATAAACCAGGAAAGATAGAGAGAACGACACAATGGGAAATGGAAACTCCTCTTTAACGAATTCCAGATATTAACACTTCAAAAACATACATGCTTTAAATGGCTCTTTGGCCAAAGGCCAGAGAACCTGATTTCTTCTCCCTCTTGTTTACTCTCTTTTTTGTTTTCTCGTAGTTGCACTCTCTATTTCCTCTATCTCCCCGTATTCGGTTACATGTCTCTTTATAAAGATTCTAGGGTAGTTAGACAAATTGTTCATCTACCCAATATTCCCATTTGGTTACAAATTTTATTTAATCCTTTTGATGAATATATCATTTCAATTTTAAACACTTAGTCATTTCTCAACATGGTCCCACGAAATTTGAAATGACTAAAACATTACAAAATTATGAAGCTTGTCATAAATTTCAAGAGTCAAGGTGTCCCCACACCAGTATCCTAGTTGTCCCTTTGTTGATTTATCTCCTCACTAATCCATCTTATTGAATTGTTTCACCTTTTACCCATCGCTTTCTTGAAAAACTCAATTTTAGGCCTTGTAGCCTTCTACCCCAATTTGGCCTCCTAGAACGTGTTTTCTTGGCTTTTCTCACAATCAGTCTTAACAACCCCCAAATTTTTTTGTAAATTATTTCTTTTGATCATCAAGGCTCCAATATTTACTAGGCCTTAGGTCCTACAAGTTTTTGTACATATGATTGTCCTCAAACCCCCTATTTTCAAGGGTTCCTATGGTTTTTGGCTCTTTTTCCTTCTTTGAGGGCTTCAACGACCTCGTCAGCTCTCCTCCTAGCACACACATGACTGAGATACATGTGCCTACACTCCCATACTCTTTATTGGCACAAACCAATCCATTTAGCAACTCTCCTTGCTGCTATCCTCTCCAAGCTACTAGCCAGAATGCACTTGCACTCGCCTAGTGCTTGATGATTTCATCACCTTCCCTGCAAAACAAGACCCGAAAACCTATATGTACACTATTTACATAGTCCCCAACTTGATTCCAAGTTTCCATGAGAGGAAAGCCACAGGAATTCAAGTGGGACTCATTATTCACAAAACTGGCCTGAACCGGCAATGAGACCAAGAAAACCAAAAACTTGCAAAAAGATAACCAGTCGGTCTAGATGACTAATATAATTCTACACAAGGTAATTAAGTGACACAAATGGAACTTAAAGCATTAGATAAGTCCTTTCAATCCATTCTTGACTGGATGAAGGCTCAAACACAGAAATTCAATGAAAACTTGCTCTCTTCCAATCACAAAAATGTACTCTCCAAGTCTCAATTCATGAAAACAATCCTGCAACCCAGGTATTAGGGTTTTTCTGACCTTATATACCTTTCTCCCATGTTCTAGGACCCTTCGGTCGTGCTTAGAGCATCATTAATGTCATTTTCCAACTTTTAGGACAAATAGCCAAGGCAACATTGCTCAAAATGCGCACAGTGTCCAAGACTTACCCAAACCACAAGCCCCTAACAAACCTGTTTCCAATTCACTCATCAAAAACACTCTTGGGACTTTATATCATAGTACTTATTCTCTCTTTCATCCTAATCTGATAGTAGCCACTTTTCAAATCAATCTTGGAGTAGTACCTAGCACCCCCCTAAACAGTCCATTAAGACTTCTATCCTAGGAATAGGAAACCTATATCTAATGGTTATCCTATTTATGGCCCTAGAATCAATACAAATTCTCCACTTATCTCCCTCCTTAGGTGCCAACACCACTGGAACAACACATGTGCTTATGCTTTTCCTGATCAACCCTTGGTCCAAAAGTTCTTGAACTTGCCTTGCTATCTCCATGTTCTGGTGTCATTTTGTATGCAGCCTTGTTAGGCAATGTTGCTCTTGGTACAAAGTCAATTTGATGACTGATTGCCCTCTTAGGTGGTAGTGTAGCCGGTGTGCCTTCACAAATGATATCCTTGAACTAATCCAATAGTTGCTTCACCTCTGTTGTCATAGGTAGCCGACTAGGTGACTCCTCCTCCTTTGGATTCAACATGATTGCATAGACAACTCCTTCTTCCTCCTTCATGTCTCTTAGGAATTCCTTTCCACTCATCAAAAGTACACTGGATTCTGCCTTTTCCACTATCCTTCTTGGGGAAAAAACTTCATGGTTAAGCGCTTGAGCTGGAGTATACTGGAATGGGTGACCTCCTGGGAAGGCCTAGTGCCTCACCTATATGAGCATCACTTAGATGCAATGATTGCTAAGTGGGCCATTCAATATCATTTCAAATTTGTTTCTTTAAACAACTTACAAATTTGCAACTCAAGACTCCTCCAACCTAAGGGATCAATCTGGTGGAACATAGCTCAGAGTGATTCCACATGTTTCGGTGCAAAAGAGGACCATGCCTAGTGTAAACATACCTATTTGGATGTGTTGGAACAGTCCACTTGGTCACACAAGTTGTAGAACGAAAGTTGCACCACTCTGCAACTTTGCACTGCTTGCATTTGATGCTTTTTCCATCAAGTGAAAATATGCCACCACTGGAAAACCACTCTGAGCTAGCCAAAACCAAGAGAGGTTTTTGTAGACAGGCTCAATGCAATCCTATAGGATTAGACGAGAAGTTTCTAATCATCACGGTATCCAAGTAATAGCATGCTGAAGTTTGTAGCTATTTTGCACTTTGGACCCTTCAGGGATCGATCTGGTGGAACATAGCTCGGAGTGATTCCACGTGTTTCAATGTGAAAGAGGACCATTTCTATCATAAAAATACCTATTCAGATGTGTTGGAACAGTCCGCTTGCTCACACGAGTTGCAGAGTGAAAGTTGCACCACTTTGCAACTTTGCACAACTTGAATTTGACACGTTTTCCATCAAGTGAAAATCCACCGCCACGAGAAAACCACTCCAAGATAGCCAAAATCGAGAGAGGTTTTTCTAGAGGGGTCCAACACCTTTCAGTAGGATTAGACGAGAAGTTTCTAAGTATCACGGTATCCAAGTAATAGCATGCTGAAGTTTGCAACTATTTTGCACTTTGGACCCTTAAGGGATCGATCTGGTGGAACATAGCTCGGAGCGATTCCATGTGTTTCGGTGTGAAAGAGGACCATTCCTATCATAAAATACCTATTCGAACATGTTGGAACAGTCTGCTTGCTCACACGAGTTGCAAAGTGAAAGTTGCACCACTTTGCAACTTTGCACAGCTTGAATTTGAAACGTTTTCCATCAAGTGAAAATCTGCCGCCATGAGAAAACCACTCCAAAATAGCCAAAATCGAGAGAGGTTTTTCTAGAGGGGTCCAACACCTTTCTGTAGGATCAGACGAGAATTTTCTAAGCATCACGATATCCAAGTAATAGCATGCTGAAATTTGCAGCTATTTTGCACTTTGGACCCTTAAGGGATCGATACGGTGGAACATAGCTCAGAGCGATTCCACATGTTTCGATGTGAATGAGGACCATGCCTACCATAAACATACCTATTCAGATTTTTTGGAGCAGTCCACTTGCTCACACGAGTTGCAGAGCGAAAGTTGCACCACTTTGCAACTTTGCACAACTTGAATTTGAGACATTTTCCATCAAGTGAAAATCTGCCGCCACGAGAAAACCACTCCAAGATAGCCAAAATCAAGAGAGGTTTTTCTAGAGGGGTCCAACATCTTTCTGTAGGATCAAATGAGAAGATTCTAAGTGTCACAGTATCCAGGTAATAGCATGTTGAAGTTTGTAGCTATTTTGCACTTTGGACCCTTAAGGGATCGATCTGATGGAACATAGCTCGGAGTGATTCCACGTGTTTCGGTGCGAAAGAGGACCATTCCTAATATAAAAATACCTATTAGTACATGTTGGAACAGTCTGCTAGCTCACACGAGTTACAAAAAAATATGTACAAATTGTTTACATGGTCTTTATATGACCTTTTTCACATTGTTTACATTTCAAAATTCAAAGTTTACAAATTTTCCTACTCAAGGCATTTACAGAACAAGGTGCTACTACACCAAACATGAACTTCAACCTTACAATATTTGAGTATATCTCATTATTTAATTGAATCTTATTACAATGCCTCTGGCACTTCATTCTCTCAGATCTTTTACAATGTCAGTCATACATTCAAGATACTTTTTAAATGTCTACATCATAGGTGCTCATCATGAGGTTAACTTCAAATGAGTAACTTGAGATTCCCTCGCTAAGCTTCACATGATCTCTTATAATGGCTTGAAATCAAAATTGAGATTTGCTAAAATCATCAAAATAAGTATGTTGCATTGCTTTTTTGGCTAAGATTTTTGATAATGGCTCTTAAATCAGCATTTTCTGCAACAAAAGATCAATCAACCCTTAGTAGTTTACTTACAAATACGCTAAGTAAAAGAGAAAAAGAAAGAGCATCCAAAATGGAATGAAATAAAAATATATGGAAGGCACTTATAGATGTTGCATGCAAGCATCAAAATAAGGATGTTGCATTGCTTTTCTCATTGACATTCTCTTCGATGGCTCATATATCAACATTTTTTGCAAGGGGACACCAATCATTGTAAAAGAAGATGATAGCATTGGCATCAAACAAATTAATGTGCATACAAGTATAAATTAATAAGAACCAATATGCATATACTTACAAATTAATCCAACGAACCATCCGGGTCTGCTCTACTCTTTATTGTGTCAAGTATTGCCTCATGGTCAAACTCACAAACCTTCCATAACGTCTTGTTCAAAGGTCTACCCCCATATTTGGTCAAATGAACATTGGATTCCATGACAAGTTTTGAGTAATGAAGAATCTTACAATGCATGTCAAAGTCCTGAAATAGCCAATGTTTAACACTTGAATGTGGGTACCTTCTAAGCCATGTTCCAGTAACCACAACTGAGCCTGTAGGGTATTCGATGTTTTCTCCATCTACAACTAGGGCCTCCAATTTCTTTTTGGTCTCAACACAATGACACAAGTAATAGTTTGTTCCCTCTTCATTGTCTTCATCTACAATAATTGCATAAACATGCCCTACATTGATATGTGCAAAAAATCTCTTGAAATTTGTCAACATTACGAATACAGTACAAAGTAAGATCTAACGATATAGAATTTCAACAACTAAGAAAGTAGATATATCACCTCATTGAACTAGATTTGATATGTGGTCAAAATCAACTGATGATTCTATCTATGTCAGTTCCAATGCCGTCGGAGGGTGATATGTGTGAAGTGGGCTAAGATAACTTGTGAACCATTTGTCAACCCACTCCCTTGACTCACAATCATTCCAGTCTTGCATTGTACATGAAGAACAAAAGTATACCATCTTTTGTGTATCGATACTCCATGAACTTGTATTTGAGCTAAGGAAAGAGTGTACCTCACTTGATCCTATTAGTGTACAACAGTCTTCATATGGTGCAATGTTAGTATCATCCATCAACCAAAAAAATCTATGAACTGAAGACGTACCTTCATTACCTGTATCCATCAAAGCATTGCACCACTCGACGATTGATTTTGCATCTATCAACTTTGCACTATCTTTATACTTTAACTCTTCTCGTGCTAATGCTCTTTTCACACATGCTCCCCCTTTCCATGTCCATCCTCACAAAAGTTCCACATATGTTGAACACCTGTAATGACATGCATCCTGCACAACCAGTAGAACATGTGTGAGTTCTTAAACTGTGTTGCATAGTTATCAGACCATATTATATGTTGATTGTATTCTATGCCCCTCTGAGCCAAACCACTGTAGAACATCTAGAAGCAACCTTGCACGAACTCTAGAGAATGTGTGTGATCATCACTAATGTAAAAGTGGTACTCCCTCAATACCTTCCTTTGCTCATCTGTACTATCAGATGCATGAGTGAATACTATGTGCACAAATATCGAAACTTGTGTAGAGTTAGAATATTGTGATTGCACCTCATTTTGTGGTTGTAGAGTGTAGTTCTCTACAAATTCAACCATAGATACTATGCTTCCAACTGGAAAGGTGTCCTTGCATATCTTGAACTGCATGTCCAACCATCAGGCTCTATGGGTATGCATTGCATACTGAGACAATATACTATCACGAAATGTGGTCATAAATTTGTACACTGGAATCTTCTCAATAACCAAATCACACCTTTTTGCTTGAGACCCATCGTTTGTAGCATATGCCACTGTTTTATACTTCCCGAACTCTACTAGTTTTTGTCCCACCTCATTTGTGCTTTCCATATGTTGACATACTGGCATACAATGGAAGCCACCGCAATGCTCGCATGAACCATCCAAGCATGTTGTCCTATAGAATATCTGGCCATCCTCTATTTGACATAAAAATTTTGATAAGAACTCTCTTGAAGATTTTGGTGGGGCTTCTATGCCACAATCCTACAAAACATTGTTAGTATGCAAATCTAAACATATAGAACGATAAACATTGTAATGGTTAGAAAATTCAATATGTAGTCTACAACAACAAGTAGTGCATGTGTGATTTATCTTGACATAAAAAGGTTTAAGCAGTTCAAAATATCTTTGAGAAATACTAATTTGAGGATAATCATTTTCAAATTTCCGAAAAAATTGGGTTTGAGTCATATCCAAAAAATGCTTTGGATGTGGCTCACGATTCCGACTACCGATTCTCCTTCTTACCACATCCCTTTGATTTGGAGATGGCCTTGTGTTATTCTTCCAATACTCTTCAATTAGTGTTCTCAAGGCTTCGACAACTTCTTTATCTTTTCATGACAGTCTCCCCGAGAATGCCCATAATTCATTTGTATCATTGCCCTCAATTCTTTTCCACCTTTGAATGGCTCTTGATAAATTTTTTCTACTAATTCCTATTTTTTCACTAGTCTTTCTAATTAGGTGAGCTCTCTTTGTTTGACAACTTACCAAAGTCAATGTAATGACACATCCGGTGGCATTACTATCCTTTGAGCGTGAGGTCTTACCCACACTCTCATAAGCATCCATTAGATTCTTCACAATAGTGTCTTCACTCAATGAATTCGATGTTCTCAACCCAAGAGTTTTCATGATGTTCCTGTACTTTACACCCCGCATCATTTCAACAAATAGTTGACATCTTGCAGTCTCATTTATCCTTTCAAAGAATCATTCCCAAATCTTATCAGCATATCTTCTATAAGTGCGTGTTGAAATCTTACCTTCCATGTGCTGCAAAATCTCATCATCAATATTAATCAAATACTTTGGTTTTCTACGCAAAATTCTTGGTGGTGTTCTCCTAGGTACATACATCTCAACATTAGGAATTTAATCAATATTTAATTGAGGTGGGCTAGATTGCATACCTTCGATCGAAGGTGGAGAAGAAGACATACCTTGAGGTTCACATGGGGATGATGTACTCTCAACTTGAGATGTGTTGGATGGTGTCCAACAATATTCACTTGCGGTAAATGGTGTCCCTCCATATTCACTTGCAATAAATGGTGTCCATCCATATTCACTTGTGCTAGATGGTGTCCCTCCATATTCGCTTGTACTTAATGGTGTCCCTTCATATTCACTTGTCGTAGAGGGTGTGTCTCCAACTATCATATCTGAATCTATCTTACGAGGATGCTTTCACATTTGTGCCTTTTGTGCTACCAATTCCCATTCTCTTTTTGACAGTTGAGGTTCCTCTACAATCGGGTTGTTTTCATCAATCGTTTCCAATTTCTTCTTTTCACGATATGCCACCACCCGAACTCTCTCCTTTTCTTTCAAGGTTTCGTTTTCTTTTTCTGTTAGTTTCCTCTTTTTCTTTTTCTTCGGCATGGCGGATAGTTTTATATATACCATGGTAATGAGATGAATATTAGTTCCTAAAAATTGTATCCATTTAAGATAATTAAAAAATATATGTCATTGAAGGCTTCATTTAAATAATACTTACAATCATCTTGTACAAAAGTAGTCTTTTATTGTTGATGGTTCTAGCCAACCACCAAGGGAATAAGGACTGTGATGTAAAGTCCCAATAGTGTTTTTGATGTGTGAGTTAAGGCAAACTTAGGGTAGTCTAGAGCCTTGAAGTTTGGAGAAGCCTGAATGATGAAATTAGGCAAATTAGTCCATGTAGACTTGGCAATTTGTCCTAAAAGTGGGAAAAGGGCATTAATGATGCTCTAAGCCTGACCCAAGGGTCCCAGCACATGGGAGAAAGGTATATAAGGTCATAAAAACCCTAATTTAGCATGTGGGAAAGCTATTGTATGATTTGGAGTTTTGGAAGTGGAATTTGTGAGTTGGAAGAGTGTAAATTTCATTGAATTTCTATTTTTGTGCCTTCATCCAATCAAGAATGGATTGAAAGGACATGTCTAATGCTTTGAGTCTTTCAATTGTGTCACTTAATTACTGTGTGAATAATTATATTAGCCATTTAGTTCAATTTCTTTCTGTTTTGCAAGTTTTTAGAGTTTTTGGTCTCATAGCCGGTTCAGGCCATTTTTTGGAAATAATGACCCCCACTTGAATTCCCATGGCAAGGCTACCATGGAAACTTGGAATCAAGTAGGGGAATTTTTTTAAAGTGTACATATGGTGTGTGGTGTCTTGGTTTGCAGGGGAGATGGTGAATTCATCAAGAACTAGGCGAGTGCAAGTGCATTTTGGCTAGTGGCTTGGAGAGGACAACAGTAAAGAAACTTTCTAAATGTATTGGTTTGTTCCAATCAAGAGAACGAGAGTGTGGGAACATGTATTCTAGACATGTGTGTGCAAGGAGGATAGTTGAGGAGGTCATTGAAGCCCTCAAAGTTGGAAAAAGGAGCCAGAACCCTAGAAACCCTCGAAAATAGGGGGTATGAGGACAGTCCTATGTACAGACACCAAAGGGACTAAAAACCTAGTAAATATTGAAGCCTAGGGTACCACTATAAATAATCTATAAAAATATTTTGGGGTTGTTAAGACCGTTTTTGAGAAAAGCCAAGAAAACGGGTTCTAGGAGGCTTAATTGGGCAAAAGGCTACAAGGCCTAAAATTGGGTTTTTCAAGAAAGCGATGGGTACAAGGTGAAAGAATCCTATGAGATTAATCAGTGGGGAGTCAAATCATCAAGGGGGTTGTGATAATACCCTTTTGTAGCCCCTTGAGTGGTTAGGACACTTTGGGTCAGTGTGGAGCCTAGGGAAGCTTAGTGGTGAATTGAGAGAAATGGTGAAGAATTTGAAATTGGTGGAGAGTCTTATGAGGTGAGAGGGCTTTAGGAGGGTAGAGAGGAATGCCCTAGGAAGACTAGAGAATAGGTCTTGGGAAGAGAAATATTTCTCTTGAAAGATAAGACTCCCCATCAATTGTTGAAGGACTGGTCTATGTAATGAACTTTTGACCTTGTGCAGGGTATTTTGAAGATGTTTAATGCTTTGGAATGGTCTGGGAATGGTCTTAAAGGATGAATTTTGGTGAATGGTTCCTAATTTCTATAATTGGAAAGTGTAAATAATTGTGTATATAATTTGGTAATTTAAAATGTGCATTGACAATCTAAGGTTATAATGACAAACAAAAATGAAAGACTTCACATACGTTAAAAACCAGACTTTCAAATGGAGGAATTCAACCCAATTATATAGCCTTAGCTTCTTCTTTCTTCAAAATCCACAACAATTTGACTTGTTCAAAAGCTTGTTCCCTTCCACACTTCAATTGTATATCAGTTTTCAATGGAATTCAAACTTCAATTGATATTATATGTCTTTCACCGTTGAAACTCTACTATTTCATGCAAAGGTGGTAAAAAGATCATGGAAAAGGTGATGGAAAGTGAAAAATATGCTTGCACACTTCACAACATCACCAAAAATATTTTTTTTTTCGGAGCACGCGGAGAACCAGGGGAATATGCAGACTGTGGGCCTTCAAATCACGGGTATATTGATTTTTTTACCGTTTTAGTGGACTACAAAATGCGCTCGCATTATAATGCGCACGCGTTATAATGCGAGCGCATTATGTCAAATTAGGTTTTCTTAGTGTATTTTTGATAGTATAGGAGTTTCTGAGAGAGTGGGAGGGAGAGAGGGGGAGAGTGGAAGATAGAGAGGGAGGGAGAAGGGGAGAGTGGGAGAAAGAGAGAGGGAGAGAGTGGGAGATAGAGTGGGAGGGAGAGAGGGGAGAGTGGGAGATAGAGAGGGAGGGAGAGAGGGGGAGAGTGGGAGAAGGGGAGAAGTGGAGAGTGGGAGACTAAGAGAGTGGGAGAGAGTGGGAGATAGAGAGGGAGGGA